>PVKB01002618.1:0-264112 GCA_004027205.1 Ctenodactylus gundi | reverse complement strand
TAAATGCTCACTCTATTTTATCAGACTCTTGTATCATATTTTTGTATTATGCTTTATTGTTATCATACTTAAGCTCAATCCTAGCAGACATTAGTTTTTTTGGTTTTACTTATTCAGTTTTATTTACCGTTCTAGGTTTCAGCCTATTCTAGCATTAACTTATCACGACATTACGACTGCAGAGCTGGAATCAGATGTCCACAGGTGAGACTTCATCGCTTACGTGTGTTGCTGGTTTGCTGCTGTGCAGCGGCCGCATAATGTCCAGGAATGGCTGGTTCTTCACGGTATATGTATCGTCTGTCCTTTCTTAACATGCTCAACATTTCAATATGTGATCATGTTGTGATTTAATTTGCTAAGGAAGATTGTTGTAGGAGTGAATCCTGAAGGCGCCAAACATTGCAAAGTAGAACATCTCCTTCTTATATTCTGCCTTGACTGGGGAATGCATAGGATTCTTTAAACAAAGATGTATGCCAGCTTCCCAAGAACCCAAAACTTTAGGCGAATCCGGTTTCTCAATGTTTTCAAGTTGGCTTACTTAAGTGTTACCAGCTCAACATTTGAAATCCTTTCTTCACAACTGGACCTCAACTTTTATGTAGATTTGCCACCGTGAGTAATCAATCTTCTAAAATTGCTACTCTTTAAACTAGACTTAGACTTCTTTTTTATTAAAGTTTTTCCCAGAATGACTGACTTTATTTGAAATAATAGAATTTATATTTCATCACCTGCTGTCAGTCATTCTCTCTTTGTAGAAGACCAACTTTCTCACCACGTGCTACTCAATACCTCAATTAATATAATTGCATTAATAGGCATAATTCTCTAATGGCAGAAATTTTATATGGGATATCAAATGGTACATATCCTTTACAGCCATAGTTTGGAGTATTCCATGGAGGGTGAAAACTTTAACAAGTACAGTTTCTCAGCACACTGCTGACGGTCAACTTTCCAGTGACTATTGTGGAGGAGGCCCTCACTCCAGCTCTTCACTAGACGTTTGACTCCAGAAGCCCATCTTACAGTGGCTTCCTAGAGGTCTTTCCTTAAGTCAGTTCACCAGATAGAGGGTGCAACCCAGAGATTCAGATGTACATGTTTTATTTGCATTAGAGAAATTCTGGAAGAAAATGAAAGCAAGAGAGAGAAGAGAAAAGCCAATCAAGTGTGAAAACTGTACATACAGGAAGAGAGAGGGAACATTCCTGAAATGACAGCACGCAATTTGCCATCTAAGACAAGGTCAGAGAAGAAGTGTTCAAAGTTGTCTCTCACATGCTGGAGATCCAGAGAATCACTGGCTACTCAGATCAAGAGAGATTAAGTGTGCAGTGAGTTTCAAATCTGAAGCTTGTTAGATCCGGGGAGAGTTGGTGGCATGAATCTGGGGTGAAAGACTGAGTGAGCTGCAGCCAGATGTCCACAGGTGAGACTAGGAGCGGTAGATGCACCCTCTGTAACTAGTCCCCTTTCTTCCCCTTCTATTTCATCTTAGCTACACACCATTGGATAACTTCTTCATAAGTAGGGCGGGCTTTCCCCCATCAACCTGCTGGCTTATGTTCTGATCATCTCAGGAGACTTCACAGACAAACCCAGGACAAATATGCTATGCATCCCTTACTCGCTCAAGATGACATGTCATGACAAATGGTCACAGGCAATCATTCTGAGAACGGCACAGTCATAAATTGTTAGTGGCAGCACTCATGACATCTATTGGATAGCTACATGATAGTCTAGCAAACGGGGCATAAATAGGCCCAAGAAGTTCTACTACATACTTGGAGTAGAATGAAGAAGCACAAGTGTCTCTATACTCTGAGAAATGAATAATTCACATGGAACTATCTCATAAAAAGAAGTTCATTAACACTTAATTTAGATCTTAGGCACTTTATTTTTTATCATGCATATTTCTGACTTTATAATTTTTCTGTAGATTCACTATGTTATAAACTTACCCAGAACTACAAAAGGAAGATAAGCCATAATTCCCTTCTCCTGAACTTGACAAATATTGCAATATTTCTAGATATTGCAAAAATTTTCCAAGAAATCTTACTATAGTTTCTCATGATGAGAAACACAAAAAGACATATCAAAATGTTTGTCAGAATAATCTCAAGAACTCAAAGTAATAGGCTACTGTGGTTAGGATCTGGAGTGTCCCTCAAAAGTCTACTGTATTTTCGTGTTGTGGATTGTCTGTGGAACCATGTGATGTTGGTGGATTGGGGTCTGGTCTGGAGGGGTGGATTACAGTCAAGTTAGGATTAATGGTATATAGTGGCCACACCTGGGTGTGGGAAGGACTGGGAGGAGACCTGAGAGGATACATAAGCTGCACCTGCCTTCCTGAAGGATTAGTCTCAACTGATCTCAGCTTGCCTTTCTGTTTGTGATGCCCTGAGAAGCTGCCTCCACCTCTGCCTCTGTCCTGTACTCAGATTGCTGCCGGCCGCCCCTGAATGGATTGTGACCATATAAAACTGCAACCTAAAATAAACCTTTCCTTTCCTAAATTTGGGGGTGTTGGGTATTGAGTCACAGCAACGAAAAAGTAACTAAGACATAGGCTAACACATTTTTGTATCTTTTTAATCATAAAATTATAAAATTACACACACACACACACACACGAATCAATTTCCATTCCCTAATGTAATCTAGCATAACAGTAAATATACAAAAGGATTAGATTTGTGTGTGTGTGTGTGTGTGTGTGATGATCAGGTTACGGTTTGTCAAAAAAAATGTCAATCTTTGTAGTTGTACTTCAAATTAGTAATGATCACACCCATCCCACAGTGTTACCTTCTCTCTTTTTCTGAAGTGCATGTTGATTGATTTTTTTCTGCTAAACTCATTTAGCAATGAATAGTCACAGATATTGATGTTGGACAGTACATTGTCTATTTAAATTCTTTTGGAATGAAAGAAATCTAATCACAAAAGCTAAGAATTTATCTTTGATGAAGAGCACACATCTCAGAACAAATGTAACAGTGAAGTGATAACTACTGTAAAGGCAAAGGTTATTAGGAATCAATATGAGTTGATAATATTCTTTTGCTTTGGATAGCTGTAATTTAAAGGCCTATTATGCCTGATTATAAACTACATGACAGTAATGCATGAATGGAAAAATGAGATGTCTTTGTTGCAGTCAAATTTTTAAGACATGTGCAGAAGTTTGACTCTTCACATAAAGCTGGGAGTTATGGTGTAATCCAAGAACTCCAGAGGCAGAAGCAGGAGGATTGCTTTGAGCCCAAGGCCAGCCTGGGCTCCATAGTGAGTTCAGGATTCGCTTGAACTACAGACTGAGACCCGGTCTCAAACACAAAAATAAAAACAAAAACAAACAAACAAAAAAGTGTCTAACAACAAGAGAATACATTCTACATGTTTTTCAAAAGAACTGTTTAGTTTTGTTCTTAAAATTATGTATTATTCTGACCTATTTAGGATTTTTTTCCCAAGACTTTTTTCTCAGCATTGTGTTTCACAAGATTCACCAGTTGTTTTTGCTTAATAAACTATTTTCAAGGTCAAAAAAGTTCAGGTTCTGGTGGATTAAATACAAATAAACATATTCTATCATCTACAGGATCTCTGGGAGAATGTAATGTTCCCATAAACCCTAGAGACCTCTAATTGAAAGAAAATTTGTTAAGCAAGTGCACTCTGGAACTTACTTTTCTTAGAGCCCATGGTGAGACAGAGATTCTGAGAAAGATTGTGAGAAAAAATCTCTTATGAGAAATGCTACAGTTATTTCTTAAATATCACAGAAAAGCTTTGAAAATTGTTCTGACATATAAACTTTATGAGTCACTGTCTGATCAGGAGATAATACACAGTATTTTGAACAAAATAGATTATACAAAGACTTTTAAGCTTTAATGTGAATTAGAATAGTAAGAGAGAAGTTGAAAACGTCATGAGCTCCATGAGAACAAGTGTAGCAGGTTTAAAGGTCAGCCATTACACTGAGATTGAAACAGAACACTAGCAAGAAGGTCTTTCACCTTGGACCCCGCCAAGGCTGATGGTCACCTACACCCTAACAGAGAAAATATCGCTGATGCCTCCATCAGTTATGGTGGTGAGGTATTATTGGAACTTGCCGGAAATCTTTCCTTTGGAAATGGTTGACATACTTTTTTTTTTTAGGTGGGATAGAAAGCTATTCTCTGGAAGGTGCTTCACAGAGACAGCTTGGTGTTTCACTGGTGAAAGGCTGGTCGCTAAGTAATGGTGGAATCCGCACGCTGCAAAAATAGTCACCAGAAAAGTTGTTAAGTGTGCTGCAGGATCCTGAATATGTAAAACCTGTGCGTGCTACAAGAGCTGACGATGAGACAAGTCGAGAAGGTGTCCTGCCTTAGTTTTCATTTCTGAAGTAGTCATTTGTGCTGCTTTCTCTGCTACTCGAGTTCTGAGTTCTTTTTAACCAGAATGAAAAGTTCTTTCTCCTGAAATGCCTATCTGCCTAAGGGCTTGCTGTCCATGAGCCTTACCACAAACTGGCAAAGGAAGGTTGCATTTACAGCGCCAGATCCATTTTTCCAGAGCAGGTTAGTTAGGGTAAATTCCACGGCAGGAGACATTAAGACGATGACTATCATATAACTCTGCGTTTAAAGAAAACAAATTTCATTTTCATATTATTTATTGGTATTCTGTGAATATTAGAAATTCACATCTTTTGTAAGTAAAAGCATTCAGAAATAAATAAAATCACTAAGGCTTTATTGGAAAAAGTCTTGAAATATTGCCAAGTGGATTTGGCCTACTAGTTGCTGAATTATGAACACAGATGAGAGTAACAGAGAACACTACTGATAGTTACATAAGCAGATGCTGTTTTTTGTTTTATTCTCACGCGCCAAAAAAATCTCAAGGTAAGCAACTGCAGTTATTAACATGGTGGACCGCGCAACTCAGCGCACCCACCCATATCTATCGTTCTTTTCATACATACGTCACCATCGGTATAAAATAGCTAATCCGCCTCTAGGAATCTCATCTATAATGAAAGAGGACGCAAAAGGGACACATCACAGTAGCCAAGTCTGACCTCTGTAATAGAAATGGGAAATTACTGTTTAAATTTTCACAGTCAACTTACTAACCAGACCTAAGTCACAAGCCAGCTCCTGGCCAATTTTCTCACCCTCTACAATGGAGGTCACTGGTAGAAGGTAGTTTTGGTGCCTGGATTTAGGGAATCATTAATACTATTTACCTTGTAAAACTTCTTCAGACTTTCATTAGATTGTTAAAATAACTTATTCAATAATTTACAAACTATACATTAAAAATAATAGGGGAGGATTGTAGGCAGAATTGTTGACACTCATACTTCTTCGTAAGTGTGACTAAGTCCTCTTTCTTGAAGCCTCTATTTTAGGTTACATGGAATAACAGAATAAAATTATTTCTGGTATTAATATTGCTTATCTTTTGACCTTAAATT
This sequence comes from Ctenodactylus gundi, assembly GCA_004027205.1. NCBI lineage: Eukaryota > Metazoa > Chordata > Mammalia > Rodentia > Ctenodactylidae > Ctenodactylus > Ctenodactylus gundi. The sequence goes on along the minus strand of PVKB01002618.1, from coordinate 258,615 downwards.
AGAAAGGCTGCCATGGATTATCATTTTCCTCCATTTTATTAATATGCATTTATTATTAATTTATTATATTTATTATGTAATATCATTTCTTAATACATGTGTGCGAGTGTGTGTGTGTATGTGTGATACAGAATAGTTACATTGAGCTTTAGTGGTTTATACTTCATCAGTACAATCCCTCCCCTTCCCCTGTATTGGCCCTCCCTCATCCCCTTTGACTCTCACACCATTCGATTTTATAAAATGTATTCTAGATTTCTCTTGTTACAGAAACCATGAGATATCTAACCTTCTGAGTTTGACTGACTTCACTAAACGGGATGACTCAAGTTGCATTCATTTACAAAAGTCTCCAATCTCTCTGTCTTTATGGAAGAGTAGCACTCCATTATGCATATATACTACAATTTTTGAACCCATTGCTTTGTGGATGACTATTTCAGCGTCTTCCACAATTTAGCTCCCGTTAGTTGTGCTGCTACAACATGGCTATACATGTACCTGTGCCATACATTGCTTTTAACTCTTCTGGAGAGATACCTGAGATATCTTGGTGGATTTAGAATAAAGACAAAAATCTCTATCTGCAGCGGAGTGGGGTAATAGGGGGGAGCAAATTGTGACTTACTTGTGGTTGAACGCTTTTTTTCCAGAGTGAGGGGCAATGTTGCTGATGTGAAGATCAAGCCGGGCTTTGCACAGAAACACATGCATGTTTTGTGATTCTAGAAAAGAATGCGACTGTGCTTACATGCTGACTTCAGTACATCTAGTGAGACTTCTGTTGGCCCTATTATCTTTGAGACTACATCAGATAATAAGATTTTGTAGTTTTATATAATCAAGTATGTGACTTTTAAAAATAGTTTAAATGTAAGATTAATGCAGGGAAAAACACTGGATAAAGGCAGCAATGGAGACTGGAGGAACAGCACAGGAATTGCAATGATTTCCTAGCAAGTTCAAGGCCCTCAGCGTGATTCCCCAACACCACCCAAACTGGTCATGATGCTGCAGGCCTATAACTTCAGCACTCCAGAGGTGGAGTCAGGAGGTTTGCCATGAGTTCAAAGCCAGCATGGGTTACATAGTGAGCTCAGTACCATAGCGAGATGAGCTCTGGACTGCAGAGCAAGATCCTGTCTCAAAAAAAAAAAAAAAAGACAGAAATGGAACAGACTGAATATTTTTAATCTTTCATCTACATGTTAAATCCGAAAATACATATATGTGTACATCATCTGTATGCTGCATAGTAATATTTCATAAAATTTCACTCTTTTGTAAATGTATTCAAAGTTTAGATTTAGCTAGCTTAAATCTCAAACTATTTCTAGTCTATTCATCATTATTTATTTTATTTGTAAACAAAACTGAAGGTGTGGGACTACAATTATGTAAACTAAGATACAAAAATCAGACTTGTTTGTGATTCATAAACATATGCATATTTGTTATGGAGTCTTTCTTTCTATTTAAATCATTTGTATAGTATCTTATTTATTTTTTAGCACATAGGTCAATATATTCTAAATATTGAAAGAAAGAAATATAAAAGCACATTCCTTCTCAGGTTCCATAGAGCTTTAGTGTTACAAATGATTAAAAATAATATTTACATTTTATGAAACTCTGAACTGCCAACATTAAAAGGAATCAAACATTCTGTCATCATAACTTTGCATGTACTTGTTTTTATTCCTCCTGTGTAGACATCAAAATTAATTTGTTATGAAACCAAATTTACTTCTACTATTAGTATCAATAATACTGATAATGAAATACTGACTCCACATAGTTTTGTACAGTTACTGAGCAAAGACACATCTTAAGAAAATCTTTCTACTGTAAACCACTTAAATAAATTTATAGATTTATGTTTACCTTTCATTGAATATATATCTTCTGTCTTTGCAACTTAGCTCATTCTTACAACGGTCTGTGTCGTTCTTAGGCTTTGGGTTCATTTTTACTTGAGTTCCAATCATTTCTCTAACTTTTTCTAGGAAGTGAAGACTGGCAGCCCATGTGCTTCTATATGTCTCAATCATTTCATTTATAAAATGGTAAGATATTACAAAATGTGGAGAATTCATTTTTTTTGCAAAACTGGTACTCAATTATAGTACTATTCAGGATATCATATTGATATTTGTGGTTAAGGAAGAAAATAAGTATACCTATTTGGTGGATGAGTACAAAGACTCCTGTAATAAAGTATTTGTTTTTAAAAGGATGATTTAAATAAACAAGTTCTTTATTAGCTAATTTGAATGTGTTTCTTATTTAGTGAATGAGGAAATGCCTATTTAATGGATTATGAATTGCTGTAGGGTAAGTATAAGCCACATAGAATTTCCAGAGCATGCAAATTGGTTGCTGAAGTGTAAAACACACATATTTTAGAGTACATTGTTGAAACTAAATCCAAATAAAAATTTCAAAGATGACAAAGGAAAGGCAAAGAATTAAGACTAAGATGTCAGCAGTCATAAAATTCAGAAAACGTACTGTATGCTTTCACATACAAGTATGTACACATATGTATACATGCACACTCATGCATACACACACATACACACACACTAATATATATAAAATGCAATCCAAGTAAATAAAGCTACTGTTTGTTGTTTGGATCATCGTTGACTTTGAATTTTTATAATACCATAAATAGCAATGGACTATTAGAAAAAATTCAATCTCACAGGAATTTTGGATCAAGAGTGAACATGATAGTTAAAAAACATACCGGTACTATTGCTAATTATAAAGTAAAAATTAACACCAGATATTTTTGTGTAATTACAACACAATGAAGTATGTTCTAAGTGTTTTTCCTGATTGTTACTGTATTACTAAATTGTTACAACCTCACTACCTTGCCACTAGTGAGGTATCATTGTTATCATTTCTCTTATATGGAGGAGAAAACTAGTATAAAGAGGAAATTAATTGTTTAAGATAACATAATGAACTTGATTAGTAGATAGAGTATCTGAGAATGAAAAATAGCATAATTACACTATTAATAATATAAATGACTGGGATAAGAAGCAAAGTGAGAAGAATATTAAATATAATGTGTTTCAGAATCTTAGGTCAGGTATTACACAAGTTGATAATAGTTGAACAAAAGTCAACAATAATGTAGTTTTGATGTCATAGCTAAATGTCTAGTAATATTAATTTTATAAAACAAATGTCCTCAGTTTTATAATCCATCACAGAGAATCAGTATAAATGTACTTCTGCTGCAATTATACCAAAATAATATCAAATGTTTGAATTTTCTAAGGTTACTTTAAGGTGTCAAGGGCAATTCTTAATCTCTTAAATTTTTAATAAACACATTTTCTCAATTTCTAAAATGTTAGAGATAAAATCATATTTTATCTCTAAGAAATCATTTAAATAAATATGAATGGTCAAATATTTATCCGTGAGAATGCTCGGTGTGCCATTGCTTAAATTGTTAAAAAAAATGTTCTGGAATCTTACTAAAAGAAACTAAGAAGTTTTAAATTGATTTGTGACAGTAATTCCAATGAAGTACATGAAATTGCATTTGCATATGTTGAAAAGAATAGGGTATTTAAGTCAAAATATTAAGAATAGGTCTTTTTATTTTTGAAACATTATTCATTTTCTTTTGGAAAGATTAGATAAAAGCTAATTTTTTGAGGACTTTTTTTGGCTTTTAGCCAAATTCACTGTGAGAATCAGGAGCAAATAGGAACAGAGTGGGGAAGTTTGGAAGAATTGCAGCTTGGCCAGAAAAGGAGCACATTTAATGTGTTGCCAAGAGAGTGAAGTTGCTAAAGAGATCAGCGCCATAAAAAAGAAACCAAGTCTTTTGCACTGGGAAAATTTTAAAAAATGCTTTAATGACATTTCAAGAATTGGCAAGGACTCATCTACTTAAAGATACAAAAATGGTACATTATTAAAAAAAAAAAACGTTTTTCTCCTTTTAGAAGAGAGATTTGGGAACCCTGTTGATGCAACGATGCCCAATACATTGCTTCCTAGGGGTTTGTACCTCGTGTTCAGCTGGCAAGGTGTTCAGAACCTGCCATGGCACTGGCTGAAGAGAACCTGCATGCAATGCATGTCAGTGGTAGGACCTGATATCATCCAGAAAGTGCTATTTTTGCAGGAACTCAGAAATAAGAATTATGGGGCCATGGAAGCTGTCTTTCACTGAGATTGCAAAGGGAAATCTGTGCTAGTTACCTTGCTGTTGCAGGGAAAATTTGTTTGACAGCCACAACTTAAGGCAGAAGGGTTTATTTTAGCACACACATCTAAGGCTTCAGTTCATTCCTCTTTGGCTGGCAGTGTGGAAGGGTCTAGTGGAGAGCAGTTGCTCACAGCACCTCACGAAGAGGTACCTGGGGATGAGGAGAAGGCGAGGGCAGTGTTATGTTCTTTCAGCCACATCCTTAGTGATGCTCCTCCCCCTTATAGGATCTGCCCCTCATGATCCAGATCCACCTCCTAATAACACATGAAATCCATAAATAATCTACACCATCCAAACGCATGAGACTTTTGGAGGACATCCTTCATCCAGACGGTCAGAGCACGTGAGTTTAGGCTGCAGGTGATAAGAGTCAGAATCCTTATAACCAACACTTTGCTGGCTTTCACATAGAACTGCAAGAATGGAGTCGAAGCTGTCGTAGAGACATCAGAATGTGGAACATGTGCCAAGGGGATCTTGAGGCAGTGAGAAGGGTGAGCCCAAAGGAGTGACCCGGTGGCCAGAAAGCGAGAGCATAGAATCAGAGCTGGCCATGTCCTGCGGAACTCACCTCATGCCGCTGTATACCCCGGATGCCAGGCATAGATCTATAGGATTTAATATGTCCCTGGTGAATTTCAACCTTGATTTTGCTCCATCTCACTTATTTTCCTATTCCTCTCATTCTAATGGGAAGTATGTAGCTTGTTCTTTTCATGTTTAGAGGGCTCACCCTTGAGTTTGTCTTAAGTCTCAGAAGAGACTTTGAACGTGGGTTTTTAAGTAATACTTTAAAGGCTAAGGCTTCAGAGAGACTTGAATATGAAGTAAATGCATTTTGTAATGAGGAGTAGGCCTGCACCTCTGGGAAACAGGGACAAGCGCAATAGTTTCTGTCTGGCGTATCTCCAAGAGTTTCATACGTTAAAGACTTGGTTCTTAGGTTGGCACTATGAGAAGCACTGAAAACTTTAAAAGATGTGGCCCAGTAGAAGGAATTTAGCAATTGAGGGAAGGCTCTTGGGAGGAACATGGGGGCCCTGGCCCCTTGCTGTTTCTGCCTGTCTCCTGGACATCATGAAGTGAGTCAATTTGTCCTCTAATACACTCCTAGTCACAGTCTTCTGCCTCACCAGTGGCCCAGAACAATAGAAGCAACCAACTAGGGATTAACACGCTAAGCCAAAATGCATCTTTCTGCTATTAATTTTTTCAGGTATCATGTTATGGTAATGGAAATCAGATTAACATAAGTGCCAAGAAAGTATGAATGCATATAAGAGAAATAAGCTTTCCCATCAAATAGAGCCTGACTCGTGTGTGCAGTGTGGTGTGGTGGTGGTGGTGGTGGTGGTGGTGTGTGTGTGTGTGTGTGTGTGTGTGTGTGTGTGTATTCAAGCACAAGCTAAAGGATTCATTTCTCTGATTCCTACCATAGATTTAAATTAGAAATTGGAGATTTCACGCCAATTCTACTGCCCAACTTGGACAACTATGACTTCTCAATTATAATGTGAGCATCTTACGGACAGAGACTTTTGAAGCAGGTAGCCATTCCAAGACTCCTGTCAGCATCTCCAAAGCCATGTGGCTGGGCCCAGCTCTGCAACAGCACAGAGGCAACCAGGGAGCTACAACCACACCGTCACCTGCACAAGGAAACCCACACAGCTGGGCCAATTGGTACACACCACTGCAGTAGCATAAAGGCTTCCAAATAGCTACATATGGACCCCAGCTATCACCGTGGAGCCCACAGCAGTTGGGCCTATCCAGCACCTGTCTCTGGAGCCTCATGGAGGTTACCAGGCAGCCATGCTCAGGCCTGCACCACTGATGCCACCACTGTATTGGACAGAAACTATGCCCTCACACCAAAGGGCTTAACTAGCCCATGATACTACTGCTACAGACGACTTGCAGGAGGAGCACCCACTAAAAGCCACTGGAACCATCTGGAAACAAAGCTTGAACATTTAACAAATTCTCCTGGAACAGTGATTACATAAAAGGTGATCAGACTAAAAGATCCAGTGCCCAACACCTGCTATATATATATATATATATATATATATATATATATATATATATATATATATATATATATGGAGCAATCCTACTCTGTATTCACCATTATGCCACCTCACACCTGCACAACTCACCTGATGGAGAGAGGGTGCCAGGACTGCCATCTTCACCCACAGAGGAAAACCCTTTCTAAAGTAGACCAAGTAGCAACTGTTAGGGCTAAAACTACAGAGTAGGTGAGTTGTAATGAGAAACACCACTCCAGGGACTCAGTCAGAGTATTGCACAGCCAAATACAGAGATTGCTTAAAAGGCTACTTACTGCAGCATGTCAAAGGAACACTCAATGGCACGGTAAGAAAACATGGAGGCAAGATGCCACAGAGTGCCCCCACCTCACCAACAGACACCCAGAGAGAATCAGAAGAAGACTCAAATTTCCTAAATGTCAAAAAATTAACCTGCTAGAAGAATACAAGACCAATGCACACAGCTAACTACACACAATACTTAAGAATTAAAACACACACACACACACACACACACACACACACACATATATATATATATATATACACACACACACACACACACACACACACACACACACACACACACACATAGCCAAAGAATTAAAGAATTTAAAGATGAAACGAATGAAAAACTAGCAGAGCTACAGAGGTCAATATAGAAACTAAATGACAAATTCACTAAAGAATCTCAAAAACATGAAATGACAAAGGAAGAGTATCAGGAGGTGAAAATCTCCATGAAAATTTTAGGGAACAGAATAGCACAAAAATGAAGAGAGAACTTCTGATTTACAAGACAAGGATGAGATAACAGTCTAGACTTTTAACGATCATCAAGTAGTTCGATGTCTACAAGGATATGGAATATGACAGATCATACAAGACTCAAAAAAGCCCAATCTTAGAAAAGCAACAAAATAAGAAAAAATGGGGCGACATACTAAAGAAGTAAGAATTAATTCTCTAAAGTCACAAGAGAAAACTTCCCATGCGTAGAAGATGAGACAGATACACAAGTAATGGAGGCACACCACACATCTATTGGATATGACCAAAAAGGAAGCTCCCCTAGCCATATTACCAAAAGAATAAAAAATAAAAAATAAAAAACCCTCACTAGTATACATAATGGAACACTATGTAATCATAAAAAGACATATCAAATTCTGTTTGCTACTTGAATACTGTTCTGCCTTGAAATTTCATCTTTCTGATGAGCTAGTCTGTTATCTTGAACACAGCTTCCAACAAGCAGAGCATAGTCAGAGTTCATGCAATTATTTGAAACAACATTAAAAAGGTAGTTTTTAACCCAGTTTCTAATAGTCCTTCTTTTATCTGAAATTTTGCAAGTGTATGTTTTTCTGTTCATATGTCCATCAAATGTTTTGGTTTTCTATGCCATCACCAGAGTTATCTATGAAGATCTACTTATAGCATTTTAGAGTTTCTAAACTTTTCAAAGCTCATCCTAAAAACTAATTCTAAGGGCCTTTAAAGCACATCTTCATGTACAATCACAGCAGTGATCTTACATTTTGGTATCAATTTTTTGTGTTAGCTGGCTTTATATCACTATAACAAAATCCCTGAGATTATCATTTTAAAAAGAGAGAACATTATTTTGGTTCACTGTTTCAGAGTTTTAGTTTATCACCTGGCCACTTTACTTTTGGGTATCTGGCAATGGTACATTATAACAGAGCCTGGGATAGAAGACGATCCTTAGGCAAAAAAAAAAAAAAAAAAAAAAAAAAAAAAAAAAAAAAAAAAAAAAAAAAAAAAAAAAAAAAAAAAAAAGCAAGAAGAGGGAAAAAGGAGAAGCCAGGTCTCAAGGGCACACAGCTAATGTTCTGACTTTCTTTCACTAGTCTCACACTTAAACGTTCTACAAATTCTCAAGAGCTACAAGCTAAAGACACAGTCTTTAACACATGGGTCTAGAACAGAAAGTGCTTAAATGTTTAATCACAGTATGATCTTGAGTAAGATTTATCATTCTAATTTTAATTTTGTCATTATGGTTGTCATATATTCAATCTACTTGTAAAATAGTAAAAACAATAGTATGTCCCATCTCTAATCCAAGAACAGCATATCCACAACTGTCTTAGTTACTTTCTCATTTCTGTACTCAGTATCCACCATGCACAGATTTGGGCTGGAAACATTTATTTTGATGCATAGTTCAGAAGGTCCCAGTCCATTCACAGGCAGGCAGCTGGAAAATGATGGAATCACAATGTGGGGCTGAAACTAGAGCCGGTCTGAGCCAGAGCCCGAGAGACAGAGTTCCTCACAGCATTGTGGAACAGAATCCAGAGACAAGACCAGGAGGGAGGGCAGAACCAGCACAAGCCCCTCAAAGTCAAGCCCTAAGCATCAGCCTCTCCTAGCCAGGTCCCACTTCCCATGGTACACAATATCCACAGGTACATGAGGCTCCTGGGGGACACTCCAGATCCAAACCACAGCAACAACCTATAAAATGATCTTGTGAGCTTAAGGTCTTTCACTTACCATATGATATTTTCAAGATTTAACATGTGCATTTCAAAACACTTTCTTAAGATACAAGGTCCAAAATTATACAAAAACTCTTTGATATCATCAGAATACAATATCTTAATACATATTCCTATACATTCTAATTTGTCATTAAATTTGTGGCTAAGCATCCATATGCATTTTTGTTTAAATTACTCTATGTTCATCAGGCTACCTACATACAATAGAAAGATTGTCAATGTAATACTTCATGGCTACTCTAAATATCTCGTTGGTTTCAGTAAGGTTACTTGCATAGACTTTTGAATCTATGATTTTTGATATCCTTATCATCTTGGATTTTTTCATTTGAAAATTTAAGATTTTTCTTCATTTCTAAAATTAAGAGTCTGCATCATAAATCTCTTGTTTAGTATGAATAGTGATTTCAATATCCCATATATGTGTATATTTTAGTTTGTCATAATTTTCAAAAGATAGGTCCCTTCAAATATCTCAATTTGTCTTTGAACTGAGCAAGAGGGCACTACTGCTAAAAGTTAACAGTTGTTGGAAGAGTAAATTCTAACATGAAGGACAAGAAGCATTAACCAGTGAATTATTTGCTCCTCTATTCTGTGGCGCACACTGTAAAGATGGCGAACCTAAAAGACAACCTGAGCCTACTTGGACTTGATAATCCTATTCAAAATGACATCCCACAGTGTTGAGGTGCTTCCTTGACAACTCAGAAGGAAACCATTGGAACAGGCCAAAGTGCTCTGTTCCTGCCCTGCAGAGAAAGCTGTTCTCCAGATTTAAGAGAGATGCCTTTGGTCTGATGAAGTGACAAGCTTGGATGCAGAACAACAGAGCAGAGTCTTAAATGGCTGGCGAGGAGCCCCGCGCAGCTAGGGTTCAGCTTCTTTTAAAGTTAAAGGTTTTCTACGGCAGCATAAGCAAAGCCAAGTTTTTGTCTGTTATTAAAGTAGAAGACAAAGAGGTTGAGGATAGTTCTTTCAGATCTTGTTTCAAACTGCACCTCCTTAGATGTATGTATGTATGACTAAGAAGCAATTAATTTACATTGTGTACTTTTATGATGCCTGTCTAAAGATCCTTATTTAGAATTCAGAAAGTGATGCCTATTAAATAAAAGTGGAGTTTGATAATGTTTTAAATCTGTCAAGTAACACCACTCTCTAAAGTCAGTTAAATTGCACAAGTAGTAGAGTGCTTTCTCTAAGGACATAAGTAATTAAGCAATACAGGTTTATAAAGAACCTAAACGTTACATGTGGGATTAGAAAATTGGCCTGGGGAGGTAGTTTAAGTCCTATAAATGATTTTAATACGGTTTTCCTCATGAAAATCTATGGAATACTGACTCTACCCTTGTCTTTTTTCTTTCTCAGAGATCAGAGTAGGCATGCTCCCAACCTTGAATAGATGATCACAGAAGAAACACATCATGGAGAGCTGTTTTTGGACTAGTTAAACTTTGGAGCTGAAAGAGAAGGGAGCTACGGATGAATTGGTCCATTTTTTAAAAATTTTAGATGAGTGAAAGTGATGCTGAAAAAAGTGCATTGTTTGAGATCTCATAAAACAGATCATTACAGAAGGAGTGTGTTATATTTCAGTTCAATAATAAGCCCAAAAGAGAATATGGAAGTCCATCCAAGAAAGTTAACAACCGTATGAAAAGCTTACTGAAACTTCTAAAATGTTGGTGATAAAATAGTGAAACTTTAGACTTCGCTGCTTGACAAAATACATTGGAAGATGTCTTTGAGACGCAGACGTCCTTATGAATTCATACAGCCTGGAGGATGAAGACATCATCTAACCAAATCCAGAGTGGTCCAGGACTTGTTTCTGGGTTCAGTTAATAGTGAGCCACATGCAATAACTTCTTTCAACGATGAAAACAGTATGATTCCATTCACTTTTTCTTGTTTATCCTAGTAGAAAATTAATGCAAAGCTATCAAGGAAACAAAGGTAGGTCAAATATCAAATAGAAAACAGGCATATATGGTCAAAGTTGAATTGATGAGAATCACTATTAAAGCAGTTGACACTTGTAAAAAACTAAATTTGGGGGGGGAGGATTTTTTTAAATTTTGGGACATGAGGATTTGATAACCATGTTGAGGGCTGGATCTTTTCTGCATAATAAGCAATTTGGTGATTATAATTTTCTAGCTTCTTGGCTAGTCCTAGAATACATATTTTTAACTATATAAACATATATATATATATATATATATATATATATATATATATATATATATACAAATATATCAATATTTAGAGCAAAAGATAAGACAAACCAACCAAAGATTCTACACTCTGACCTACATATTTACAGAAATTCAATGAGTTTGTGCGACCAGATGGCCACTACCAAGGTATTCTTTTATTTTCCAACATCTACTAAGTACTACCAAAAATGGTTCAATAACTAATAAAATTGCCACTATTACATTGTTAAAAAAATCAAATTTCTTGACTGGTCAGTCATCCTAAATTGTAATCACTGAGGCTGGCAACTGGGTACCTGTTTTTAGCAAGTTCCCCATGTACTCCTCTGCCTGCCTAAGTTTGAGAAACACTGACGCCGAAAATTTGGCACCGTATGACGTCTATGGGACCATGTGTATCAGGACAGAGAGATGAAAGAGATATAAAATAATGAACCTCTAAACTGTTAGTGATAACGTGATGAAATGAAACTACAGAATGACTCTTAACACATGTGAAGTTACAATATAACATAATTTGAGAAACATTTGTTTCTAAACAAGCAGGTGCATTATAGTATTAATTCATCTGGGAGGAGCTGGATCCTGTGGTGCCACCTTGTAACCTCAGCGCTCTGGATGGCATATGCAAGAGGATTGTCAAATTAAGCCCAGACAAGGCAATTTAGGGACTTAGTGAGACCCTGCCTAAAAATAAAATGGGCAGGAAATACAGCTCAGCGTAAGATCTCTGGATCTAATCTCTGGTACCATAAAGAAAAATAATAATAATCTGAGGAAAAATTTTAAGAATATTCACACATGCAACATAAATAAAAACCTTTGATTTAATAGAAAGATTTTTCCTAATCACAGGGCAATAATACAATGCCAACATTTTGATTCTTTCTAATTACTAATTTTGCCATAGCCAAAACAGAAAAAAACACTTCATTCATATTAAAACAATGGTTTTTTTTTAATTTCAGAGTATGAAATCACCTTCACCATCTGTTCTTGTTGTATTATTGTATCTAACAATTAAGTTTGAATATGCGTTTTTAATTTAAACATGGCCCGTATGTCCCCTTTTTCTCTGTAATAGGATTATAATGTAATTACTGTTAGGTAAAATAATTTGGAAATGATTTGAACATGCTACCATCTGCTGTAATTTTTAAATTCTGGGATAAAAATTAACATGCATCATTATAAGACTTTTTACTTCCGGGATTGCAAAGTGACTACATATATTTTATTGTACTTGTATACGTACAAAGATACTATCCACTAGTAATATGTATTCACGGAATTCAAAGGCTGATTTCACTTATTGTAAAACTTCCAGTAAGTGTAATATTATCTAAGGATATCTGGGTGTTGAAGGATGAGACACAATGTGGGCATCTTGTATTTTCTTATATCACTGTTGACTTGTCACTTAATTCTGAATCACTTGTCCTAAGTCGATTCTCCATTAGAACGTGAGGCAAGGATTTATGACAAAAGATTTATTTCAGAATTCTTGCAGAATAACCAACCAACAAGAGAGTGTGAGAAACAGGACAGGGAAGAGGAAGCCAAGGAACGCAGAGCATCGCTTCGGTGTAAGCGGTGCCTCAGGGCCATCCTACTGTATCACAGATTTGTAAATCCATATTACTGTATCTCTTACTCATTGGCTAGAAGTGGCACAATTACAGTAGATGGTAAGAAGCATCTGGTAAAAGTTCTAATTCCTTCTGTTCTTTGTGTTTGGGAAAAGTTTACAAAGAGAGTTGAGAAGACACACTTTTAAGAGAAAAGACCAATAATTGAAGAACTACAGACCCAATGAAAGAGATTTGTGGAGTCTGATCAAGGTATTGAGAGTGTGCAACTGTGGCTTGAAATCTGAACTCCATATCATTGATGGTTGTTCCTTAAACATATTGAGGCATGCTCATTTAACATATATTGAATAAAAATAAATAAGACTGATAATTTTCTTACCAACCTTATGAAATAAAATGTATTACATCTCCAATTATTTTCTTTAAGTTGCTATAAGCTTCAGGCATCATTAACTTTGTTCATTTTTGTGTTTTTAATAATAAATTGGCCTATATATTAAATTTGTTACATTATAAAACAAAATTTATATCAAAATTGAGTAGTGAAAATGTCGCATATACCTGTAAATTCTAAAACTTGATAAACAAGCTCTTTAATAAATGCTATTTAAAATTTAATATATCTGTAATGACCAATGTACAGTAAGAGTAATTTAAAAAGTAAAATCTACTGTGAACCATGGTGTTCTTTTGTAATCTTAAAAAATAAGTTATTTAAACTTTTCTTTATAATTAAATGAAATGCAACATGCATAAACACTGAGAAGCACTCTAACCTATAACCTTAAAACTCTATTCTCAAATACATGTCAAATTGATATTAATGTTTTCAACAAATTTATATTCATTTAATATATAGATTATGTAAACTACACTATTATGAATGTATCATATGCCTCAATGGAAAATGCATTGTGTACAAATATGTACTCCTTTATTTCTTTTTTCTAATGATTGCTTTTATCATTACATTGTAGAACTTTAGAAATAAATTATTTGTTGTTATCAATTTACACATTGGAACTTGAAACATTGAGATATCGGAAGGTTTTCAATATCACTCAACAGAATCAAAGTAGGCCATAAATTTTATATCATCCAGCTTTTATTTTTCAGTTGTAGCATACAACCATCAAAACTTTGTTAATGAAGAATTTTAATAGGTCAAGACTTACTATATTTACTTTCAATCTTGGCATGAGAGTCCCAGTTTCTTGGATTTATATCATAACCCAGGACAACTTATTGGTGTATTCTTTTAATTAAAAAATAATATTTTAATGTATGCATTTGGTAAAAATAAAATAATTGAAAAAGAACATAATTTAGGCAAATTTTAACACAAATTTTTGGTGTTTATAATAAACTGAATGAATAAACTGAATTTTTTTACTTGATCAACAGGGAGATCGAAACTAAATAAATAAAACAGCTTAGTTAACACAAATTTCTACTTTTGGATAGAATTTAATAATATTTTGAATGGAAAAATATTCTGAATGACATTTATGACATTCTGAATGACAGAGGTAGAAACTATGAAACTGTTATGATTAGTGCTCCAGAGAATGGAGAACCACAGAGGTGCTGAGGTATCTGCATGCCCTCTGATGTCATTTGCTGTTTATCAACAAAAGCAAGTGGCTGAGTGTTTCCTCACGCAGGAAAGGCAAGAGTGGAAGGGTCTGCAGAGAAACTAACATATGCTTTTGCCTAGTACATGGGAGTTTCTTCTTAAAATATTTTTCAATGTGTAAAGTTGCATAGGAGGGAGGCTAGAAATCTGGGACTGAGTAAGATCTCTAGCCATAGTATGCAGCTACAGTGACAGTACAGATTGCCAAACTGTCGCATAATGGGAGGAAGACAAAAGTCAACAAAAGGCATGTGCTGAGCTGTGATCACTGCACATCTAACATGCCTACTGTGTGGAATGAAGCTTGTCGACCCATGATGCAAAAGAAAAACGAACAGGAAAAACAAATGAAAAGATGAATAAATCTCATGATGTAAGTGTGGACCAAAAACTGAGTTAAATGACATACGGAAAGACTCTGGAAATACAATGGTCAAAGCAAGTATAATATACTGCATAGCATTCAGCAGTGATGACTAGTGCATGAAGGAAGCAGTGGTGATTGAAACGCTTGGAGATGTTGATCTTATCATGTTTGTTTATGTCGGTGGTGATCATACAGACTGTATTCACATTGAAAAACATTGTATTATGTATTCCAATGTGTGCCCTTTGTCCATATACAGATGTGATTAAAATATATAGTGAAAGTCTAATTTCAAAAAAAGTGTTATTGTAAAGACACATTGTCACTGATCCCCTTCAAAATACTTCCTCTCAGCTTGGATACACTCAAATGTCTTCATGATATGTGATAAGAAAAAATATGATAAATGTTCCTGATGGATGATATCCAATAATTAAAAAAAAAATAAGGGCACTGTATGTTTTGATAATCCCTTATCGGTAATATCTTAAAAATGCTTATTTGTTTTTTGTTTGCTGGATATCTAACCCAGAGCCTCAAGATTGCAAGACAAGCACTTCAGCACTCAACTGTACTCCCAAGTCTAATGCAAACCCCTAAAACAAAACATATAAACAGGAAACAAGAACATTTGGTACTATAAGGTGTTTATCTACCAGACTATCTATCTATCTATCTATCTATCTATCTATCTATCTATCTATCTATCTGTTTGTCTATCTGTCTCTCATCAGCTCTCTAGTCCAGGCTGGTCCTGAGTTCACGACGTAGCCCAGGCCTCACAGCAATCCTTCTGCTTCAGCCTCCCAAATACCGGAATTACACACCTGCACAAGCACACTCAGTGTACGTGGTGCTAGGGAATCTAACTCAGGGTCTTGTGCTTGCTAGGCAAGCACTCTAATCACTGTGTTATTCCTCCAACCCCAAGATTTCAATTTTAAATGTCTACTCTACTGTGAAAGCAATTGGTCTTCATGTTGGGAGGAGCTGAACCTAAAATACAATCAAAAGTTATAAAGTGTTAAGAGAACTGATTTTGGGGATCTCCAACATCTATTGTCCTTTGCTTTGTGCCTGTTAATTATGCGGAGTATTGAGTCTTGTTTTGGAGCACTTGGATGCACATATGTCGCATCCGGGTGGTCCCCTCTTTTATTTTACGACACATCTATATGTAAAATTGTGAGCTAAATGGTGCCATGGAGACTTCGAATGCCATACTAAAATTTCTTCCTCTTTCCTCTGCCAGGTAGAGTCTGGTCTTCCTCTTATCTTAGCACCTTCCTTCCACTTTCCTATTAAGTCTCATTAAAAAAATATATTTTCTGTATTACTTATATAAGAAAAAAGTTAATAATTCATTTTTGAATTATCTTCTTTTCTTACTTACAATTGATATGCCTGATAGAGTTGGCTACAATCTTGTGTCATTACAGACTTTTTAATTCCATTTCAACTTTCTCTTACTTTACCAAACTTGTGTATAATTCTCAAGTTTGAAATTTTAGTATGGCATTGGAAGTCTCCATGGCACCATTTAGCTCACAATTTTACATATAGATGTGTTGTAAAATAAAAATTTGTCTCTGGTAACTTGATTAATAAGCCGTCTTAATGTCAGGTTGTTTCCAATTTTGTATTTAAAAGCACTTGAAAATGAACTAATTGACAGCTGATAAAATTGTAAGTTGATCACAATGAGAGACTGATACATAATTAAGAAATTCAAATAACTGAAGTTGTAGCTATGAAATCACCCACTTTCTCATTTATTTATTTCTGAAAAGGTAGTCATTTTTCCAGTCAATTATTTATTGATTGGAATAAATTTAATATTGGATCTAATCAATCTAACAAGTAGTTATAGTCACTCAGTGATACATGAAGATAATAGAAAAGCTTCTACCATAATAAGAAAAAGTTTTTGAAAATTTCTGTTAAATGTATTTGAAAAGGAACACTTCAAATCATACTGTATCCTTAAGAGTTATAATTAACAATTAGATTAAAAGAAAATGTGAAACTTTTATATAATAAAAACTATCAAATTTTTATTTATACTTTTGTGTCAGAGAAATACAATATTGCAAAAATAACTTACATTAAGTTATCAGATTTTATCAAAGTGGACTGGAAATCTGAGCCCAATAGAAAATAATGTAGAAAGTAAGAATGTTAAGAAATATTTTTTGGGGGGACATTTACATATATGATAATAAGAATTAAATACTTAGAATATCTAGAAACATGCACTTTCTATTTTATTCACATGATAAAAGTTTTGTAGCCAATTTATTTTAAATAGTCAATTGTAAAAATATGCAGAATTCACATAAGCTAATCATATGAAAAGATTTAATAGTTTTACAAAATTTTCTCGGAAGTACCTGAGAAAAATGTTGAAAGCCATTGTTTCAATAAATTTTAGTATTATTTGACAAAGTAGAAAAGACAAAATTCTTGAAATTTCCTCAGGACTTGAAATTTATTTAATTTAATGGGATTTCATCAGAAACACGTAACTTAGAGATTTGTAAATTTTATTTAAATTACTTGGAGTTTGTTCTTCTTAATGAAGAATTTGCTATGAGTGCAATACCTTTTGGCTTTTAGATCAAAATTTGAATTTTATGTAATAATTGTATGGAGCTTTCTGGTGGAAAATTTTTGTCTGCTTCTAGTTCCATGCTGGCTCTATCTCATTCATTCTTTGACAACAATTTGATCCCACCCAGATTAAATAGATAGAGGACTATCTGGTTCTTTATTGCCAATCTCTTGCAATTCCGTAGGTTTTGATTATTGGTAAACAATTACATACATATTCATATTTGTATTTCCTTATGTTTATCTGTCTATTTTCTATCCACCTAAAATGTCAAAATCATCAATCAAGAATTCTCCAGCTAGTCCCAGCAATGTTTCAGACATGTAGTTACAGTAAAGTAAATGCTCAATAAAGAATAAGAATCCTAATTAGAATTTTGTTTTGGGACATAAGGGTTGATTTGTCCTCAGATAATATCTTGAAGACTATCAGCCCAGCAAAAGATTGAGGTCTCTTTCAAATTCCATGGAAACCAGCAGTGGCCTGGTGCCCGAGACAGTCAATATTGGATTGCTACAAGTTTTAAAGGTCAGTATCATCTTTGCACACATCCTACAAGTAAAGGCTTATTCTCTTTCAATGTCCAGCTTAGACACCACCAGCTCACATTGATTGTTCTACACAATCCAGCCTAGAAGAGAGACTCCCAATTCAGGGACTTTCTCTCAAAATCTGAGTTAGAATCTACCTGTTGTCTTTGTTTATTAGATATTGATTTGAACACCCATTATTTCTCTGACTCAGATATTTTGTTCCAGCAAGAGAAGTCTGTGTTTCTTCCATTCATTATATAGTCAATCAATACTTAAGTGCCATTCAAGTGTTACATGATGATGAAAAAGAATAAACAAAATTAAGTAGAAGTATAATGCTGATGTTACATTTTGTTGTCTTAAAATAAGAAATTGCATGGGAAACATCACTTTGTTTTTGCAAGGTTTCATTAACACAAAAAGTATATTATGCTTACAAAGTACTGATAAGCAAGTCTGGTGTTGTGATTCATCGATTTATGCATGTATTAATTATTAACATTGATGTTGTACCTATTTTGAGACAGAGAATATTTCAGATTTAATCTTCATATATTATAAATAAGCATCAGGTGTTATTTTATTTATAGAATTTGACTACATGCACTTCTTTTGAAAATTAATTTAGTTGTGCCCTGTGGCACGGATGTGTGATCCCAGTACTCTGGGGGACTGAGACAAGAGGATCACAAGATTTTTGAGCGCAGCCTGAGCAACAGAGTGACTGAGAAAGATGGCATCTCAACATCAGAAATAGTAAAGTGAATCAGTAGTATAGCTCAGTGTAAAGGACCTGGGTTAGATTTCTAGTATCACAAAATAAATTAACTTATTGTTATGAATATATATGTATATGAATATACATGTGTATATATACATATACACCATGGCTTTATACAGTTTATAGTATTATATTTTATGATTCATTTAAATCTACTTTGGCACCAATGTGTGAATGTGTGTGTGCCATAGTAAATATCACCATCATTTTAGAGTATCAGCAGTGCCAACCATTGTCTCAGGTGATCTTGGTAGCAAAGCATATGCATGACCACTTGTGTTCTCAATCAAATATATCAATCCAAAGGGTATAGTTGAATCATCTTATAATTTTTACACATGAACAAAAAATGAATCGTAGCTTTCACCTAGTACTATGCACATTAAAATGTACCTTCTAGATGCTTGAAAAAATGTAATATGGTTTAGGTTTACATCACAATAGTCACACCATGAGCTTCTCTGCTTGATTTTTACTGTAGAGATAGAAGCCCCATCTGCAATTCCATGTTACTGTATCCTAGTAAAGAAATTGAAAATCTTAAAAAAAAAGTTGCTCTGTAAAATCCTCCAAATATAATCTCCAAAATGTATTAATTTTAAAGTATTCTTTTCTATTAGTGACCATAACTGTTTTAAGTCTATATCGCAGATATTTTTGTCTTCTATTTTATAGTTCACTTTGTGTAACTTAAAAACAAAATCTTTTCAATTCTGCATTTATATATTTAAGGACACATAAATTCTGCACAACAGTCTTAACTTACATTCCTAACTTTGATTTTCAAATGAAATGTTAATTTACAAAATTAACAAGTACTCCAGATATTGAATTGATTTCAGGAATGCAACAAAACTACTCTAAACACATAGCCAGAAGCTGTGTTAGGGTCTATGAAGACAGCGTGGTAATTTTAGCACAATCCTAAAGTCGTTTTTTTTTTTTCTGAGCCAAATTTTTATTCTGTAGTCTAGGCTGGTTCTGAACTCACTAGGTAGCCATGGGTAGCTTTGGACTCACAGCAATCCCGCTACCGCATCCTCTCCAGTGCTGGGATTACAGCACAGAGCTGTACCGCCATCACAATCCTAATCTTGAAAGGCTTATATACGTAAAGAAAGAAGAGGAAGATCTGAGCACCAACACATTACTTTGTGCAGACTCTGTTGTAGCAGCCATGGTTATGTGCATACCTGAGACACAGGCGAAAGAGTAAATTGGAAAGCTACAATCAGTTCATCAAGTGAACAGGGCTTGGGAAGCATTGCAAATATGATTTTACAGCAATGCAAGGATATAAACATGTAAAAGGGAGTATTGAGAAGCCTAGACCGCTTGGCATAGTTGTAGGATATGTATGAAATAAGGTGTGCTGAGACTTTGTATGTTTTAGGTAAGATGGAAACCATTCCTCTGACAAAGGACACTTAGACAGGCAAAATAATAATGTAGTAAAAACAAATACTGAACTTTCCATGAAGGCCAACTCTGAAAGTGACAATTGTCTCATATTTTGAATACAAATATTATTGCCAAATAAATAATTTTATTCACCATGTTATAATACTAAATACTCTGGTTGTGATTTTTTCATATTTGATATATGTCTTTTTATCTTGTCTACACAGCTATTCTGAGGGTGCTATTTCTTACTCTGTGTTAGTACATATAATGACATCTAATTATATTAGAAAAAGAACAATGACATTTATAGAACTGCATCTCAGGAACTCAAGATTGGATATATATTTTTTCACCATCTTAGAATATTTGTTTATTAACATTGAACAGGACCAGCTATGTGCTGAGCTCTGAGGACAAGATAGAGAACATCAATGACATTCTGTCATCTTGAATTTGACCTTCTGTGAGGGATCAAACATTAGTCAACCAACCATACATTAAAAGTGATACTGCAACTACATAGGCCGTTTTTTATAGACAGTAGGTGAAACATTTTAAAAATGGTTATAATGATTATATTAAGTCACAGATTTAAGATCACATTTCACTGAAATAACCTAGAGTGACACCTTTAGAGCTGTGGCTGTAACTTAGAAATGTACTCTTGATGTGTGTGAAAAAATACACTTACTGTACTTGATCTGATTGATTTCTCTATAAAATATTTATTCATTCTTCACATTTTTATTAAAAACAAAGATGCATAGTCAACTCTGAAAGGAGTCATTCTTTGTATCTACAGAAGTTTGGGTATTAATTAGCTAGAAAATTATAAAGTAGACATTTAATACAATTGCACTGAAAAATTTAACTGTGTTCCTTATTTTTGTAATTAATAGCAAAGACAGTGATGAAAATTTTCATATCTATCTAACCATTTACTCTTTAATACATAGTACATAAGCACTAATATATTTGCTGAAAAATTCTGAATAGATTAAAAATCACTGATAAGGCAGCATATTGTTATCAAGAAGCCCCTCATAAAGGAAAAGAAAAACAGAACTTTTTTATAGACTCATGCAAAAACGAGTTATACAGCAACATGTAAAAGTACACTTTCCAACTTTTCTAAAGTTGGGGCAGAAAAAGATAATTTTTCATAAAAGGCAGCAGAAGTGTTCCAGAAGAGGTTTTGAAAAAGAGTTAGCATTTAAATAGATCCTCAACACAAGCAAGCGTTTGAAAGGCATAATTGTAGGGAAGTGACATCTCTGGCATAGAAAGTAATATGGAAAAAAAATAGAGAAAAGAGACAGTGACCTTGGTGAGGTGGATGTGATCAATGCAAGGGGAAGGCCATTGAGAAATTGCCATTAAAAGCCGTTGTAGTTTTTCTCTAACTTTAAAAAAAAAAAAAAGATGTTCTTGTACTCTCAAAAGTATGAGTGAAAGAAATTTGTTATTAAATAAACAAACAAAAAACCCTGTTACTTTCCTCATTTTTAATATTAGGTATTGGAATGAAGAAAAAATAAAAATATGTTACTTTTAAAAGAATTGGAACGTCTCTTTTAGTTTAATACAAATTATGTGTACTATTAAAATTATTTTACCAGATAAACAGGCAAACATAAAATAGTGAGAGATAGGATTGCTTTATATTTTTGTAGTTAGTTTCTCCTGAATTCACATATCTGCTTCTAAATTCAACCTCTAATTCTCTGTTATTTTTGCAGGTTACGCTATAAAGGGAGGAGCACGTCAATGCCCTTTTCAGAAATTGTAAATATTGTTGTCACTTTCTTAAACAGTAATGGCAATTTAGAATCTGAAAGACTTGTTAATATTTTTGAATTATATTATATTAAAATCTATTAGTCTTCCTTACTTTGGATTTTTAAAAATCTATACATTGTATTGTAAGTTCTTACAGCGCCCTCTTCGAAAGTATATTGCTTCGTTTAGTTAGGCACATCCTCCAAATTCCAAATTTTGACATGTTCCATTATACCACATTAAACGATACCTTTGGTAACGTCACTTCTACTACTCTCAGAAGAGTCCTCGTGTTGGGAGGCTGTCAAGCTCACAGCAGTAGACGTAATTTCACTAAAATTACAACTTTCGCTTAAAAGCTTAAAATTTATTGTTGGAAACAACCACTAAAATTGCTTTTCTTGGAAATGACAGGCTCATTTTGTTCACTTTTGAGAAAATATCTCAATTATGCTATCTTGAATAACTATAGTTTTTCAGTTTTTTTCTTTCAGATATAAATGTTCCATTTAGAAATCTGCGACAACTCACTCTTAAACAGCTGTGGATGTGCTCTGACTGGCCAACCTGCGGGTCATGTGACCTCCCCTAGCCAAACAGCAGTCACATTTAGAGTGAGTTAATTAAATGTTTCTCCAGACACAGCAGGCCAGTTTTTAAGTTCATCATTTTTCACAGCCCACGAAAGGTGTCACACATGTCAAAATGGCCCTTGGGCACAAAAATTGTTTCCCAACTTCTGGTACTTTACGTAACAGAATGTTAAGAAGATGAACATTCCAGTGTTAATATTTAACAAAAACTATTATTTGCTGCTCTATCAAGAATATTCTTAAATAGTCCTGGATTTTATTTATTTATTTATTTATTGAGCAACAAGCATGGTTGTAGTAAAGTTTAGAATCTATCATAGGTTGTGCCACTGATTTGACTCAGTTCTATCACTGTCCCTGCAATGTTAACCTTACTATGTAAAAATAAAAACAAAATATGTCATATTAGACTAATTTTAACCTGTGCGAACTCTTTGAAGAGTTTTATTAACCTTCAAGTATCCATAGGATGACTGTGTGTGGAAAGGAGGGGTGACCTAGCAGGCGCTGCTGGTCTTCTACACACAATGAAATTCTGGCTTTTGGTTTTAAAGAAAGAAAGGTTTTATTTATTTTATGAATGTTGTTACGCTCAGATTTAATACAATTCAATTTATGTTATAGCCTTTGTTGATTCCAGCTTGACTTTTTAAATCAATTATTTTCTATGTATGAAAGTCTATCCGTAAATTATTTTCTGTTTTTGTTTTTTGTTTGTTTGTTTGTTTTTCTTCTCATTATTATTATTTTTTGTTTGTTTAGGTCTATTTTCCCTCCTGACTCCAGGTGTTGATCTTAGGTACTTCATTTCCAGGACATGGTTTTAAGATGAATCTATCATCTAATCTAAAATCATCGTTTTAGTTTAACAGCAAATATCGCTAGGCTACTGAACTCAAAACCTTTTATTTAACTCACTTCTGATATGCATTTTAGTAGTCTGCAAATAATCAAAAAAGAGTCAAGTTATAAAAATTAGTTAAGCAAGGTGATATACAAATTCAAGGTGGAGAAAAATTAGGTAAATTTGCTTCTCAAAAGGCTGAAGTGTCATTCTTATATGGAATTTCACTTTGCTGCTGTTGTTGCTGGGATCAACCCAGTGCGTCTGCATCCTAGGCAAGCAGTGTGTGCATCACTGAACCGCAGTTCGGCTCTGCCACAGGGATTATGAGAGACACTCTGGCATCTGACTCTCGCTTAGTTGTAACGCTTTCCTTTCTTTAATCTGTCTGAGAAAAATAGTCATAATATTTTTATTCTAAGTACACTTTAAAATTTTATATTCTTTAATAAAATGTAGCATTACTACAATAACTAAAAACATTTCTATTTTATCCATATGTAATTGTGTCATTTTATTGACTGGAGCTGTTCATTTTATTTTCTCTTTTCTTGCTTTGTACTTTAAAAATTGAGGGTTCTGTTGTTTCACTGTAAAATAATATTACACGTCTGCCAATGAAGGAGCGATACATTTTTCACACCCTTCACAAGAATTATTGCTGGCATCCTTATATCAAAGAAGAGATTAATGAGAGAAAAACATTCCAGTTATATTGAACCAAGTATTTAAAAGACCAAAATATATCATAAATTAAGATCTAAATTCCAGGGAAAACTGTATTTTTCTTTTTTTTCATAAAAATTTTACAAAAGTATGATTGAAGTAAAAGGGTAAGAAAACTGGGAGATGGGCAGTCATGTTCTCCACCAAGTATACAGCAACTCTCAGTGGAATAAGGGTCTAAGTACTTGCTTTCAAGAAAGATAAGTTGGAGTATTTCTTTAAGACCAACGCACAGAATGAAGGGTAAGATCAGAACAGCTGCTTTCGCGGTTTTCTCACAGGTCAGGCTGCCCATGTTGAGCTATCCTGCTTTAAGCTGTGACATTTCTGAACTAGCTGTCAAAGGGAATTGGTCAGTAAAACATAGATAGCTTGAAATCTATTGTTGATTCTGCAGGAAATGAATATAGTAAGTGACAATTTCAAAAATAACTGTTAAAGGTCACTCTTTTGATTATTCTACAGAAAAAAAGATTTGTGATGTGTGGCCTTAACTCTCAGTAAAAGTAGAAAATAGAATAACTGAAAGAAATCAACAAACACTAGTTTATGTCAAATTATTTTAAGTAATGCTGCTTTGTGTAGAGGTAACGTGGTTTGTATTGTCAGACATCGGTGGTGTAAAGAACTAAGCATGTGGAAAAATAGTTTTATTTGTATGATTCATTAAATAAATTATTAATTAAATGGTACTTTGATTACTCCAAAATTGTTATTCAGTAACACCATTTTTTTCAACTAATACTTCTTAAAAGCAAACTTTAAAAAATAAAATAAAAATCAGATCTAAGTAATTTTATTTTTTAGGCAGTTTGATTTTACCCCAAAGTAGATGTTTGTAAATTTAGATTACAATTATTTTGGATATGAAATGCAATATATATATATATATATATATATATATATATATATATATATATATGTGTGTGTGTGTGTGTGTGTGTGTGTGTGTGTGTGTGTGTGTGTGTGTGTTATGGCCAAAAAATGTAGCATGGATCAATTGAGTATATAAAGGAGAAAGAAAAGTTCATATTTCCACTGTAAGTAATTCTGGACACATGGCAATTGGCAAGGCTGTTTAATCTTATACTGTATAAATAGTTATAAACAACAATAAGAACTATGGCAACCTCTCTATTATGCAAAAATATTTACCTCCTTTCCGCAAGCAACACTCACTGCCACGGGACACGCCCCAAAGGTTCATCTGGCTCTAGGGTAAAATTGGAAGTACAGGATCTTCTGCCTGGATTATGGAGAGCTTCTTTTCCCTTGGAGATGAATGGACTAAAAAAATAAAACAATAAAAATGAGTTATCTTTGTGTGTATATCATTCAGGGCTACAGCATATACTAACTAGAAGAAATGTGACAATGTATAATGTGCAAGAGGGAAGAGTGGCAGTCACTAGCCAATAGTATGAGATGCTGATCAAAAATTTGGTAAATATAGTTTTTTTAAAAAATATATTTACTATGGACTAAGTGCTTAGCTCATCAGGTTTGAGTTACAGCCTTGCATGCCCAGGGCCCTGGTTTCTACTCCTCAGCAGTACACACACACACACACACACACACACACACACACACACACACACACACACAAAGTAAAAAAAAACATTAGCTGTGCGTGGAGAGGAAGGCTGTGAATTCAAGCCTGCCTGGGCTACCCGGTGAGTTTACAACTAGCATGGTCTACAGCCATGAGAGCCCTCTCTCTCTCTCTCTCTCTCTCTCTCTCTCTCTCTCTCTCTCTCTACCTCAAAAGATATATAGGAAAAGATACTTTACTATTAATTCTCTTCAAATTACTGACCTCATTTGAAACACACTTATCCCATCTCTCAACAATTTTTGAAGCTGTTTCAGAAGTCTTTTTGTGAATTTAGTTGCCCTGTTGTGACTACCTTGATGTTCAGAATTAATTCTAAAGTTATTGAAAATGGTCTTTTTTACTTTTAGAAAAGAGTTGGAAGTTCCACAAGGCCAACAGGTAAGTGAGGTGAAGGGAGATGTACCATGATATTTCATGAGCCTCCCTATCCAATGGATGGCGTTTGGCATCAGCGATCTCTGAATGTTTGATCAGACCTCATAAAGACATTGATGAAAAATGTCATCCACAATCGCTTTGAAGGTGACAATAATGATGACACAGGTGTGTTTTAATCAAGGGGGATATCTTGAAGAAAATTAATGGCAATGCATCTTTTACTGCCATTAAAAAATAAACATTCATCACATATCTTGATCCACTTCTCATAATCCTGAAACCCCGTGGTAAAAGGTGATAATGGATTCCTGAATTGATTGGGAAATATTCCCAGACAAAGCTTCAATCTATTTCTTGAGAGTAATTTCTCCATGGTGTTTGGATTTTGCCTCTATGAGGTCTGTCTTAGTCACATTTGGAAGGAAACTTAGAAAATACGTCATCCTGGGGAAGTCAACTGTATCGTCAATTTATTTCTTCTTTCAAGATTTGGAATATCAAAGTTCATTTCCTTCCATGCTTTTAGCTCCTTTGGTGGTAGAACTTTGAGATTCTTTTCTATTTGATTTTTTTGGAGAAATATATTTTCCTTTAGAATAGATGCAATAAAAATTTTACAAATTATCTTACACTCCTCTACTAGATAGGGAGACCCAACACATTACCAAATTACAGAGGCCTTCAGGATTTCTCCTTTTCTATTATTACTGGAGATTTTAATCTATTGTTAGTGAGAACAACAATCCTTCCTACTTCCTGCTGGGGATCTTATCATCTCTTGTATTGAATTTCAGATAATAAGAGGTATGATATTAACATTTTATTCACTCACACTTAGTGAGAGATGCTGTGCCTATAAGGTCGATTATATAGCACAAAAAATTTATTTTTATATGTATAAAATTAGTGTTAAATTACTATAAGGGAATGGTTTGTTCCAAAGGGGTCAAGATAGACAGACACTTGTAGGGTACTAGAAAGACCTCTTTGACATGATTGGTGGGAGTCCCTACCAGTTCAAAAACAGAACAGCTCAGAGAGAAAAAGAAAAAAGTAAGGAACTGAGGATTTCAGTGAAGATATATGGTATGTACTAATTGGAGTGAGATAATTATAGCTTCACCTAAGCTTGAAGTTGGCTTGTTAGTTGCCAGTACATAAAGTGAGAGTTTTTGGTGTTACATAATTAAAAACAGGAATGCTCCGTATTCTAAAGAAAGGGGAAGAACAGATTCAGAGATCTGTATTATGCACTTGCATTTAATTATATATATATTACTTCATGGACATCCATATGCTTGTCATGTGTAAAAATTATAAAATAACAATTACTGATTTCATGGAGAATTTAAGAAATAATAGTTAAAATTATATTAAATGTTACATACTACATAGAGTATGCAGACACTAACATTCACTTTTTGATAAAAAGATCATTTTTCTAGAAAATGAATCTCAATCTACTTGAAGAAGCACATAAAAGTTGTCATTATGATTTATCTCCATATGAAACACTCATAATCAAAAAGTCAACATCAGTGAAAATAGTGAATGGATGACTATTTTAATTATTACTAAGAATTACATTGGTTACCAAGTTTGACTTTCAATGAACTTTGAATTTCACCAATCAAGAACGTAACTAACATAGCAAAACATTATTGCATATGTATTTTGCCCATGGATTCTTGAGATACATATAAAAATTTTTCTAGAAAAATTCTCCACATACCTCCAGATGATTATTCTTACTCAATTTTCTGAAAAATTGTAACTGCTTCTCTATAACTGTACTATCAAAACTGGTGGCAATATTTATAGTAAAATAAAACCTATACTCACAATGAGAACATCCGCATTCACTGCTGAATTCTTTTTAAAAATAACATTTGAGTGAATGCACAGAGAAACCTTTGGTATTAGTGCGTTTCCAACAATGGGTCTGAAAATTGGAGATTTATATTCAGTATTTTAATTGTGCTTGGAAATTCATTTATGCTTGCTCTCAAGAGGCACTGTGATGTAAATTAGAAATACAAGGATGAATATAGCAATGTCCTTGCATGACCTTCTGAAAACTGAGGCATTAGTTTCGTAGATAAAATTCTCAGGAGTTTGTATGCTTAAACCATTATTTACTCTCAGCTTCCTTGTTAGAAAGGCTACCTGACAAGGGAGAAGTGTGATTTTATTAATCAAATGCTTCCACAGTCTTTCCCAAGGTTATATGAAAATATAGACTTTATCCAAATGCACTGAAACTCATTTTATTGTCTATTCTACCTTGAAGCCAGTAAATTATATGTGACTATCTCTGAAATTTATTCATATTTTAACATTTTAATGAAAAATCTGAAATACAACAATGTGTATGAATACCCTGGTGATTTCAATGTGGTTAATAATATTTTCTACAGTGATGTTGAATGTATATGATTTTTTTTTTTTGAGACAGGGTCTTGCTCTGTAGTCCAGCCTGGTCCTGAACTCACTATGGAGCCCAGGCTGGCCTTGGACTCAGGGCAATCCTCCTGCCTCTGCCTCCTAAGTGCTGGAATTACAGGCGTGCACCACCACGCTCAGCTTATGTGGTGCTGGGGAATCTAACTCGGGTACTTAGCACTTGATTTAGCGCTTGCTAAGCAAGCGCTTTAACAGCTGAGCCATTCCTCCAGCCTGAATGTATATGATTTTAACACTATATTACAAAAGAACAAATTATAATCCATTGAATATAAGATTTGATAAATAATCATTCTTTACAAGGAATGATAAAGGAAAAATCATACAAAACTCATTATTTTTTAAATCTTCATTTTTGGTGCTGGAGAAATATCTCAGCATTTTAAGTACCTGAGTTAGATTCCCCAGCATCACGTAAACTGGACATGGTGGCACACGTTGGCAATCCAAGTACTTGGGAGGCTGAGGCAGGAGGGTTTCCACGAGTCCAAGGTCAGCTTCGGCTAGATCGTGAGTTCACGACCAGTCTAGACTACAGATAGAGACCCTGTCTAAAATAAATACATAAACAAATAAATAAATAAATAGTTGTTAAATAAATCAGAGTTTTAAAATAGAAGTAATATTAAAGTTTTTAAGTCAATACAACAGAATGTATGTATTACATATTTACTTTTGTTACTTTTATTTTAGAAGATAATTCTGGTTTCATTTATACTTGTTAGAACAGAAAACGCTTAATTGTTCTACTTTCCAACTCTCTCTTATATTTGAGTCTTCAAGTTTTCACTTCAGCTAATGCTAATATCAAAGATTATTTTATGCAATACAGACATTTTTAACTTATGCATTTTTCACAAATCAAAGATTAATTGGTACTGAACAGTTTTTACTGATAATTTTGTCATTCATTCATTTTTTTCCTGAGGTTCATTTATATAAATTTAGTTTTTGTTTCATGTTAATGAGCATCTAGGCAGGAAATGTGGCCACACTGTGTTCTCTGGTTGTAAAACCATATAAAAGGAGGTGAGCATTTCAGAGTATGTAGCGACTCACGTAGAGCTAAGAATGATTCTTAAGTTTCTGTGCATAGATATTTTCTTCATCCCAGTAGAGCATCCTTACCCACGGTTCTCACATTGTTTAGTTATACTGTGTAATTTTGCTATAGAAGATGGTGCTTTTAACCAAAGCCTGAAAGTATTTAGAAATGCTGTTTTTTTTTTTGTTTGTTTGTTTGTTTTTTTTTTTTTCTGGAGGAATAGCTCACCAGTTAAAGCACTTGCCTAGCAAGTGCAGAGTCAAGTGCTAAGTACCTGAGTTCCATTCCTCAGCACCACATAAACCGGGCAAGGTGGTGCACTCCTGTAATACAGCAGTCGGAAGTTCTGAGACAGGAGAATTGCCCTGAGTCTGAGGCCGGCCTGGGCTCCATCGGGAGTTCAGGTCCAGCCTGGCCTACAGAGTGAGACCTTGTTTCAATAAATAAATAAATAAATAAATAAATAAGACGCTTTTTTCAGTATTTGGAAGTGAATTGATTTCAGCATCTACAGTGTACAATCTTGTATTAAGTAGTTAATAAAAGTACATAATGAACTTTAAGAACTGTGAATCCTCTGACCAATTCCCTCTGAAAGAAAGTCACAGAAAAGGTTAGAAACTTCCACTCACGGTTACCTAAGAAAATAGCCACTTCAACAAAGTAGAAAGAGCTGCTTTACCATCGGATATGAGATTCATGAGATCTTGAGATTTCACCTTCAAAATTTTTCTAGAAATTTTGGAAATCAAATTCTCAGCAAACATTTCCTTCTTATGGAGAAGAATGTTTATGTCTCAGCTGCAAAGTCATAATGCAAGCACTCCCAAGGAGTTCATCTACCCGGCGGCCATGTCCATAAGGTGAGTAGGTGCTTACAAACCACAGGCTTGATCTCGTTCTGGAAAACTGAGAGACTCAATGAGAGTTTTCCCAAAAAGTAAAAATAAATAAATAAATAAATAAATAAATAAATAAATAAATAAATGGGCGGGAGCATGGGGCCAGGCTAGGGCTGTAGATAGTTCAGTGGAAGCCCTGGGCTCAATCCCCAGAACACAAGGCAAAACGAAACAGACAAACATAAAGCAAAGCAAAACAAATCAATGCAATGAAAACCAAACCAAACCATACCAGACCAAAACAAACAAAATAAAACAAAACAATACAGAAGCCTCTTGCTTCCACCAGAAAGATATTTCGAAAAGTCTTCCTGCAGCTACCTGGTAGCCTGAACCCTAACTTTGCTTGTGCTAGGGAGTTACTTCTTGGTTCACCAGCTGTCTAGGAAGAGCTTACCTGCTAACCACGTGTCCCTGCTCTCAGCTTTATCTGCGTGTGAAGTCTCAGTAAGCAACTCCATCCACTCTCCCAAAAGCAGTACTGAGAAGATGCTTAAAATCATAGCCTCTTGTTTCTTCTCAGAAAATGTTCTTTAAAAAGTACTTCTACTGTTATCAATTGTAGAGCTGGTTTCTAACACTTTGTGGAGGGTTAAAGGTACCAGTAATTTCAACTCAGCAGCAAATGGATAAATTGATACTTAAAGGGAGGAAATTCAAGTTTTATATTCCCCTGGGAAACTGCATTCTGTGGTTCCTAGACCCTAGAGTGGAGGAAACTGGAAAAGACTTGGAAGAGCTCATAGGAATTTCCTGTGCCTTGAGAAGTGTAGACAGCAGATTTAAAAATATGACTACATGTTTCTTTTCAAAAATGATTTCAGAGGCACATTCAGAGGCCTATTTTTTTTAGAGTCTTCCTGAAGGATCCCATATGCAACAGTAGACACTTCTACCTTTTTAAATTTATTTAAAATACATTTTATCTTATTTTTCTTTGATGGATCATAAACACCATAATACAAGTATTCTCATTAAAAATCCTAGTTTTTTGACATCTACAACATTTTAGAGGCAAACATTGAGCCTTTGGCTTATCAATTATACTTTTATAATTATGTTTCATTATGTTTTACAGAAATGATCATAATTACAAGTGTACTGCTACTTGTATGATAACCATATTGCTCATGTTATGGCAAAGCAAAACTTGCCACAGAAAAAGTTAAAAGTTTAAAAAGCAAAGGATATTTTATTCAAGAGGAGAGAGATCAGAATGCAGCTTCAATTCAGTCCTGTGAAACAAAGGTAGATGTCTTAGTCTTTGAACTAGTGAAAGAAAGAAAGAAAGAAAGAAAGAAAGAAAGAAAGAAAGAAAGATGGAAGGATGTTACAATGGAGGCCAGTCAAGCAGATGTGTTGCACATGTAGAGTTCTTCCTGAGATAGCAATTTTTTTTAATTGACTGTATTTATTAACTGGCATGCACTGAAGTTAGGTACCTACTCTCCCACAGACACCGGGCACTGTTTTTCTCAGCGATTACACTCTTAAAATGTTAGCTCCTGGGTCTTTAAGACAGCTTATCTCCATATTGCAAAACTGGTAAAAAATTTAAGAAAAAAATATTTTAATATCCCCCAAAACAGAAAAACAGTTTAAGTTTTTCAAATGCAATAAAAGAAGAGAGGATGATTAAGATCCCAGTCAGGAAATTGTGTCTCATGTTTTTTGTTAAGCTGAGAAGAATTTAAGGCCTCCTGGAAAATACACTGGTTCACCCATACATATCTAGGATGATAGAGCTGTGTGATATACATTCAGATATACATGTATGTATACTTATGGATATATGAACTGTGATTAAAAAATACGGCCAATGTTTAAATTTAAGAGAAATTATTACAATAAAAGACATGTTGCCGTTAATACTCTTCAAAATACTCTCCCTCATTTTCAAAGCATTTATCCCAGCATGCTTGACATTTTCTGAGATGATCGCAGAAGGCCGCTTACATGAGTGTCTGATACAGTGTTCTTAGCTGACGTGATGCTCTGAACTGAGTCAAAACCTTTTCTGTCAGCTTTAAGGACAAACCAGAAGTCACACAGAGCCCATTCTGTGAGTAAGGCTTATGAAGACACAGCATATCATTTTTTAAAAGCTGTTTATTCTGTAGGATGGCCCAGGGTGCATGATTCACTGGAAATTTTTTTTTTTTTTTTTTTTTTTTGTCGCAACTTGTAAAGCCACTGACAAGACAGGATTTGCAGAACTGCTTCTGAAAGTGGCAAAGACAGTGGGGTCAGGGTGTTTAAAGCAAAGGAGAATATTTGGAGAGAGATTACTGACAACATGTCTCCTTAAACATTTTTAAATCTTAAACATTCACCCAGTATTTGGGTCATATACCATAAGTTTACATGTCTATTTCCTATAAAATTTTCTATAATAATGAAAACTGGAAGCAACAATAAACACATCCATATGAATACTGTTGGTTAAATTTTTGTTTCTCTTATGGAATACTTGGTAAAAATATAAATAAAGGCTTAGATTTATGTGCAATTATCATAAAAGATATATATTACTAAGTTAAAAAGCAAGATAGTGAAAGGATTAGAAAAGCAAAATTTAAAAATAAAAATAAGAATGTAAATCTGATAGCGTGCATAATCATATGTGTATAGAACAGCAAGTTGAAATCAAACAGTTAAGATTCTGTAGGTTTTTGTATAATTCTAGATAGAGATATGAGTCACTGTCTTTTGAAATCTGCATATTAAAGGTGGAATTTAAAATTAAGTGTTTAAAATGATACCTAAAAACAGAAACTTGGGCTAATCCAAATTGCTTTCTTTCATTTTCTCATTTTTCTTTGTAAAAACTGGGTTCTAATCTCTAATCCAGTCTGGTCCTGAACTTACTATGCAGCCCAGACTGGCCTTGAACTCAGAGCAATCCTCCTGCATCAGCCTCACAAGTGCTGGAATTAGAGGTATGCATCACCACACCAGGTGTATATGGTGCTGGGGAATTGTACTCAGGGCCTTGTGCTCTCAAGACAAACATTCTAACCACTGTGCTCACCCTCTAGTCTAAGCCAAAGTTGTTTTTGTCAACTACTCATTATAAGTTACTCACCAAGCTAAGTTTGGGATTACAACATATTTAATTAATTGTTTTTTTTTTTTTCCTATAGCTTCCACACTATCTCTGGTAATTGACTTTCTTTTTTGTCTTTTTTTCCTTTTTTTCTCTTGTTGATTGATCTTGTGAATTTATATTTGAGTTAACTGCATTTAACTTTGCTAACTTTTAGTTAAAGCATTTTTTTGGAATTGTCTTGATCATGACAGCTTTCAAGTTAAGTTGATATTTTTGTAATACCTAATAATCAGACAGTTCCAAAACAATTTCAAAAAGTATGTGACACCTTAATGCAGTTATAAAATTAATGGACATAAGTATATGAGGGAGGATTTGTGTTTAGTATGAAGGTTTATATAAAATAAGAAACAATGCAGGAATGTTAAAAGGAATTTGAGTGAAAAGGAATGTGGAAATGTTACCTTTCTCAAAATGACTTTATTTTCAAAGCAAATATTGAAAATCCATTCAGCCAAATATATATTCTTTCCTGCTTTTAAAATTGTAATTTTCTTCCCAAATCTTCGAATGGAAATTTGAGGTTGTAAAGACCCATTCGTCAGTTATGGGAAAGCTAAAGTCATTGTTTAATAAGTTGAATTACTCAATTATTCCAAAAAGTCCTGCAAAGATTGCCAAGAGGGATGGTAATGAATGAAATTGATCTAATCTTGCAATATGAAAAGAATTTCTTGGAGTAGAGCATTTGTTTCATAGAGAAATCCTCAGGGAAATAACTGGCAAAATCATCTTTTTTATTTCATTGAAAAATACTTATTCACATGACATATCTGAGAAACCATGAACATTTTAAAACTTAGAGCAAAACTTTTCTAATAGAGCCTGACCACAATGTGAGCTTCCAAGTCTGCAGGCGTCCTGAAAAATAGAAAAGCTACAGCTTTTGGCTGAGTTCTAAACATGTTTTTGGCCAGGTGCTTTTACTTCTTCTTATCCTGAAATTTTATTTGTTTTCTGATGTAGAAGGTACAAGCTTCAAGATTTTTTTTTTTTTTTGAAGATTTGCACTAAAAAATGGCACCGTGGCTTTTATTCATAAGATAAAGCTACTATGTGAGACCTCACAGTGCTCAACCCAATGGAATATGTATGATATGTGTGTGTGTATATTTATCCAGAAACTTGTGTTTGTGTGTAAACCTATCTCTCTATCTACATATACAAACATATCTACAACTGGTTACTTGACTTCAGAAATCTCAACAACTGTTATAACAATTGCAGCTTTTACTTAATTAATTTTTCCACTTACTCTGTTCCTTTGTAAGAATAGCTATCTACAGTTGTAGAAAACCAGAAACCCATACGACCTGATCTCACATGAAATTCATGACCAGGAATCTCCAGTGACCCCATTACTGAATGGAATCTTTACAATATTTCCCTAGTCAACGTTCTTTACTGTTTCACATGACAATTTCACATGTCATCCATACTCCCCATTCTCAGTTCTTAACGTTGCTTTTTGTTCACTAAGATAATAGACACAAGAGAGAACTTATTAAAATGCCCCCAAGAAACCTACCCTTCCATCTGTCCATGTATTTTTTTTTCCATTCAATACAATAGATGAGATATTTCTGTTCTCAGCCACTATTCCACCCGTCCTCTTCCTCTCACATCCCCAGTGATATTACCTCTGATTTTTATCTTTTTATCTTTTGTGGGTGTCATAGATTTTTCTTATTTTGTTGTGATTTCCATAAATGTGTAAACATATTATGTCAGCTTTCTTCCTGAAATATGTATTTTCAAAACCACTATATTTTTTGCTTAGTCTGTTTTTCTCTTTCCCTCTCTCTTTTATTTGATACCTGATATTTGCTAGAAGGCCTTTACACTGCCACGTGTACACAGTCCTTCCATTTTTAATTTTGACACACGGTGTTATGAATTAGAACTAGAGTGTCCCCCAAAAGCCTCATGTATTTGGATTCAGTAGAATACGTGTGAGACAGCGTGTTGTTATGAGGCGGGCCTTGATTGGAAGATGCGGAAAGCTGGGTCTTGACCCAGAAGTGGCAGATGACTGGGACAGGACCTGTAGAGTAGTTCCTCCCAGACTTGGCTTCCTGTCTGCTGTGCCAGGAATAGCTCTCCTCCTACACCTCTGCCTGTGCTTCAACCATGGCCAGCCACTCATAAATATGCCGAGGGATCCTGAAACTCTGAGAAAAATAGAACTCTCCTCCTTTGAATTGTGAATATTGAGTATTGTGTCACAAAGGCAAATAAGTAAATGATATTGAATTTGATTTCACATAAATGTGGTTATTGCTGTGACTGATCTGAAAATGCGATTTAAATGTCTTTAGAAAGCATTTGTGGGAGGAGTTTAGAAAAATTTGAAGATGCTAGCTATGCTAGCTACTAAAGCTCTAAAATGCAGTGAAGCAAATTTAATGGGAGATTCTGGTCAGAGCTCAGAAGACTGAATGCTGGTAGAAGCACCGATTGCTCATGAAGTTTCAGAAGGCAAGAAAGACTTTACTGGTAATCAGTCAAGAAACCATGGATGCTATGATTTGGCAAAATATATCTTATCATTTTGCCCCTGTCCAGGGACTTTGCCTACAGTTCTGATTAAGGGTAGTGGACTATTTAATATGGCAGAGAAAAATTAAAAACTCAGGCTGTCACATGGGTACTATTAGTGGCTTTTAGCAAGCTATGTGCTGAGGACTAAGAGAAAATGGTAGAACATGTGGGTCTTATAGAGATAGCATGAATAAGGAGCCAAATACTTACTATTTGGATTATAAAAGGATGATTAGAAGACATCTTAAAAATCAACTTTTGCCAGTTCAAAGGGAGAAAGACAAAAAACCTTTCCAGGGGATTAGGTTAAAAAGCAGTGTTTTTTTGAAGCTCAGCTGTCAAAGAACTGAGGACTGAGGTGTGTTTTTTTTTTTTCAAGGGTCCTACACTGCTGCACAAGAAGTGGTATGCCTTGGCAATATCCATGTGGTGCTGGTTTCACAGGCATGCCGAGTACAAAGAGTGAGGTCATGAAGGGGACAGTGCTCTAGGGAGGGCAACCCATAAAGCTGTGATGGAGAATCCTACTGTGCTGTGGAGATTCCCGAAATGTTGAGATGCCAAAACTTGGATCATCTGCTGATAAAGGCTACAGAATATGAATATAACCAGCCCAAAGAAGAAGGTATACATGCTACAGCCAGAGGCAACACTGTAGGGGTGGTGCCATCCCAGCCACGTGCGGTTCACATCTCTCCGCGTATTGCACAGGGTGCTGGACACAGAACTACAAAATTTAGTGAACTGCAGGATTTGGCTATTGTCTTGCTGGGTTTAAAAACTTGTTTTGGTGTCATTGATTTCTAACATCCTGTTCTTCTCTTTTAGACTGGGAATGTTTGCCCTGTGCCATTGTATGTTTGAAGTATTTAATTTTTCTTTGATTTTCACAGGGGATCACAACTTTGTTTAATGCTTTGTGTTTCAATGGAGATTTTGAGTGTAGACTTTTGGCCATGTGGAAACTGTTAAGACTTTGGCAACTCTTAGATAACGACTGAATAGATTTTGCATAAGAAAGCAGACATCACTCATCGGGGAATATTAAGAAGGCAATATTATGTTTTGCATCTAAAATGTCATCCCAAACTCCTATGTACTTGGATAGAGTGGGATATCTTCAAAACCAGATGTAAGAGGTGGGGGCTGGTTGGGAGGGATGAGTTACTGCAACAGAAAGGGTAGCTCTGCGCTTCCTTCCTCACATGACTTTCTGCCTGTGATGTTGTGAATAGCACTCCAGCTGCACCTCTGTGATGCCAGGCACCCAAAAATAGACTGAGACCTTCTGAAACTGTGAGGTACATGTGTAGATGTCCAGTATTCTGACCCAGAAACAACCAAGACACCGGGTCTCACTATGTTGCCCAGACAAATGAAACACCCCTCCCAGCCTCCCAGAGTGCTGGGATTATTATATTACAATTCTTTATACTGCTGGAGAGTTTCAATACCATGTTATCTCCGTTTCTTCTCTCCTCATTCTCCTATTACACACTCCAATATTTTCTTTCTGTCATCACTATTCTACTGAAACCATTGGCATTGACTAGTGGTCGTTGCCTTGTAAAATCCTAGGATTAACTCTTATTTCAAATCCTGTTTGTCAAGCTAGCAGTTCCCGACACTGTTCACCACACCCCTACTTGGAACTTTTTTATTTATTTATTTATTTATTTATTTTAAATATGGAACACTTCACGAAATTGAGTGTCATCCTTGCCCAGGGGCCATGCTAATCTTCTCTGTCTTGTTCCAATTTTAGTATACATGCTGCCGAAGGGAGCACGGAACTTTTTTATTTTAATGTGAATACTTACTTGTATCACTTTAAAATCCCCACCATGTGCCATGTGAAACTGTTTTGGGGAAGGCATAAACTGACACCACTTCCTCCCAGATAGAGCACAGTTGGCTGACCAAAGTAAGAATTGTGCCAAAGACCAGCTTGGTGAGCAATAAGCTTACTGAGTACTTACAGGAGTCTGCATTAGGGGTTACTTGAGTTATAGGAGCCTGGGTGATTCAAAGATAGTCTCATCACCAAAAGCCAGCCCAGCACATGTGACAACTCACAGAAAAATCAAACTGTCTCTTGGATTCTTACTTAATTCACTAGTTCTTTCTTTGCTGATTTATCCTTTCGTTATGTAAATAGTGTAAATTTCAGAGAAATTAGTTTTGTTATCAAAAAACTGAACTTATCCTGACTGTATAATTTGCTTGAATAGCATCCAAGTCCATATGACTTCAGATTCCATTCTTCAGCTCCATCTACTCTCCTAAATTCTATATTGAGCTATATCAGTTGTGTATTTAACATTTTTTCTGAATGTACTAATATGAACTCTAAATATTAATATGCATATAAGATGAACTTTTTCTCTTTCACAAAAGTGGTTATCTCTTATGTTTCTTTTTTAATCTACTTATGAAATCCTTTATGCTGTATCTTATTCACATTTGCATTCAATCCATCAGTGAATCTTGATGATTATCAGTGAAAAATATTTAGCTTGTGACCACAACACTCCTATCTCCTACCTGCATTGCTGCAATTGCATCTAACTTCTTTCTGTATTTCATGTATTTTCAGTAGAGTAATTTGATTATGTAAAAGAATGGGTTAACTCACTTCCAAACTCTAAAAACAACTATTTTTATCCCCCTTTTTTTCTATTGACCAATGAAACCTTACGCTTTAGTTTGTGATGAAGTTTTAGATATGACATTAATTTACCCAGCCCAGTCTTTTCTTGAACTCTCTCACATTTTTTCCATTATGTTTTTTTATTTCCTTTCTTCACTTTTCAAGGTCTTTGCTCAGATATCCGCACATTAAAAATTGTGCCTGATGTCTCTACTAAAAACAGCTAACTCTACAAAAGTGGCTTTATTGAAACTACAGCCTCATGTTTTCCTTCTCCTTTTATCTCTTTTTGATTTATCATCTTCAATATAAATCTACACTGGAAGGACTTGGGTCTATTTTATCTACTGATAGGTGGAAACAAGTGTTCAACAAATACTTTCCAGAGACATAAAACTATAGTTTTCTTAGATACTGTCATTTTGGTTTCCCTAATAATTTACCAACTTCAGTAGTTGCTTTTTGTATATACAAATGGGCTTTTGTCACTTATTTTTGAGGGTTTTTCAGAAATTGCTTATAGTAGGAATCAGTGTATGTTAAACAAATGAACCCAATATAAAAGAATTTAGACATATAGCAAAAAATTTAAGTAAATTGCTTAAGTTTCCATTACTATGTGAAGCAAA
The DNA here is from genome assembly GCA_004027205.1 of Ctenodactylus gundi. Classification (NCBI taxonomy): domain Eukaryota; kingdom Metazoa; phylum Chordata; class Mammalia; order Rodentia; family Ctenodactylidae; genus Ctenodactylus; species Ctenodactylus gundi. The sequence continues at coordinate 219,358 of PVKB01002618.1, read as the reverse complement.
ACTGTCTCAAATACAGATCATCAGTTAATATCTAGTTTAAATTCACATTTTTGTCTCATCTTTTACCATAAACTTCTCCACATCCATGTAAAATGTTTGTTTAAAAAAAACTAGGCCAACTATTATTTCTTTATTATAACAGACATTCTGCACCAATTTTGCATGTTGTTGCTTCTGGTTTGGGTGCCCTGCTCTTTCTGACTGCTTGTTAATATTTCTTTTATCTTGCAAAACACAACCCAAACATCAATGTATCTGAAAACTTTGCAGAATTTCATCAGCAAAGTTAATTATTCTCTTTTGGGGATTTTTACTCATTTGTGTATTCATTAAACAAATATTTGTTGAATCTATTGGATAGATACTCTGGAGGAAGAAAGGAGCATCTAGATTGTGTGTAAGCAAGAGTAGTGTGAGTAGGTAACATATTGTTATTGATTGTACGTGTAGTAATATGATTTTTTGTGAATCAATTCTGCCATTTATCCTATTTGTGCTTGTTGTGGCTGTGTAAATTGTTTGCATGTAGCAGATGCAGAAAATATTTGTTCAAATGACTTTAAAATATCCATTTCTATCAGGTTTACTTCTATCTAAATTCCAATCTTCCAGGGTTTCTCTGTTACACACTTTTTTTCTTGATTACCTAATTTCATTTGAATCAAGTAGAAAACAATTTCAGTAAATTATCTATAAATCTGGGTTTGTTGTTGTTGTTGTTGTTGTTGTTTTGTTTTGTTTTGTTTTTTGAGACAGGGTTTCACTCTGTAGCCCAGGCTGGTCCTGAACTCACTTGTGTAGCCCATGCTGGCCTTGGACTCGGAACAATCACCCTGCCTCAGCCTCCAGAGTGCCAGGATTGCTACCACGTGCTACCACTCCCAGTTTCATGTGGTGCTGGAGAATTGAACCCAGGGCTTTTGCACTTGTAAATATGAATGCTTTAACCACAGTGTCATTCCTCAAGCCCCAAAGTCTCTGTTTCTTAATACGAGAGTTCATAGGCTATTTCTTAAGCTGAATACATTTATTTTTAAATAAATTACATAAATAAATCATGTTTCCAGTATAGAGACTTAGGAGTATTCTACCTTTGTCATGCTTAATTTACTCAATTTACAAGGTACTTCTTTTCTCCTAGATAGAGGAGTACAAGAATTGGATTGTTTGGAATCTATTTAAAGGCACATTGCTTTTTGAGTGTGCTAGGTGGGAACCTGTAGCTAGCTGCTGGTTGATCAGTTATTCAGAACAAGCTATCCAATTAGAATTAACTGTAGTATGCCTTAATGATGTACTATATAATGGGGTGCAATTGAGGAACGTATAATTGTGCAAACACTATTTTCTTGATGTACTTCAGCCAGTAGATGAGAGTAGATTTATGTTCCCTGTTTTCTACCGAATTTCTTTCTCCTAAAGAGAAAATCAGTTCTCCAAAAATAGAGGCTTGAAATGTTAGTTGTTGTTTGATCCACCTGACTGTGATTCCTCCTCACATTTCCCATTTCTGATCCCTTTGTTTGATCTCTAGACAGGTGTGTGGGATTTTTCTGCTAAAACCAGCTCATAACTTTATATGAGAAAATGTAGCTGTCAACGTGCCACAGATGCAGTATGGTAATTTGAGATTCATTAGAGTTCAGTTTTAAAAGTTTTATAACATATTTATGAACACTACTTTAGTTGAATGTACCAATAACAAATCTTTTAGCTTTCTAAAAATTTATTTGTTCAATAAAGATATAAACAAAAAAAAAATACGCTCAATAAGAAAGTTAGTGATTTAACTTTAATTCTTTAAAGATGTTACAGGTAAACATCCACATTTATTATCCATTAATAAAATTATAGCATTTTAAATTTGGTATCCCTACATAGTAATTGAAATTATGTAACAAAATATGCATGTAAAGGAGTATCCCTTCAAGCAGGGTGTGTGTGTGTGTGTGTGTGTGTGTGTGTGTGTGTTTGTGTGTGTGAAAACACTGGTTCCAATTCACTCATCTTGGGTGGGATACTGACAGTGGTATCTGGGTTATTGGGTCGTTTTGGCCTTGCACAGTCTTTTTAGTGTCCTAAAATTCAAATCATCGAGGTGACATTCTATTTCTTTGATTTGTGATTTGTGTCCCAAGGAACCTACATTTGTATAATAAAAAGGTAAAATCAATTTGAAAATCAGGCTAAATAAGCCATTCAACATTTTTCAGTTAACAAAATACCACAGTGATTGAATCATTCTCAGCATATCTTGAAACATGTACTTCATAAGAAACTGAAAAGAAGATGCTGTGGTAGAGAGACTTTGCTTTCAGGAGATGTGTTTTGTACTTGCTCTGTCTCCACCAGGAGAAAATCATACAACCATGTAGAAACTCACTTCCTATAGCTTTAAATGATGAGAGTTCTTTCCACATGAAATGAAATGACCCCCCCCCCAATTAAAGCCTTCGTTATGCCATCTATTGTGGAATCATTTGAAAATTATGTTAATTTTGAAATTTGGTTCTGTGATATTTTGCTTCATCATGACACAGGCTACCTATCTCTCTTTCAATTTTGTATTCTTGGGAATGAGTACATTTTTGCACTTACTTGGTATAAAATAAATAAATAAATATGTGCCCCACTGTTGAAAGAAAGATAAACTGTAATTGATACATGAATGTTGTCACTTAAAACCTTGGATCCCCCTCCAAGTAGTCAGTATCATCACCGAATAAAATCACATGAAAACTGGAAGTTCTTGATTGTTTAATACTAAGCATCTAGAAGAGTTACTGGTACATTACAGACACTCTACAAATACATATGGTAAAAATTAATACATTGAGGGATCCACCCTATTGATCTAAAAATATAAGGTTTTGCTTTCAAATAAAAATCAGTATAGGTATAGAAAAGAGAAAATGTTATTTTTTTAAATGTAGGGAGTTTTAATTTTGCAAGAAATGCAATTAAATTTGTAAGGTCGTTTTACTTAGTGTATATTGTTTTGATTTACTTTTAGCTTTTGTTAGCTGTAAAATTAACAAATGCATACTTAAATGTTTTTGAAAATACAAGATAAACACCATTTTACAATAGTATGTCTGTTTTTATGAATTTAATGTAGGTGTAGTCACTAGCTGAACATTAAAATAGCAAGGTCAATGTTGAATTTCCAATTTGTTTTGATTTCAGAATCATATTTTATGGTAATAACCTTGCCAATGTAGAAAACTTAATAAATGTAGTGCATACCTGCATATGTACACACATTTTTATATGTGACACAAAAATAGAGTGAAGATATCTGTTCTCCATAAATTTACCTCATTTCATTAGATCTTTGTATAAGGTGCCATGTAAGACAGTGGGGAAAGAGGAGAATTTGAATAAATATATTTGTATAATATTTTTAAAAATTAGGCTATACTAGCAAGCTTGAGGGTGATCTCTAAAGTCATGGCAGGCTTGTGGAAGATGACGACTTTAGCCTTCAAAGTGCTGCTTAACTTGTGCTAACAAGTCTCAGCTGTTCTTGTGGAAAGGTGAGTGAATTGAGTACAACTAAACAGGATGACATGTCATAGATGGTGTGAGAGTTATTGTAATATTTAGAATAGAAAATTAAAGAATCCGAGGATGGCCTTTGAACTGAAACTTGAAGGACTCAACCAGAGACATTCAAGAACGAGGACTTTAGAAGTAGACTACTCCAGATAAGAGAAGCAGAAACGCCAAGTACATAAAAATATTTAGAGGACTAAAAGAACCTGTGTAGAATAAAGCATAAGGAAACTGAAAGACAGACGGAAGAGCAAAACAGATCAGTAAACAGATCACTAAAGGCCAGATTTAATCCTTGTGGGAAACATTTTTTCCTGTTCACTAAAATTCACGTTCTTTTCTATGAGTAATCAAATCAGTTTCCCTTCCCTGGAGACCTTGCACGAAGAAAGAGTATATATGACTGTATGCTAGCTGAGGAAAGTCAAATAGAAACCATGTGTAATCTTTCTAGACCAAGGTTCTCTTTCCTTTTGGATTTTTTGATGCAAATGAAAACAACTTAGAAAATCCTACAGACACAAGTTATTAAGGAGTTTCATTCCTGAATTTTCATGTAGATAAAAATGATATTCTGACCAGAAAAATGACAAATTGTGATGTACAGCAACAAAAACTAAAACTGCCGTTGTTTAAAGCCAACATACAATTGGGTATCTTGCATAGAATTGCGTTTCATACTATAAACCATTGTGATGAGGTATCTGCAAAACTTATAAATCTGAAAGGTTCTTAGGCAAACAAAGATTTAATACTTAGAACAAAGAGTGGCTACTCTTAACCAATATCTTCAAAACAGGGTTATTGATCACAGATTTTAGTGGGTGTTAAGAATCAGGCAAGAGAAATAAGAATCAACTAGAAATGCAGTGGGGACTGAGAGCAAAGAACAAGAGATAATCTGAAAGTCAAGGATTTGATCAAAGTTAGACTGAAAGGGAACATATACCAGTGATTCATTGGCAACTATGAATAAAATATTAACCATTAATGATAATCAATAATCGTTTTAACTTATCACTATTATTGTTGCTGTGTTTATTTGAAATAGGGTCTCACTATGTTTATGTGCTATACTAAATTCATCCTTCTGCCCCAGCTCCTCAAGTAGCTAAGGACTTCATGTGTGTGCTGCTACACCCTGCTTAAATGTCATAATTTATTGCATGTCAAATATGACTCAGCCATTGACTCTGAACATATGATACCTAATTTTTCAAAATTATCTAAACTATGCTGACTTGAAACAATGGTAAGGTTAAATACTGAGATTCATGAAGACTGATCTTAAATAATAAACCTAATATAGTCCAATTGTTTCATGCAAAACTCTAGAACACCACTGGCTTTTCTTTTCCTCCAGAGTAACTGTTTCTTGGCATTGAGGTTGGTCAGAAATAGTCCTCTGGAAAGAGTGGACAAATCTGTCTGGATGTCTAATTGATCTGATCAGTTTCAGGTATTTAGCGCCCAAGAAACATGAACATTGTTGTATTTCTCTTTCTGCAAAATTTCTTATCTAGCTATCTGTCATTTTATATCACCTTAATAAGATCTTAACAGAATTTCACCCTGGTGGAGGGATGGACACATGACCTCTGATTGTAGGAATACTGTTTTTCTTGCTATAATTATGCAAAGCGCAAAGTCCAAAGCTAAAACACATCAAATTCACAGTATGTCTATTGTGTAAGGCTAGAAAAGAAATAGGTCAATTTAAGAGAATGATAGTTTATTTATTTTTTTGCATGAAGCATGTGAATATTTAGATTCTCAGGAATTAAAAAGGATTACTTTACCAGAATCTTCTGCTGTCATTTGGCATTTGTCAGTAGTTCCATTTGTTTTAAAAAATAATTTTCCAGAAACCCTGAAGAAAAATAACTTTCATTGGAATATCTATTTTTCTCTCATTCTTTTTCTCTTCTTTCTTTTCTTTACATTTCCTCTCTCTCTCTCTCTCTCTCTCTCTCTCTGTCTCTTCTTTTCTTTCTTTTTGTCTTCCTTCTTTTTGACTGCTGGATAGAATCCATTTACTTGTGCTTAGTAAGCAAGTATTTTTGTCATTAAGCTGCACACTAGTACCTGACAACTAGTTTTGTAATTGCCTTATTTTATAAATAAAGAAAATACAAACTCAGAAAGTTTATGTTACTTTCTGGGAGTTACAAAAAATCTGTGGCCGAAAACAAGATGTTTACTTAAAGGAATGCAAGAATAAACAAATTTGATTTTCTATTATAACATATTTATAATTTAAATGAGTTATTTTTGAAATCACATGAGCATGGGTTTTACTCACTTGTTTATCTAATATTTATAGCAGGTCAAATATTTTGTTCCATACAAAGCCTCATGCAATGAGCATGAAGATGACTCTGTAATTTCATGTGGTTCGCATTTTAGGTAAGCTAGACAGATGACTCCGTAATTGAACAAAAAGAATGTTACATAGAACTTTCTTTTGAATTCTGGATTTGGTGGAACACGTATGTAGTTGGGAAGTTGGAGTTAGGAGGATCACAGATTCAAACCCACCTGGACAACTTAGCAATTTATCGAAAGTGTATCTAAAATTTAAAAAGAAAGTAAGGAACTAATGAAAGAAAGCAAGATAGGTTACTAATATAGCTCCATGCAAAGGCTTTGGATTCAACCCCAGTAACTGACGAGAGAGAGAGAGAGAGAGAGAGAGAGAGAGAGAGAGAGAGAGAGAGGAAAAGAAAATAATAAATATAAAATAAATGACTTTAAAATTTTTATTAGGATGGACAAAGTGGACAATGTTGGTCTTCAACTAAATACAAAGCTATATTATTGTTAACATCACCTGATAAATTAATTTTATATATTTATAAACATGCTTTACCTTATAGTGACTTACTGTAACAGGGGTTAGGTAATATATATTAAGATGTAAATGATAAAGAAGATAATACATCTTGTGATGCCATTCTATAAAAGGAGATACTTTAACTATTTCAGTAAAGGCGTGTTGTTTAGTGAGGGAACTCCTTGGAGCTACTATTTCTTAAATAGGAAATGTAATTTTACAAATCTACTGCAAATATTCTCCTACATTTGTAGATATAGGAGGCTTGCTGATGGGTCAAAATTACTTTTAAAGCATCCAATTAACAGCATTCGAAAACTAGGGCAATGTTTAATGCATCCAACCTCTAAATTGAATCTCTGGGAGACGATCAGACTAACTGTTCAAAATGTCCCATAGGAATTTGGTTCTTGATGGATTAAAGTGACTTCAGTTTGGCAATTATAGCTTCCGAAGGACAACATCTACCACCTCCCCAGTTTCTAACTTGTGCTTGTTTTACAGAGCCCAAGCCCCGTGCAAACGGTTTATGGTACTTAGTACTCTATGTGGAGATCCGCAGTGGAGTAGCGCCCACTGGTCATTATTCAGGATTGCCTAGAATTCCATCTATTTTACATTTGATCCTAAATATAGAAAACCCTTATCATTACACCCAATCACAGTTGCTCACAAGTTTCTTTCTTCCGTTCTGCCTCGCAAACCAGTGTGTTCTTTCTTTCTTCTTTTTCTCTAGGTTAGAGGAAATGGCTGCGACAGGAACAGTGTTCTTTACTTCTGATTTCTCCGTTACACAAGACGGAACTTCACATGCAACATTGCCCTGATGGAGAATCCTTATTTTAAAGCTCTTAAGCGTCACCAAGAAAGCAAGAGTGTTGATACATAAATATGTTTGAAAATTGTTATCAGAGAAGCTACATTTGTGTGTAAACATACATCTCTACATTTGTTTTATTTTGCCATGAGTTTTTTTTTAAGTTAGTAGTAGCTAACATGAAATATAGCTGTTCCTTTATTTAAAAAAGCTCAAGATCTCTTGAATTACATTTTACATGTTACATTACGATATGTTTTCATCAACTTAGCTTATTAAGAACAACTTTTAGTTGTTATCTCAGAAGAAGATAGAACAAACTCTTTAGAATAATTTCCTTATAGTTACAAAATTCTTTGACTGGATGGTATTTATTAAAATTTGGAAAAAAAATAGACAGACTTTCTTGGTGATGTATTTTAATTTCTCACATTACATGTAGTGATTTTACTTTTTGTGGTGAATGGCCTGTCAGTATAACTGTACAGAAGACATAAAATTGAATTTAGAGCCAAGATATGGCAAACTTCAATCTAAATTCAATGATTAAAAGTAAGGAGAGTTTATCTCTGTTTAGATGAGAGGAGGAAAATTATATTTAAATATATATGGTAGTTATATAAATCAAATAAAATGATATGTCTAAAACTTTCATCCGAGGGAGAATTTTTTAAAAAATCGGGATCTTTTTCCGCTTCCAGCAGGTTTGAGATAACTTCATAGCATCAAGGTCAATAGATCTTAAGCAATGTGATTTCTACACTACATGGTCCTCCGCTGTGAGGATGTTTGGCAGTGTCTGGATTATCATCTTCGAGACATTTGATAAGCAGAAGGCATACATGTCTCACGTTTAGTTCATAGGATAGCCTCCCAACATCACAACACAAGAGCATGTAGTGCAATCTGTCCATAGTGTCAAAATAAGAAGTCCTGATTATGAGATTAATACACACGATCTTCCCACAGCCATCAGTAAAGCCAACAGAAGAATTCTGCAGGACGTGTCCTCAGTATGACACTCAACAATAATATCACACCATGAATTTTATATTTTGTGTCAACAACTTCAGAAAATCAATTTAAGAAACAAAAGCAACTTATTTTCACTCTTCTCATATTTTTTGCATCCACTCTGTACCAAAAGAAGATGTCTATCCTTGGTCTAATAATTTTATTGTGCTATATTATTATAAAAAATTGCTACATGATTTGACATTTCTGATTAGTAAACCAAGCTTATCACTGGACATTTGTTTACACATATTTATCTTTAAAAATTACTGAAAAAATATTGGAAACTGAGGAGAGATAGATGAGTGATAGATAGTGTAAGAAAATGAAAGATTTGATTCTTATAGTACTGCGTCTATAAAGGATGAGGCATTCATAGTGGCCTTTTAGAAATGTAGATCTGCAGCTCAAATACAATGATAATTATAATAAAAAAAAAAAACCCTAAGGACCTACCTGAGAAAAGAGAGAGAAAAGGACAGGAGGGAGGGAATGTGAGGAAAGAGACTTAAAAATAGATCTGGATTTTTCTTATTGCTATGTGGTAGCGTGTCAGAAAGGCCACAAGACAAATGGCTTTTAAAAGAAATTATTGGTTCACAGTGACAAAGACTGAAATGAAGACATAGAACATGAGGCTTCAGAAGGTCATCGGATTTTTCTTCGGGAAGTCCATTACTTCATATACGCATGCCAGCCAACAAAACAAAGCAAAAGGGACTTTCAGGCAGGACAGGTATGAATTCCATTTCTCTTTCCACTACCACTTCCCTGGTTCATCACTTTATTGTTTTTTTTTTTTCCCTTGGATTGCAGCCAGGGCCTCCTAAATGGCCTTTTTTTCTGGCAAAATGCCTTTTATGCGCAGTTGTAATATGAATCTTGTCAAAACTCAAACTTAAACATATTACTTCCTTGCTGCAGAGGGGTAACTGATTCTTCTTGATTTATGGCTCTATTTTTCTAAATTCTGGTATGCATAACCTATGTTTACATGCTCTCTGTTTTTTATCTTAGTTTCTTTGTGTGTACTGCAATTAGAGTCTCTCTCTCTCTCTCTCTCTCTCTCTCTCTCTCTCTCTCTATATATATATATATATATATATATATATATGAAATGACAAAGTACTTTTTTGTTCCCTCTAAGAGGTATGCTTTTTCCCCACTCTATTAATATATATAAGCTCAAATTTTAAGGTTTACAATGAAGTTGAGCATTTTGTGCACATATGTATCTCATCAGGGCAACAAGGACTTTCCCACTCTCCTTTTGTCCCTCCACCTACCCACCTCTCCCCACTATACCCCCATGGTTCACTTTGTTTTTCATTTTAAGTTCCGTGAGATAGTTGTGATCTGGGTTTCTCAAATCAGAGAGATGTTTCACCTTCTGCTTCTGACTCAAATGCTTAATTTTTAAAATTGTTGTAAAAACCGTATTGCTGCTAATCCTGCTCGTAATGATCTTCTTTGGTTTAGAACACACTTATCCTACTTTTTTTTTGGCATCGTCCTGAAGCAGTCCTGAAAAATCCTCTTTCAAGGAAGTTTTTAGTTTTGCTGTCATATCTGATTTGTGTCTTGAAGCAATTCAAATTGTTTAACTTTCACTGTCACTTCGATTCTGGAGTAAAGACAGAAGTTTCATGGTGCAGATAAGGTGATTTAGCTGGATGGGGACACACTGTGATGTTTTCATTTGTCAGCAATTTCTACTAATGTTCCAAATTTTTTCAGGACATGGAGGCATCCAGTATTATGACTTCTAGAACTGTTCCAGAGAAAGTAACGAGAAAGACGGTGTCAGTGTCTTCAGAGGCAGGTATTTTGAACAATATGCATGACAATGTGTTTGTTTTCTACTACATTTTTCAATTTTTTAAAAAAGAAATTATTCAAAATTATTATTTGACCACACCTGTACTATCTATATTTGTTCAATTATTTTGCATGTCAGTGCATGTTCTCATGTTTTTATTTTGGCCACTGAGTAATATACTAGGCATTCTTAATGTAGTAAGTTGAATTCTACCTATTTAATTAGATTCACCCCGTTTCATCGATCTGCAGGTGTTTTCTTTTTTATTCTTTCAAAGTACCACGTCTCTCTCATGGCATTTTGATGCTCCATTTTTATCACATTTATTCAAGTGAGTTGGTGTGTAATTTTGTACTCCCTATTGATTCTACATATCCTTTACTGGAAGCTCTTTGAATTAGACAATCATCTAGTCTATGTACTTCATGTAGGATCGAATCCACCTCAATTATCATGTGGTAAACTGTTTTGTGATCAAAACAGGGCACTGCAATACAGTGTCAACTCCTAAAATTTTCCTGAAAATACAAAGAAAGATGTACTCCCTCTGTTTTGGAATCCATAAAGTGACAAATTAAAACCTGAACTTGGTAAATTCATAAAGATAAACTCCCTGGAATAGAGAGGAAAAAAAATTCCAAAAGGTGTGCTCAACACTATTCGTTAAAATAGTTGCAGTGTAAAAATAAGACAAAAACAAAGAAACAATAAAGATGAAGTAGTTGATCATCAATACAGAGAAAATTGAGCTTGAAGATATGAATGATGAAAAAAAGTGTAACCCTAAACAGGATTTTGGGGAGATGGTGAATCCAGTCATGCTCCAGGGAGTGCCATTCACATGTGATCTGCATGAATGATTCCTCCAGAAATCATGTAATGTGTCTGCCCGGTATCTGAGTTCCTTGAACTATGAAATTTCCATGGCAAAAGTTTCTGGTGGAGAACAGCACCTCAAGTCGTTGGAAAAGGGAGAAGGGTACGGGAAGCCAAAGCGTGGGACTTGCGCTTCCAGGCCACACACTTAGGGATCTGCCCCTCCCAACAGGTTCCCATATCTTGGTAGCAAGGGATTAATCCACTCGATCCACTGAACCACTACAGTCTACTCATTTTCCCAATATATGAGGCTTCTGGGGTACATTCTAGATCCAAACCATAGCATTCCAGCCATGGACTCTCAAATACCGTCACCTCATTATGCATAACACATTTAGATCATCTCTTAGAATTGCCAAAGTCTTAACAATTTCAGCACTGAGAAAAGTTCCAACTCTAAAATTTCCTCTGAGACTCAAGGAAAACTCTTAATTGTGAACCCCTGCGAAAACCAGGAAGAACAGTTGGCAGTTAGCGTATAATGGCACAAGGTGAACACTCCCCTTCCCACAGGAAGGGGTAGAGCAGTACAAAGAAATTGGAATGATGCAAGAATGAAGCCCAACAGTGTAAATATTAAAATTTTTAGACCTGTCAAATCCTGCAACTCTGCTTCCAGCACCAAAAGCAATTTGTAGCAAGATGTGAACTCCAAAGGGCTTGGATGGCACACCCCTGTGGCACTGACCTTGGCAAACTTCGTGGCTTTCTTCTCAGCCCGGTTCCCTTCACTGTCTGTGACCTTCCTCAGTAGACATCTATTCTCTGGCACCTCTAAATTCTCTGAGTCTTGACTGTACTTTCAGGTTTACTCTTAGAAATTCAGGTAATGTTTTCTCAGAGACACACTACTTGGCCTCTTAGCTGTCTTCTACAATCTGTGTAGAAGCCTCTCTGTGAGAACTCTTGCATTCTGTATGCCTGTGATGCTGGTGACACCAAGTTGGTTGCTGGCCTGAAAAATAGGTAAGCTCACTTAGTCTATCGCTACAGGGGCCTCAGTGGCCTTTGAGTTCTTAGATGGCTGAATATTTCCTACCTTTAACCCAAGAAGTGCAGGGCTCCCTCAAGTTCTCTTATCAAAACAAAGTCGTTCACTCTTATACTCTTTAACTAGCAAAGTGTGAGTTCCTGCTGAGCTCCTGATATTTTTCCTTTTTTGTCCTAACACAAAGTACTTGGCTTCCTCTAATGCTAATATTTTCAACAATCATGATTTTCTTTCTCCCTAATTTGGATTCCCTTTTCTTCTGACAAAACTGAAAACTTTTTATATCTTTTGCTCTGCTATTTTCTCCTTTTGTTTTCAGTGTAAAGCTTACTAAAAGCAGCAAATGGAACCTGTTGAATTTTAGCCCAAGTGCCCATAAAGTTGCCCTTTCCATTTGAAATTTCTTGATCCCAGCCTTCACATGCTGATCACAACCTTCCACTTAGCTGGCCTCACAGCAGCTCATGGTTTTGCTAACCGGAATATCCAAGCCTTACAAAACTCCAGAAGTTTTTCAAGATTAATTCTACTCTTTACAATAATTTCCTATTTATATTTACTATATACTTTTTTCACAATGTTTTTATCTTACTATTCTTAAGTTCATTCTCCTAATTTTTATTGCATAATGTAAAATGTTACCTTAAAAAGGCTCAGTTGGCTTAACCATATTTCTTTATCTACAGATATTTTTATGGTACCTATCATTATCAGATAATAGTATTATCAATTCTATACTTCTGCATTTCCCCTTTTGTGATTATTTGAAAATATTACTCTGATTTTCACTGTTTTACTTGAAAACGTCAACTGTCATTTTAATCTCAATTGATTTCTTTTTGCAAGTTAAGTTCATCTTTTTTGTCTTTTAGATATTGTCTTTACCTTTTTACAGCTAAACTTTCATTATGCTATATTTTTCTTGGCATTTCTGTTTATTCATCACAGTATTGTTTTGTCTGCATTTTGACTTTTAGGTTCTATGAAGGTGCTTCCTCTTAGGAATGAGTCATATTTCCTCCTGCCAGGTTTCTGGGAACCTACCAGTCTGGACCTACTTCAAGTTCAGTTCTGGGTTGTAATTAGAAATTCTCAGAGGAAGACTTTATTCCACTTTACCTATCCAAAACCAAAGTGGGTACAGTTAATCTCCATACCAATTCCCTTTGGGTCGCAGCACTGAGTAGAGGCACTCTCCCAAGTTCCCTGTTGCACAGGTTCTAGGTTTGTTTCCATCTGACACATATGTGAAATTGAAAACGGAAAATTTTAGCTAACTCCTGGAAAAGTTTTTAACAATAGCTGTTGGCCCTGATCTTGGGTGGCCTCCCCAAAATCGTGTCTTTTTGTTTGTTTCATAATTTTGTTCTTTGATGACTTTCCTCCTTCTATTGTTAGCTTCAAAATAATTTAAAGAGGATTAGCAAAGATTTTACTCAGAAAATTTGTTTTCCAATTTTTAATGAATTTTCCAACTCATTGAGACTATTGTGTTTCCAGAGACAATAACACCAGAGTTAATTCTGTGTATTTAAATGTAGACATGTACGTGGGTCTTCTTCCACTGTGGGTACATATGGACTATTCACCTCATAAATCCTAAATGTATACTGTTCTATTTACTATTCTCAAATTTTTGTCTTCCTGAAACTTACTAATGTACCTTAAATTGAAAAGGAAGTGTCTGCAGCATAACAAATTTAAAATGAGGTCACATTTAAGGAGGGCCATATGTCCTGTATGCCATGTCTCTATTAAAGAAGAAGAAATAGAGCCGACCATAAATAAATAAATAGATAAACACTGCCTGTGACAACTAAGAAATTGCAGTGCTGCCCGTGCAAGTCAAGAGCATCTACAGATCATTGGAAATAAGTAGAAACTAGGAAAGAGGTATAGAAGAGATTCTGTCTGAGAAACTACCAAAGGATGCAAACTTCGTTTCAAACTTCTTTCTTCTATGAGAAGATTTTTGCTTGTTTAACAAATTTCTGGCTGCAAAAACTCTAGGAAACCAATGCATATTTAACCATGAGACCATTTTGGTATACTCATTCTAAGTTTTACTTGCATATAACAATCAATAATCTCTCTGTGTTTATAAAATGATAATTTTTGCCTGGAAATTTTGACATTTGCATACAAACTTTGCCTTTGTAACTTAGTGAAAGGAGGATTTATGTAAAGTCTGTTACGTTATTTGTAAGAAAAAGAGTGATTCAGGTATTATTAGTTAATAATTGCAGATTCTAAGCAGCTGAGGAGCAGAAGTGATATGACAACCTTTATAAAAAGAAAGCATTCAGACATGTTTGATACCATATTTATAGCAAGAGAATTTTCAGATGGAGATGGCCAGGATAATTCCCAACATTCTTTTAGGGCTATCAGGCACATGACATATATACACTGATATATGAGGTCATAGATATGGGGTATATTGTTTTTTTGCTTTCAGAACTATTAAGATATATTGTCGCTGAAGATAAATATTGACTTTTGGAGCACACAATATTTGCCTCATACATCAGTGTATTTTGAGAGTCCCTTTAGCTTTCAATATTTCCTTAGTGTTAGATGAAGTGGCGGGAACGAAAGTTGTTTATCTTTGTGTTCCCTCTAGCAGATTTTATAGAAGATTTATTTGGAGCTGAGAACAAATTACTCCAATAGGATGATTTTTCAAAAATGACTTCTTGCTCAGGGGCGTGTTAGTGAGTTTGTGTGAGTGTATTGGGTGTGTGTGCATATTTGGAGTAGAAATGCAAAGCACATGAAACTATAATGTATAATTTCATCAAGTTGTAGCCAAGAGATATGAGGAATTAAATAGTTGTAATGTTGAGATAAATATTTACAGGGAAATGGAAGAAACTTGAGACCATCATGCTTAGTGAAGTGAGTCAGAAGCAGAAAGTGAAACATCGAATGGTCTCTCTGATATGAGAGACCCACATCACAACTCTTATGGAACTTAAAACGAAAAACAAAGTGAAACGGGGGGGGGGGGGGGGGGGGGGGGGGGGGGGGGGGGGGGGGATGGGGGGTGGGTAGTTGAGGGACAAAAGGAGAGTGGGAGAATCCTTGTCATCTTCAGAAGATACGTAGGTGCACACAATGCTCAACTTCATTGTAAACCTTAAATTTTGTGCTTATACATATCAATAAAATGGGGAAAAATATTTCCCACAATTTTGCTTGATATCTTCTATTTTAGTGAAAGTCAAAATAATATTTATGATTTCCTCGTAATAATATATCTAATTGTGTCCTATATTTTATCTTAAATGTGTAATCAAGTCTACTTATATGTGTCTATATTTTCATGTATATGGATGCAAATATATACACATGTACAAATATACACAAATATATGCTATATATTTGCATGTACATATCTATGTTATGGAGAAACAAATACATTAAAAATCAGAAGTATAATAAACCCAAATTAGGAAATAGTACAAGCCAGTATTATTTAATGTAACTTATTTACGTGCATGTAGATATAAAAATTGACTCTCCAGGTCTAATGGTATTGTTTTAAGTTGACTCTGTGGGTTCAATTCTGTTTTATTCTTTTGGTACATAGTGCACATTTGCACCCCCAAAATATCATGGAAGTAAATGTATGTAACTTACTAATGCATAAGCAATCTCCACAAGGCTACATATTTACCAATCTAGAATTATAACCTGATGAAGGCTAAATAATAATTACATGCTTGGTAATATCCTCGACTTCCTTGATATGCTCTTAACGCCATATCTGCTGATAATTCTTCTGCCCCGGCTGTTGTCAAATATTCATTCCATTTGCATCTGCTCTCAAACACCTGAAAATTGATAAAGAAACCACACACTTGTGCTGACTCATTCATTACCACAATCCTTAACTAAATATTCAAAAATGGTTTAAAATACTGCCATACTTTCAGAGTGTATTTGTGAATGGATAGTGGATGCTGTTTTATTTCTTATTTCTGAATATTTTTCTCTACCAAAATAGTTCCAGTGTATGTTTCTGCCTAGGATAGGAAGATGGGATACACAGTTAGAAATTCAATTCAATATTAAGAAACAAAGAAATGCAATTTTTTCTGAAAGTAATTTGGACTACAACATATTTACTGCAATATAAAGTTTCTTCTCTTTGAGAGAAACTATCTTACAGTTCTTCGCTTATGTTTTCATTGTTATTATGACTATATTTCATTATTCAGTCAGAAAAAATGATCTTTAAAAAAAAAGAAAAAGTTTTATCTTCTATTGTCGATACATAATGCAGTTACATTTTCTCTAATGGACACAGCACAGAAGGCATTCCATGACCCTAAGCCAAGAGAATGCAGTTCAATACTGCTTTTCATTTGAATGCAAATAGCAAGTATATGCATATACTTCTTTTTGAGAGGGTAAGCCTAAAACCTCAGGATTTTTCTTTTATTAATTTTATTTAATACAGCAGTCTGTCTAATATTCTATGGGATGCTCTCCTACAAATTAGCTATTTAATTGAATGACATTCTTTATCCATCTTCAATATCTGTCATCATGTTTGATTCTTCTTTTAGCTTTAGATGTGTCAATCATATCTTTACTGCCACTCTCAAAATTATTGGTCATGTGATATTGTCATAAAGCAAAATTGAAATTTATATAATGAAGAAAATAACAAAGAATAAACACATCAATAACCAAGGCATATTCTCAGACTCTCTTCGTTAAAAGTTATGACCCATGTTAAAATATGCTACTAATAGTTTAGAGTTTGCATGGTCCTTGGTGTTTGATATCAATCTAATTATAAACTGTTTTTAAAGGGGAAGACTTTGCAGAGAGTTTACAACATGGCCATAAGTAAGATTTGCTAGTACTTTTATTTTATAACCTAAAATTCATATCATTCTCACATACATAAAGTTCACTTTACATTATTTTATGACATCAGTATTCACCTTTATTTTTGTTACTGTACCATATTTATTTATTTATTTATTCTTTTTATTTTTGTTTGTTTTTGAGACTAGGTCTTGGTTTGTAATACAGGCTAGTCCTGAACTCATCATCTAGTCTAGATTGGCCTCAAACTCAGAGCAATTTTCCTGCCTAAGTTTTCTGAGTGCTGGTATCATACGTATGTCCCACCACTCCCAGTTTATACTGAAGAATCAAATCAATTACATTGTTCTTTCTACACAAATGCTTCAACTGCTAAGTTATGCCCCACCCTCCTCCCGCCCAGTTACTGTATGTTAGAGTTCCATTGGATTTCTTAACCTAAATACCAGCTCAACACAAAGTATATGGAATGAGGTGAGCCCCACCTGAACTCTTGAGTAAAATTGAATTAATAAAGAAAACACCATCTTTTTGCTACTATTGGAAGAGAAAAACTTGAGATTTCTTTTAGATTTAGTGATACAAAGATAAAAGATTTGAAGTTATTGCCATTAACGTAGTGCAATAGATTAGCACAGAAAATTGTTGTACTGATAAAGCCAAGAGGATACAATTAGGTGTAAACTGCACCATTGAAAAGAGAAAGCAACTAGGTGTAACCGCGCCATTGAAAGAAACACAAACATTTGAAACTGATGCTCTTGGACTTTCATCTTGGGTGAGAAGTCAATTCCACTCTTTATTTAATTTGTTCAAATAAAGAACAAATTATGACACTCACACATCATAATATAATTGCTCATTTATTAGATTATTATTATTATTATTATATTATTTATTGTCTTTCTTTTCCTCTAATATTCAAGATCTTGAAGCTCAACATCCACATACACAACAGAATCCCTACATCACCTAGCATAATGCCTAACAGTCAATATTTAATAAATAATTGGATGAATGAATGTATATTTATTAAAAGACTTCTCAAGAAAATAACACTTTAATAGGACAAATGTTTTTGTCTATTCTTACTCTTGAATCTCATATTCTTACATTAAAAATTAGTAGTTATATGTTATTCATTAATCAAAGGCTCATGTACAGAATAAAGTGAAAGTTCTATGTATTATAGGGTACAACTGCAATTACAGGATAATGTCACCAAAAATTTGAAGGGATTCTTCCTAAAAAGTGAACATACATAGTCAGTAGTGTTTTTTTAAAGATAGGTAAATGAAAGAAAATCAAGTACGTGGTATGGTATGGGAAAAAGAATCCTCCAGACTGAGAAAGAAGGATTTAGAGAAATCAAGTAAGGTCCACGTGAGGAAGTGTAACCTACATGCCAGTCGGTCTGAAGTACACAGAGCAACTCATCAGACAGAACCTGTGTCAGTCGGGAGGTTCTACTACAAACCATGTTCAGGGAGATGCATTCCTTTTAAGATGTAGGGTTTTATTCTGTAAAAGTTATAAAGAAATGATGAGATGAGCCCTGAGTTAAAAAAAAAATCATTCTGAATTATCTGAACAAATGGATATGAGGGGAAAGGGGACCCTATAAAATGGAGGAAGCCTGGTTTGGTGTTTTAATGCCAAGCAATGGTGAAATCAATGAAGAAGCACAGAAGTGAGTGGGTGTGGGAAATTATCCGACTCTGAATCATTTGGGTTTAGTGACTAAATGGATATGAGGCACTAAAGATGTAAGAATTATGATGCAAAGAAACATGCAGAGGGCGGTATTTTATTATTAATTCTTGGTTAGTTAGCTACTTAAATTAATGCCAAGGATATAGTATAGTTATAAATATAATGTTAGGACAGAACAAAGACTTAATTTTGAGATTTGTGACATTTTAAATTTTACTTTCCTGATTTATTTTATTTTGCTTTTATTATATAGATTACTTATCTTTTATAGCCTATGATTACCTTGAATCCACCAACTCGAAAGTGAGAGTACTCTTCAGATGGGGCCAGAGTTAAGAGGTTGCTATGACTTGGGACTGCAAAAGTTAGCAATCAAGGGACTAATCAAGGTTGGGGGATAATCTGAGTTTTCAAATTCAGAAGGGCCTTCTTTCAGCTCTCTCACTGCACTCTGACAGGATTCAGTTTCTTTTGAACTGCTGAATTGAGGCCTTGGGCTCTGTAGTGGACATTGGCTAGTTTCCTTATTTCCTTATCTCATGAATGAAAGATGGCAGGACTGAGAGTCTGTAGGCAGGGCAGAAGACCAGGTCACTTGCTGCAAAACTTTGCAGATGACACTCTCTTACATCTGCAGTTTTCTCATGGCTAGAATAAGATCACCAGGTAAGACAATGAGACAAGGCCATGGATACCAGGAGCTGGTGTCTTTTTGCATATTTCTAGGAGTCAAATGCTGTCCTTTACATGTCATATTAAGCCCGCACTTTGAAATGAACTGAACCTAATATGAGCACACTGGCATTTGATGTATTAAAAATCTAAAGTCAAATGTTTTACTTAGGACTAGCCCTTTCTAGAGCTAGGAGTGGAGCTCCATGGAAAGGACTTAGGTTCAATCTACAGTACAAACAAATTGTCTATGTAAAATATGCAAGTTGAATGGATGCCGTAAATTAGCAAAATGTGTTCTTTAATAGCACGAGTATGTATAGTGTCAGGTAAAGATAGCTTGAGATGCAGAGATGGCATCTCAAGAGAACTCCTAGGACCACAATCTTAAGAGAACAACTTATTTTACGTTTTATTCAAGATACTCACATTATTTCTTTCTGAAAGCCTCTGAGTTTAACTCATCCTAAGTCTTGATATCCCACAGCCCTAAAGTGTTGAAACATTCAGCATAACATCTTTTTGCCAAGTGCTTTGCAGGAACTTCTAGCAGATTGCTTGGAATTGATCCTGACAACCTTTAATCAGGTTCGTGGCGCTCTGCAAACTTTCAAGCATGAAATGTAATATTTGGTCTACTCATTTCAGATGATGCTTAATTAAATATTTCTCATCTTGGCCAGTAGCAAAAAATGCTGATGACTCCATTCTTTTTCTTCTTCCTTCCCTCTTCCTTCCTTTCTTCTTTCTTTCTTTCTCTTTCTTTCTCTCCTTCTTTCTTCCTTTCTTTCATCTATCTTTTTCCCACTGTGCTCAGGAGTTAGGAGGCTTCCAGGGGATGTAAACTTCCAAATCTCTTATCTGCCTGAACATAATACATCAAAATGGTGATATTTCCAATTTTTGAATATTGTAAGCTTGTACTATTTAACAGTTTTTTGTTGTTATTTCCTTGTCATATTTCCTGCTGCTGTGTAACCACTCTAACT
This sequence comes from Ctenodactylus gundi, assembly GCA_004027205.1. Taxonomy (NCBI): domain Eukaryota; kingdom Metazoa; phylum Chordata; class Mammalia; order Rodentia; family Ctenodactylidae; genus Ctenodactylus; species Ctenodactylus gundi. The sequence continues at coordinate 199,234 of PVKB01002618.1, read as the reverse complement.
ATTGTTTCTGTCACTCTGAGCATACATTTTTAAGGTTATAAAAACCCAGTTCTATTTCATAATTCACTTAGTAAGAATTTCCCATGTTAGTACTTCAGGAAAGGGCTCTTATTTCTAAATATCAGTTTTCTATGTTCTGTGTTATTCCTGAATGTCAGGTCAGAATTGCCAGCTTTATGATTTAATTACTTATTCATAATGCCCGGCACTTACTATAAATAATGAACAGTACTTCCTTTCATCTAGAGCAAATGTTATTCACATGGCAATTGACCAATTTGAAATTTAACAAGAGGGGAAGTAAGATGATTTATGAGATTTATTCTAACTTTGCTTATGCTCAATAAAGTGCATTCATACTATTAATACTCCTTGCTTATAGGTCAGTGAGATTAAAGTCTGACTTGGTTTATTCTCTTGAAATTTTCACTTTCAAAGAATGTCCCTTTCCATTTGTATTATTAAGAACTAAAATATCTACACATCTAGTCACCAATTTGAAAGTTTTTGTTCCCATTTAACTTGAATACATCCTATATCAGTTTAAAAAGTTGATACACCAGCATTTGAACCTACTGCATCAAAATAAAGGTGAAAGGTATCAATATTCAATTTATAAATAGTCTTTGAAGGAAAAAGTATGAGAAATACATGCCTCTAGCACAATAGAAAATAAATGTAGGGAAAATAAAGAAACCTTGGATAAGGAGACGATGGTTCCTTCAATTTAGCAGGATTGAGCCAAAAGGAGCAAGGCCGTGACCGCAGGACATAGGAAGAAGGCGGATGCAGAGATCGTGCTCTATGCCTAAAGATTGAGCTATATCGTGTGAGACTCCATGACGCAAGGATACCCCGTGGAAACCAAGCAATGGAGAAGTATGCCATGTAAGAACCATCTGAATTTAAATAACAAATTGATCAAACCGGAGGGCTTAGTCTCCCCCATGTTAATAGAAAGAAAAATGCTTTAAGATCTTCTCAGGAAGGAAAAAAGAAAGAGACTCGATGGCAGGAGGTTTTTTTTGCGTGTTTGATAAGAGAGATCTGGCTTGAGGGGTAGGCAGAGAATAATTTGTTGGAGCAAAATAATCACTTAGAGTATGTTGTGGTTAGGATCTGGAGTGTCCCCCAAAAGTCTCATGTATTTTAATGTTATGGATTGTCTATGGAACCATGTGCTGTTGGTGGATTGAGGTCTAGTCTGGAGGGGTGGACTACCGTTAAGACTAAAGGAGTGTGAGTTAGGATTAATGGTGTGTAGTGGCCACACCTGAATGCAGGAGGGGCTAGTTACTGAGCGGAGACCTGAAAGGCTATATAAGCTGCACCTGCTTTCCTGGAAGACTGGGCCTAGTCTCAACTGGTCTCAGCTTGCCTTCCTGTTTGTGATGTCCTGAGAAGCTGCCTCCACCTCTGCCTCTGTCCTGTACTCTGATTGCTACCAGCCACCCCTGAAAGGATTGTGACCATCTGAAACTGTGAGCTAAAATAAACCTTTCCTTTCCTAAGTTTGTGGGTGTCGGGTATTGAGTCACAGCAATGAAAAAGTAACTAGGAGTATTACTTTGAGTCTTTTCAAAATACATAGTATTACTGTGAATGAGTATTAATTGCATATATTTGAGGGATACACAGAGATTTAAAGTGGTTTCTAATAAAGCATATGTATTCCATGGTTTCTCTAATATGAGAAACCCAGAATATGGGCATTCTTTAAAACCAAATGGGTGTAAGAGTGGGAGTAGGGGGGATGAGGAAGGGGCTGGAAGCCAAAAGGGGGAGAGAAAGGGAGGCAGGGACTCTAATATTGATGCAATGTATGTGCAAAACATATTTAGGCTCAATTTAACCATTCTGTATTGTGTGTGTGTGTGTGTGTGTGTGTGTGTGTGTGTGTAGTTGTGTAGATTAGAAAAATAAGGGTAAAAATAGGATGAAAATAAATAAATGCATCCATGAGTATATGATGGCAATGCATAAAATATAGATTTTCCTAAAAGATTTTGTATCATAATTTAAACTTAATGTTCAAATAGTTAATATAAAATATTTAAAATGGTGGATAAAGAAGCTCCTAGATCAGAGCATAAATTTGAACAAGAACTTTCATTTCCTCTAGCAAAGATGATTTGTAAAGATATCACTGAATATTCGATTTAAAAAAGAGTCAAGTGATACATAGATGTATGAAACACCCAAATTTCTTGTAAATACTATGTATTACATTTGTATATTAACAAAAATAGTGGGGAAAAAATAGAGTCCAGGCTCAGCGCAGAGCCCAGTGGTTAGGTGCTTAACTAGGAAGTGCTAGACCCTGCCTTAGATCCCTTAGTATCACACAGTGACTGACCGTGGTGGCAAATTTCTGTAATCTCAACACTCAGAAGGCTAAATTCTAGGCCAGCCTGGGCTGCATAGTGTGCTCAGGACCTGTCTGAAATACAAAACAAAACTCTGTCTCAATAAATAAATACATAAATAGAATAGGCAATAGTAGAGTCAGACATATCATTTTGATGAATTAACTTTTCAGTTTATTTGGAATTCCAGAACTATATCATTGATTTTATATCTGAGTTAATACATACATCTGAACCTGGAAACATGCATTAGATAGTTTCAATGTCTGATGTCAACTAAATAATCCCTATAATATAAAATCTTTTGCTGTTATGGTTTAAATCTGGATTATCCTGTAAAAAATAGATATTCTGTCCTTCAACAACAACAACAACAACAACAACAACAACAACAACAACAACAAAACAGTTGCCTTGACTTTATGTAAATGTAGTCATTTACTAAAGTACATGTATAGTAAATATAAATATGTAATTGAATATGTTCTGTATTTACTTAAAATCATTGCATTCATTCACTTTTAAAATCAACATACAAATAGCTCATATGACAGATTTGCCTATCACTATCTTGGCATGAATCGTGTAAACATCCTTTCCTATAATAAAGGCTGTGACAGGACATGAAATCTCTGGCAATGACTGTTTGGATTAACCTGGTCCAAACTACAAGTGATCAGCAACCAAACAACTAAATAGATTATTTTTATTTTTTCTTTTTATTTCAAAAAGAAATTAGATTTAGTGAATTATTCCTCGTGGGAGATTGAGATAGATTATGGATCAGATTTAGCCTACTTTCAGCTCAGGCCATGTTCAAGTTCAAGTGATGGGGGTATAAACCTTATTAAGCTGTGAATGGCATCTTTAAAGTACCCTACCAATAAAAAAACAAAAACAAACAAATAGACAAACAAAAAACCTAAGGCAGAAATTAATACCATGACCTTTCTGGAACATGGGGTTTGAAGATGGCTGCTGGAGAAGACTTAGAAAGCTATGAGTTCAACTTGATGGCATATTCTGGTCAGAAACCAAAAGACCTGAACACTAAGAGGAGTGCAGATTGCAAAAACCAGACTCAAGAAATTTAATTTAGGAAAGAGGCCTTTCTGACATTTGATCTAGGAACCATGTGTGTTATTCTCCGATAAAAAGCATATTGGCCTTTTTACCAACTTGAAATCGTCCCGAAAAGGAGATTGGTAACAAAGGTCTACTTCATCTCGCAGATGAATTCTTCTGTCTACCTTCCCTTTGTATGGGGCACAGAATCTCGGGATGTTACACCACTGACTTACCACCCTAGCCTTGTTAACGTTTTTGTTTGTCATTTTTGACAAAAGAGTCCTGTTAATTAGTCCAAGAGAGACTCACTTGGATTCTCTTGCCTCAGTCTTAATAACTGGTTAGATTAGAGACATGAACCACTGGGCCTGTCTAACCATGTTATCTCTTGTACATAATGTGATGTTTGCAATAACATGGAAACCACCTAACGCAATTTTTAAATTACAATACACAAAGTATTGAAAATAAAGTGTTGATTATCCCATTGATATGGGCCCGGTCTACTTCCTTGTCAGTTTGGTGAGTGATTCTTTCTTCTTGAAAATCAGGAGACCACAATGAGAACCCACTCTCATACAATTTTGTTAATAAGACATGTGGTGGATAGTCTAGACTTTGTATATTAACCATTATGTCTTCACCTTTGCTGTGCTCTATCTACCTGTAAAGACAACGTAGTATGTATGTTTCCCATTTTATTTCTCATCTGAGGGTTAGTTTTATCCACAGAGTTCTACAAATGGTTTCACCCTTTGTAGTTCTGTTACACTTAGGGTTTTTTATTGAAAAAAGAGTGAATCAATATATGGAACTTTAGATAAATTATTCCTGCAGAAACAAACCATAATATTTCTAAGTGCGGCTTGGTATAGTTCCATTGAAATTTTTAGTTTTTTAGAGTATTTTAGAATGCGGAAGCAAATTCAGAATACAGAAACAATGGTTCAATGTTCCTTCCCACATTTTTCACTTCAAAATACTCATTTATTTTGCAGAAAATTAACATAAATGTATGCATATAATACACAAACATATAGATAGATGTGGAGACATATGGTGGATATTTCATTTTTATACCAACACATGCCTCCTCTCTATTACTGTCATCAGCCCTTCTTTCTTTTTTTTTTTTTTTTTGGTAGACATTTATTTAACTGAGCTTTTTGAAAAGACACTTGTCTTGATCCATACATGTTATCATCAGGTGAAGACAAATAAGAAAGACTTATTACAGTTATAAAAATTTGATAGACTGAAAATACTGATGACGTCCACATAATGCTTCTCTAAACAGTATTAGGATTAGCTTAGAGGAGAAACTTACTTAGAAGTTTTGGGAAAAGATGGAGTATGCTGACATTAGTCAAGTTTAATATAAAAGGGATTTTCAAATCCCCATGTTTGAGATTATATACAAATCATAGCGACAGATAATTCTTTTGCATGGTTATTGAGAATTAATCTTTCAGAGACTCACAGTACCCTCTGACTTTTCTGGGAAAGAAAAAAGAAAAAGAAGCTTTGAAAGTATTTTGTTTGCTTTGAGAAAGAATTATAGCCAACAACAAAGACATCGTTGCTTAACATTTTTTTAATTCAATTATACAAAGTTCATGGAATAAGCGACGGTGCTAAAGCCCAAGACTGCAGTTGTAAGGTTGGACTTGCCATGCGAAATATGTATTGAGCTTCAAGGAAAGAAGATCTATAAAGAATTTATTGTATTTAGTTACGACCATGGATTATTTAAGAGAAAATCAAACACAGCGTCTTGACTAGAAAAAAATATGAAGATTTTTCTACCTTCTGACTCTGTTGTATAAATTTTGAGCTGGAATCTCAACAATTCCATGGTTTCTTTTTATGTAAAATTATTCATGGAGGAATAGCAATTCGAAAAAAGACCAACCCACTTTTTGATGTTTACTGTCAAAGATTTTTGGAAACTATCTTTGGGACTTATTAAGGAGTTAGGAAATAATCATAGTATGTTTAAAAATCATAGTTTTGATATTAGAAACCTCCTCAAAGAAGCTTTTAAAAAATTGAAAGCAAGTTTATCAAAATCGACTTTCCCAAGACTGCATATTTAATCTTTAATAGGAGTCCTCAGAAGTGGTTATCATTTTCTTCATCTAACACTGAAGGAACTGATATTTAAATTTTAAATAATATTTCAAGGAGTTCAGTGCTATAATTTTTTGATTCCTCAGCTCATGTTTTTGTTCACTATGAAATATTACTTCACCTAATAGTGAAACTCAGTAGGACAAATGGTAGACAGTAAATGCTGATCATGCTGGTGTCCACAGAGATGATCCCAAAACAAAACCAACAACTCTCTCTCTCTCTCTCTCTCTCTCTCTCTCTCTTTCTCTCTCTCTCACAATTTTTTAAAATGTTACATTTTGAGCATATGCTTCTTTATTTCCAAGTTACACAACATCTTTCTCATCTCCCTCTCTATGACTGTGTGTGTGTGTGTGAGTGTGTGTGTGTGTGTGTGACTTTTAATGTAAACCCCACTATTCTTATGAAGAGGAAATGACCAATTCACTTTCATTATATCTGGTATGAGAAGCCCAAAGTGTTCTCACAATAACCTCTGTAACTAAGGATTATTGTCAATAAGAAGGCTTTGCTAAGTAAGAATTCCTCCTGATTAAGAAATAATGTTGTCTTTTGACGCATCAATGGATTTAGGATTTTCTTTTTTCCCCATTTTATTGATATGTCTAAGTGCAAATTTTAAGGTGTACAATGAAGTTGAGCATTTTGTGCACATATGTATCTTGTCGAGGTGACAAGTATTGTCCCACTCTCCTTTTGTCCCTCCCTCCCTCCCCGCCCCTGGTTCACTTTGTTTTTCATCTTGAGTTCCATAGGTGTTGTGATCCGGGTCTCTCACATCAGAGAGACCATTCGATGTTTCACCTTCTGCTTCTGACTCACTTCACTAAGCATGATGTTCTCAAGTTTCTTCCATTTGCCTGTAAAAGCCTCCATGCTATTTGACTTTACGGGATGCATAGTATTCCATTGTGTATAAGTACCACAGTTTGTGTATCCATTGGTCTGTTGATGGGTATTTTGGTGACTTCCATGTTCTAGCTATTGTAGTTGTACTGCTATGAACATGGGTACACATATATCTTTGTTGTGCGTTGTTTTGGCCTCTTTTGGAAATATTCCCAGGAGGGGTGTCGCTGAAACGAAGGGGATATATGTTTCTAGTCTTTTGAGAGCTCTCCATACTGCTTTCCAGAATGGTTGTACGAATTTACATTCCCGCCAGCAGTGCAGCAGGTTTCCTTTCTCCCCACAGCCTCACCAGCACTTATTGCTATTTGACTTGTTGATATAAGCCATTCTCTCTGGAGTGAGATGGTATCTTAGCATTGTTTTGATTTGCATTTCTCTTATGGCTTAGAGATGTTGAGCATCTTTTCCTGTATCTATTGGCCCTTTGTACTTCTTCGTGTGTGAACTGCCTCATTTCATTTGCCCATTTTTTGATAAGCTTACTTTGGTAGGCTTACTTTTGGTAGGCTTACTTTTCTTCAGATCCCTGCGTATTCTAGTTATGAGTTTCTTATCTCAGATGTTGGTGGTGAATATTTTTTCCCAGTCTGTTGGTTCTCTATTTAAAGTGGTGACAGTTTCCTTTGCTGTGCAGAAGCTTTTTAATTTGACAAGATACCATTCGTTGATAATGGAAATAATTTCTTTTTCTCTTGATGTCTTGTCTAGAAAGTTTTTGCCTACCCCTATGTCTTTTAGATGTTTGCCTAATTTGTCTTGTAGAAGGTTTAGTGTATCATTTTTAATTTTTAGGTCTCTAGTACACTTTGATTTGATTTTGGTGCATGGTGATAGGTGAGTGGGATTTTTTTTTTGTAAAAATAAATTCAGGCATTTGTGCATTTAAGAATTATTTCTTCATTTAGTCATGTTTTTCTGAAATTATTTAAATGTGTCTTTATTTCATACAGCCTAATTTGAGTATAAGGTATATTCTTGGCCCTATGATATATACTGGAGATGAAAAAGCTCAGTAATAAATATTCGAAAGAACTCTTGATTATAAAGGAGTGATGTTTGTGTGTGGATACCAGCAGACTCATGTGCTATTCACAGTATGTATACTTACCTCATTTGTTTCACAAAATAAGCACTTATTTTGACATACTTTATAGCAAATAATGACATGAGATTTTGTGCAGTTTACATAGAACAAAGAAAAAATTCAAACCAGCAAATATAGTAAATAGGATAAGAGTTCAGAGAGGGTAAATAGAGTGTGGAATATCTGAAGCGTGCATGTTACCCATATCTGAGGATCTCTTTCTAGAAGAAATTGTATTGTAGGTGAGATCCAAAGTACAGGTACAAATTACAGCAGAAATGCTCATACAGTTAAAGGCATCAGAAAAATTAGGAAATTCTGAGAAAGGGCAAAGAGAGAAACAAGCTGTTTTCAAAGAACTGTCATCTTATAATTTGAAAGTGTGTGCGCGTGTGTGTGTGTGCACATGTGCTAGTAGGATTGAAACCAGAGCATTTTCACTGAACTACATTGTTATCCTTTTTTATATATTTTAATTTTGAGACAGGATCTTGCTAAGAGGCTAAATTGCCCATTGTAAGCTGGAACTGTGGTCCTCCGGCCTCATCTTCCAGAAGTGGGAAATAGCAGGCATGGCCACCACTCTTGGCCTCCAATTTGAAATCTTAATTAATAACAAAAACATGGGGAAATTGTCATTAATTAATATTTTCACTTGTCTATGAAAATTGAATCCCTATTAATCAATGAATTTGTAAATAGAAACATACTTGTCTTTATCATAAGCTTCTATGGCGGTATTACTGAAGTTAATATGGTCATAAAAGTTTAAGACAATATATCCACAATTGTTTACTATGTTAATTTTCAATATAAAGTTCAGTTGCTTTTTTGAGTGCAAATGAATAGAATTTATAACTGTTAACTTATAAAAAGAATAAAGTTTGTATTTACAATTTACAACGGGAAAAGCAGTTCAAAAGACTTAACACTGTCTGACATTTTATTCGATTCACTTTCAAAGATATTTTCCCATTTTATTCTCAATATTTTCAAAGTTAATTTGAGTCACTCTTCACATAAGTTGACAATCTGCTGAAGTTTCTCCTTTCCTAGAATTCAAAGAGTTCATGGCCAATTTTCATTTTTACTGTCATTAAAGAAGCAATACTAATATCAATGCCTATGCTTTGCTAAACTTCCATCAATTTTAAACTACAGGAAACAAGCCGAGTCACCCTTAAACTCAAGCTGTCAATCAGAAATTCACAAGGTGGGATACAATTGGCATATGCTTGTAGCACTGTAAAATCTACATGCGGTTGACATCCTGAATGATTCATAAATGTATGTATTTGCCCTGGAAAAGAAGCAGAATTTGAATGCGTAAGAAGAGAGCAGTGAATCCTAAATGTTCAAGTTATTTTAAAAAATCAGACAAGGAGAAAATTAATTTTTCATTAAGGTAGATAGAATGAATAAAGCAGAGGAAATTTGTTATAGATAGTTTTTTAGAATAAATAGCAAAATTGACATATAAATGCTGATTTTATATGTACTTTTTATGTCTAAGGATAAAAATGTTTAAAATAAAACCATCTATTCAAATGCTTATTTTAAGAAATGGCTATCAGTTTTTGCTTACTCATAGCCTGAGACTGAATTTTTGCTATATAACTAATGTATGGATGCAATATTTTTCTCATTTAAAAATGAATAATGTGTTGTAACCATTCAGATTAATTTTTATTAAAGTATTAACATTTTAAATAACTATACCAAAGTTTGTATAAGAATACATAAGTTATTAAATCATCTGAATTTAAAAAGAATTTCATACTTTTCATATTGCTCTGTTTCCTTAAGAGTGGGGGAATATTATTTGGCTTTACATTTAGAAACATTGATTAAATTTCAAAACTTGTTTTGTGATTGACTTTTTAAAGTGTTTCTTTCATTAAATTAAAAAAATCTTTGCTTTTTAAATGACTTAAATTATGCACATTAAGCATATGTGTTCATTGTGTTAAATTCTTTGGCCATTTATGAGGTGTGAAGTTATTGAGTTAGACCATTAGTTTTGCAATAACGTGGCAGAGACATTAACATTTATTTTACCACTGAGAATTTTTTAATGTATAACCAAGTAATACGGTAATGCAGTTTATGTGGATTATGAATGGGTGACCTTTTCATGAACTACAATTCGTAGGACAATTCATGGATACTTTAGAAAGACAAACAAACAAGAGACTTGATGGGTAAAGTCTAGAAGCCCCATATCGAAGTCATTATGAGGGCTGTTTATTAAGTCAATTTCTTTTGTTTAAATTCTGAGCCCACTACTTTTCGGGTTTATGAACTTTGGTAAGATATTTAATCTCATTGTTCCTTCTTAATCTACTACTAAAAGGACATAAAAATAGCTAGCTGTTTCTTGACTAAAGGAATTGATATTTCTATCCTGTTTAAATAACATATAGTTCAAAATACACTGGAAACTGAAGAAAAATAAGTGCCTCAAATTCAAAGTTTTAATTAAAGATGGACAACAGAAATGAACAGGCAGTTCTCAGATGAAGAAGTTCAAAAGGTCAGTAAATACATGAAAAGATGTTCCACAGCCTTAGCCATTAGAGAAATGCAAATCAAAACATCATTAAGATACCATTTGACTCCAAAAACAATGGCATGTGTCAAGAACACAATAATCAGTGCTGATGAGGCTGTGGGGAGAAAGGAACCCTCCTGCACTGCTGCACTGCTGTTGGGAATAAAAACTAGTACAACCTCTATGGAAAGAAATATGGAAGTTTCTCAGAAGACTGGAAATGAATATCCCCTTCAATCCAGTGATACCTCTTCTGGGAATTTTCCCAAAAATGTAAAAACAATATATGACAGAAATACATGTATACCCATGTTCATAGCAGCACAACTAACAAAGCTAAAATGTGGAAGAAACCAAAATACCCATCAACAGACCAGTGCATACATAAATTATGGTATTTATACACAGTAGAATACGACTTGTCTGTAATGACAGATAGATGGGAGGCTTTTGTAAATAAATAGAGGCAACTGGATACCATCATGTTTAGTGAAGTGAATCAATTGCAGAAGGTGAAATATCAAATGGTATCTCTAATATGAGAAACCAAGATCACAATTATTTCATAGAACTAATTGAGGGGTATATTGGAAATTCAAAGAATTTGTAATTTTGTAATTACAAAGATTTGTAATTTTGCCACTATATGTATACTCAAGCTCAATGTAAATGTTATGTATTGCACCCATACTTATCAATAAAATGGAAGAATAAGACATATTGAAATATTATTTATTAAAACATTGAGTGGAATATTCAGCTCATGAGCATCTCATGTACAACAAGAAATTATGTTGTATAAACAAACTACATTAGAAGTCACAAAGTTATTTTTATAGATGATAAGCTTATAGAGAAACTAGAAATGCTTTTGTTACTTTTAGATTTATTTATTTTCTATATTTAGACTAAGAGGAAGGGATTTGTGATGAATCAAACTTTCAGAAAATTTTAGTGGAGATTGTTGAATACATACATGTTATTCAGGTTTAAACTTCAAAAGATGTGGTTTGTGAATGGAGAACAAACTGACAAAGCACTTAAACAAAACATAACTACAGTATTTAAATATTTCTGCGTTGTAAAAAAATTTAATGCAGATTAAAATATTCAGTTGAACAATTAATATTATCTATGAGACAATATTTACTTTTAATATTCAATTTTCAACATGTATTTAAGAATTAGCACTATTTGTGAATCTTGTATATTATTTCGCCTTTCGTTTGTTATTCAACAGAAAATATGCATGTAACTTTGTAAGTAGAATATATATATTTTTTCACATAGTTTTTACAAAGTTAGCTTTTCATAATGTGGCACATTTCTGGTATTCAGTCAGTTGCGACTGTTCCAGACTTTCTATAATTAATGAAGTAATTACTTTGCATGCTTGCAAATCGTGTCTGCATTTTGTGGCTATTAACCAATTTCCTGCTTTACTCTGGGTTAAATTAAACTATAATACTAATACTAGAAGGGTACCCAATACCTACTTATTTTTTTTAAAAAATCATAGCTGTAATATTAACATTTTTGTTCTGATAAATAAAATAGAGCAACGCAGCTTGCTTAGGGCTCACACCTAACATCTACTATTGTTTAGAGCTCAGTGTTCTCCAACAGCAAAAGTGTACATTGATGTGATAGTTTAGTGACTCCTCCAGCAACACTTACTTTTTCCTTCTTCAGCTCTATCATATTTTGCTCTCTCATTCAATGAAATTCAATGACGAATGCATGGAAATGCATTTCTGCTCTAGTTTTTTGGTGTCAGTACATAGTTCTTGTGAAGCAACTAATTTCAGCCAGTACATACAGAACTTCTAAGGTTATGATGAGGTGGATTTCCACCTCAAATATTTTACTACATTCATAATTGACACCAATCACCAAACTTTGTGTGTGTGTGTGTGTGTGTGTGTGTGTGTGTACCCACGTGTGCTTGCATATGTGCAAGTTCCCGCGCTCTGTTTGTGCTAAATAAAGATAATTTTTGATGGATCCAATATTTACAGCTCAAAATGAATAGACAATTATTCATAATATTCATTCATTAGATTTTGGATTTAAGAATGTAATGATCAGATATATCTAAAATTTTTGTGATGTGGAAATTTGACCTAATGCTTAGGCATAAACACAGGTGGAAAGGAATGCCACCATCAATAATTGAAAATTCTTGTTATACTTCACAATATGAAAGAACTTAATTTGTCTGTAATTTCTTGAAATTGAATAGTTTGCTAAAAGTGCATTATAGTAACAGGACCTTAAAACGCACACAATTTTATTGCCTAATATATTGCAACTAAAGAATATTCAATCAATAATGTTTACAAGAATTATCATTACCACAAATAATAAATTTTATGTTCTTACATTGAAGATTTTTGGATTTTTTTCTACTGAATACACTCTTATAAAAGCTATAAGGCACATATTATTATTGTAATTTCATATTATTGGGCTATTGAGACACATTTCACAAAGATGTTTATAGGAATTATACTTTGAATGAAAAATTATACTAAACCAGATAATATGAAACTAAAAGAGAGATACATAGATGATTAGAAAATAAGTATAGATATGAAAGCTATAATAAATGCTGGTGCTTAAAAATAATAATCAATATATCTTAAAGATACCAAAGAAAAAATAAGAAATTAGGGAATATTTTCTATTCTTTCATATTTCTGTTTTGTACAAGACTTGATATATTTAAATTTATGTTTAATAATAAAAAGTTACCACCTCTTGCCAGCTGCATGTAGTATCATATCATTTTCCCCCTTAATTTAAAACATTCTCTTTTTATACAGGAACAATCGCAATGAAAGTAAGAGAACAAGACTCAGACCTCATTTAAGTACAACAATTCTTTGTGCTCAGGAAACGTTTCTAGGGGAGGAGAAAGGGCTGTTAGGGAAGATAGATATCATACAGGCATGTCAATCACATTTAATAGGCAGTGGTGGAAGGTAATCTCCTTCTCCTCATCAGTCTCTAGCAGACTAGTAGACAGAACTCATTACTGTGCAAATGAACCTGCCAGACACATCAGGCATTTGCCTCACTGGAGGTCAGGGAGAGTTGACACCGGTTAAAGCTGGTTAAATGTGGCAGGGTGGGGGGTGCGGGGGGGGGGGGGCACAAGGCGGAGGGCAGCTCCAAAGCTTGAATAAAACACATTGTGTTGACAATAACCTTAAGGGAATTTGAATCGTCCTTGTGGAATTTTGAAAGCGAAAAGTTCTTATCTAGGTGATTCATGTGTTTAAAATTAGTTTCTCCTGTCATTTAACTTGGAGGAACATGTATGTATAAGCTATTCCATATGATGGTAACAAAATTTTAGTTCTGTATCCCCTGCAAAGTAGATCTTAAAAAAAAAGAATCTCTCTTTCAGCTGTTTACAGTTGACTGGTTCAATCCATTGATTTAAAAACACCATCGAAACACCATCTTATTAACAATGGATGTAATATCGATTATTATTATTATTCCTATAGACTGTTGTTTTTAAAGCGTTCTGTTGAATTTCATCTTGTTTATTTTCGTGTTTATCTCTCAAAGTTGCTGTTCCATATCATAAGTATCATTATCTTTATTGTACAATTTTAAAAAACTGGCATTACAAGAAATTGGAGTGTGCCCAGTCACTAGTTTACAAAAAGAGTTTCAATATGGAGTGTTCCACTCCAATGTTCAGTATGTCAGAGTGTTTTTGTGTTCTCATGATCTGTACCTATGTTTCTTTTTAAGTGTTTTGAATTTAGAGTAATTTCTTGTAGTAATCATGTAAGGTACTTTTTTCTGCTATACAAATCAGGAGATTAAGGATTTAGAATTCATTTATTCTGAGTTCTAGAAAGTTATTGAGAACTAGAGATATAAATCTCGAAATGTGTGATTTTTTTCATAACTCAGCCACTGTCATAGCTAGTTTTTAAAATATGGTTTAGATATGTTATGTGTAGCAAAAACAAAATTTATGGCTAGAGATTATATCAAATAAAAAACCTATGTGATATATTCCAGGTCCTGTTATGCATTCTAAAATATTTCTAACACTAACTGATCTAAACTAGAACTTATGCAATGAAGTTTTAAATATCACCATATCATGAGAAAAAACAATATTATGGAAAGTAACCAGAAGTTTCTTAATTATTTTGCTAATTTTTTTTCCATAATTGTTTGCTGTAACCCAATTTTATGTCAAACTGTGTGTTATGATTTCACGAGTCAAAATTATATTGAATAACCTTCTCCAATATAGGTCTCAATTTAGCCTGATATGTACAGCCCTTTTCTCCAAATCTCATACATTCTAGTCAGATGTTAAATTAAACTCATAGTCCTTCAATGTCCCTGAGTTTCTCTTTCCTTGCTACTGTGTTTATAAAACAAAGAAACTGAAATGCAGCCAATGACGGCTCCAATTTCCTGCTCTACGGAAACACCATATTTTGAAAATAATGTTTCCAATTATTTCATTTTAAATAAAAATATTTATAGAAGAGAGTGAGTTTAGGCCTGTTCAATTATATCTATTGTGAGTTAAAATCAGTGATTATAGCTGTCTGATAGGGACAAAAATTATGTGTTTGATATTGCTAAATTGGAAAATCTACTGAAGTACCTGAATGATGGATTGATAGTTAAGAACTAAAAAAGACAAATCATCAAATTAACAGTCTTTATCTAATTTATTTTCCTCGTGGATTTTCCAGTGTTTCTCTAGCCATGATTCTAACCTTAACCTTTCAAAAGATGAAAGAGCTGAAAATAAACAACTGGATGGGAGAGGAAAAGCGGAAAGATCTTATCTTTGTAAGACAGAGGAAGAAAGGAAATCAGATGGAGACAAAGAAAAAGATCAGAGATGCATTAATCACAACAAATAGTCTAGTGCAGAAAGGAACACTGGGAATTAAGACCCAGTGATGAGTTAGCCTTTAAAAGTTCAATGATGTGTGGTGCAGATAAGAAAAAGCAGCATTCTCGTGATTATCCTAACCTTTCTCATGGAGGTTGAAATCAGACTGGAAATAAGAAATAAGAGAGCAAGCTTTCTTGTAATGCATTTCTCCATCCAGAGTAAATCCAGCTGGAAATGCATAGGAGCGTGAAAACGAAAAAGAAAACAAACAGAAATAAGCTAACCAAATTTTTGAACCACGGGAGGGATTCATTTGGATTTGGGTAGGAATAAGGTCAACTTTTCATCTGATCCAATTGTTCCTTTGTTTCTAGTAAGAGCACTTTGTTGTTTTTTTTTGTAAATGAGCCTTCATGGAAAGAGTTCATCACGTCTTCGCAATGAGATGGAATTATTTTTTTCCATGAGAAAAAAAGTTTAAAATTTAATGGCAAAATGTTGGAGAAAAGGATATGGTTTTCAATTAGGGAACAATGGTTAAAAGTGAAAGCAATAAATAAGAACCTTCTCAGACAAGGAGCAGATAGCAAAGAGAAGAGAATTAGTCTGTATTATAATAGGTTCAGGAAACCTTTGAGACAAGAAGTCTGACAGAATGATAAAAAGGGATAGACCTGCAAATTGCAATATTACTCCTCTGATTCCATTTTTCTAAAGAGAAACATTACAATTATGGAGCCAATTATCTCAATCTGTAATAATGAACTGGCCAAGTGTCTATGCCTTCAAGTTGAGGGCGATTTTTCAGGGTCAGAGAACAAAGCCACAAGAGAAAGAAGGAAAAATGGCTGAGTGACTTTGATGTGAAGAGCAATCCGCAATTCTAAAAGAGGAAGAACTTCCAAAAGAGTGAGAATCTCTTCCAGACTAAAAAGGGAACATAACAGCAAAAAACACACTTTATTTTCTCAACGTGGAACTTCTGAATAACAGAGAGAAAGACAGAGAGAGAGAGAGAGAGAGAGAGAGAGAGAGAGAGTTTCTGTGTGTTTTTATACAGTAAAAGTCAACACAGTCCCTGATTTACGTAACTGAAAACTTCAGAGCTAAATCTGGTGTAGGTATGACCCAGTGGGGACTTCAGGGTCATTTTCATCTCAGCTATGGCTTCTCTTAGCAGCGACGGCCAGGAGCAATCAGGGCCACACATATGATTCACAGGAGTGGAAAGATATCAACTCTCATCACCATTACCTGAACCCTGATCTGTGCCAGAGAATAGGAGCGCTACCTTAATTAGGATTATACTGATTCCTCAAAAATTTCTCCAGCAAAGGGACAGCATAGTGTTGATGGGATAATGTCATGAGGTCAATGAAAAGATCTTGATGTGGATGTTATATAATCAAAATCATAACGTGAGTGATATTAAAGGAAGTTTTATTTCCCAAAGAAAATTCTTGATGGTTTTTAAATGTCCTAAATTCACTTTTTTATGAATGATGTGCAGCAAATTAGGAACCATCCCTAACTGTACTGAATTGATAGACAATAAACAGTGCAGGGTCTTTCACGATACATATCATATGAGAAAATAAAATTGAGGCAGAGGAAACATGAAGGATAAGGAGGGATGTTTTCATTGTCAAAAGAATTATCTGAAAATATATTGATTTAAAGAAGACAATGTTATTGAAGATACTTATTTGAATAAAAAAATATTTGTGAGGAAAGAATTAGCAGGTACAAAATCAACAGGAAGTACAAAGCTAAGATTTTCCATAACAGGGGAACTTAGGTCAGAGAATAGAATATCATTCTCTCTATTCTCTCCCCCGCCCCACCTCTCTGTTTCTCTTAGCAAGTTCACAGGTCTGAGTTCAATTCCCCAGCACCACCTAAGCTGGGCATGGAGGTGCACGTCTGTAATTCTAGCACTCTAAAGGCTAAGGCAGGAGGATTACTATGAGTCTAAAGCCAACTTGAGCTACATAGTGAGTTCAGGACAAGCCTGGGCTACACAGGGAGGTTTTTTCTCATATAAATAAAAAAATAATAAAATTAAGAACTTGGTTTACTCTCTGAGTATTGGTTGAGTAATTCAGAAAAGTCTAGACAAGTAGAGGATATTTGCTTTCCACTGGGTGTTATCAGTAGGGGCAATATGTGACTGGATAGATCAAAAAAGCATCTGTAAGGAAACATACTAGCAGAGGGATAAAGATGGTACAAAAAAAAAAGAGTAGCATCTACTCATTTAATGAGAATGTTTGATACTTGGTGTGTTTCTCAGTGACCTCATATAAAATGGATATTTTGTGAGAAATGTTTATGTCCAATGAGACTATACCAGGCTTAGCCGCAAACATTAGGAAAATTGATGATAGTATCAGATGGACCAGTGTTAGATTTCTTCTCTAGTGTGCAAAATGCTTTCTTTCCCCTTCTACGGAATATAATAATTCATACTAAGAAAGAGGAATGAAATAAAGTTTTTGGGTGTTGATTTTAATAACTTTTTCTAGATAAAATAGTGTAATAGTAATGAAACATAGCTTTAGTAAAAACTTTACGTTTTCTATCTTTATCATTTGCTAAAATGCTAAGTAACACATTTTTGAAGCTAATTATAAGATTTTTATAAATTTTGAATTGAGAAATCTTATAATTGGCATCAAGAATATGTTACCTAACATTTTCTTGTAGCAACTCTATGGTTATTTTAAAATTGCATTTCAACAATCTTCAATATATTTAAAGTACTTAGAGAATTTGCCCTGAAGACTCATCAGAAAGTCAGGCCAAGCTTCTTAAACTGATTTGTTGGTGTATTAGTCTAGAAGTGGAGGATTTATAGCTCAGTGAACAAAGGATGAAGAGGTAAGGATTCATTGAAACAGTATAAGACCAAAAAATGTCAGGGCCTGAGCACATTTCTTACGGAAATTATTATCAACTCAGACCTTCAGGAGCCATTATAAAATCCCCAAGAAATAGCAAATGGTTTTCTAAAACAACTCATCTTTGGTTTTAGAATAGAGAGAACAGTTAAAAAAGGTTTTGTTCCTTCTAGCCATATTAGGAGGAAACAGAGTAAGGAATTTTGCTTCATAAGCAAAAAGTAAAGCCAAGGAAATTCCATTTAATTTCTTTGTGATGTATTTACGAGTATTTTTACTTAAAAGCAATTCTTTGGAAACAGTGCTCTGTGAGGGAGGGGCTCTAGCCATTTGAAATGGAACAACCAGGTTTTCAATGCTTTTTAAAAATGCAGACCAGAGTTACATTTTTATTTTCATAACAAAATTTACTTACTTCAATTATTACTGAAATCTCATAGAGTAGTGACTAAATTAAGTGCAGTTAAACCCAAGTCCTTACACTTTACTTTCCAGGGACAACATCACTCTTTAAATCTGTGTGTTTCCATACACAAGTGTATACCTCAGATTGATCATAAGTAATATTTTGAAGTTCTGAATCTATTAACTTTTAGATAAAGCTAAAATTCTTTTAGTGGATTGGTGCTATTTACGGTGACTATCCTACCTAAATTTTTATATTTATTCACTCGTAGTATTTTTATTTATTTACTTTTTTGAGCCAGGATCCCTGTCTGTAGTCCAAGACAAACTCACTAGGTAGTAGGGTCTAACCCACAGCCATTATCCTGCCTCAGGCTTCTAAATTCTGGGATTACAGGCATGAAGCACCAAACCCGGTTTATGTGGTGCTGGAGAACTGAACCCACGGACTTGCCCTTGCTAGACAAGAATTTTAACCACTGAGTTAGTCTTCTAGGTTCAGAAATTAAAAATAAATGACTTACAGCAGCTGTCCCTAAGCCGTTGGACACTACTGAACATTTTAGTTGAAGATCGTTCTTCCAAGGGTGGGGGAGCTGAGCTCACCTTGGAATAACTTGACTTTCACTTTACTAGATGCCAGACTTATTGAAGTTTATTTTTATTCTTCAAAAATCCGTCAAATAAATAAAACACATCAATAATCAGAACTGGCAAGCTCTTTTAGAGAGATTTTCTATATTATTTATTAATTTATTTTTACCTGTGTCACCACAGCCACTTCCTTCAGCACTACACAGGATGGGTCGCATGTGTCTTGCATTACCAGGTTCAGGTTGTAAGCCTCCTATCTGATTGTGACACTTATCTATTTGTTCTCAATCATACCGTCACGAAGCTGTTGCTCCTGTGGGAAGGATTCAGGTAGTACAAAAGGAAATGACAGTTTCCCAGCCTGGGTTCCAAGGAAGATGGCTCTGAGGTGGAGATTTGTGTACATGAGACTTTCTAGGTAGCCTTAAACACCAACACCTGGGCAAAATAAGCAATGCGAGCAGGATCCCATGGAAGAATAGCAAGGACACAGTCCCACTGAGACTGAGGCTGAAACGTTCGTTCAGTTTCCAACAGGGTGCTTCAGGGACATGGCCTCCACAGCCCCGCACTCATCACGCATTCCTGGCCGTAAAACTGAGATATTTTGTATGGTAACGCTCCTAGGAGGTGGGAGTCCTCAAAGCTGACAGTGCTTCCAAAATTTGAAGAATGCATTCTTAAGGGGGATCAGGGTGGTGAGTCACGACATGTATTCTGAGCTTGAAAAACTCACCCTCTTTCTGCTTGTGAGGAATTGAAAACTTTTTTGTCTCAAAAACGCTAAAAGAATAAAATGTGCTATTCCCTTGTAAAATATCACCTTGCATTTGCCCCCGTTTTTGATATTAAAAAGGAATATCTATATTTTATTATTTTTTTCTTCTATAGCAACAGTGTCTGGGTATGTCTTTGGGGTTATTTTGCATGTTTTTGCAAAAGGAAAAATACAATAGAAAAAGCATTTCCTCAAAATATGTGAATAAATGTATTTGCATATCCAAAGCATTCTATTTCTCACTATCAAACTGTTCATGGCTTATATAATTCAATTACAGAAGACTACAGTTGTAGAAAATTAATACAATACTTCTGTGTCATTTTTAAAAACCTTTGTAATCACAGTGAAATACATTAAAAAAGAAAATATTTGAGGTATGGATTTTGTAATTAAAACTTTTTGAACAGAAGAATGATTTAGGATTTTATAATGTTATTTTCCATTTATATTTAATCTATAGATTATATGTGGCATACCAAGTAATAAATATTTTATTGATTTCAAAGATAGGTTAGATTTTTATATATCCCCTTAGAAAAATATCTGCAACTTTATATGAAATCACTAACTTCTGCTATTTCCATAAGTGAGAGTGACATTTACAAACTGTAAAATGATGGGTTTAGAGACAATCTAATGGGATTAGTTTGACTTAATTAGTTCATGGAAGTAAAGTTCTGAATATCAAGCCTGAGGCGTTGATAACTTGTGCCTTTCGCATTCCCTAGAGTTACAATATAAGCCAAAAACTATTTTTAAAATGTATTTATTTTACTTTAAGCCCCCCAAATATATATTTTAGCAGCAACAATCACCCAGTAGTACTCCAAAAGATTAAGCTGTTTCCTGGTGTAACTAGACGATTTTTTTTTCAATTTTAGCCATTGTTGTTGTGCTATATCCTCTATTGCAATATAAAGAGGTTTTTTGATTAATAATGTTCTAGCTTAAAAAGCCATTTTAGAATATGCAGATACTACTTCCTAGCCGTTGTTTGGCTTTAAAAATGTCTTTACCACTTACTTGTTTACTTCCCCTGGTGATGGGGAGGAAAAAAAATTCTAAGTAAAAAAAGTTAATGTTATAATGAAACAGCTATTCAAGTCAAAGCGAACACAATTTTTGAGTCTCTGCTTCCTGAATTGCACTATTTTGAACAAACTTTCTCTTCACAGGCCCCAACCAAGTTGTACACTTAGTTACCTTATAGAAATGCTTGTTCTGGGCAGTATTCCTGATCATCTTACTATTTTCATTAAGTTGTAGAGTATTAGATTACTAAAGTAAGAGCTACTGTCACTGGTATTTGTCTAAAACAGCTCCGAAAGGCTCATGAGTGGAAGGCTTAGTGCCGAGTCATGTTCAGAGCTGATTGGATATAAGGGCTCTAAATGTACCAGTGGACTCATTCATTGATAAGTTTGTAATTATGTTGATTACTGCAATACAAAACAACCATAAAAAGTGGTATCTAGTTGGAAGTAGGCCACTGAAAATGTGCCCTGAAAGGGTTAGCAATTATCTGCCCTTGTGTTCCCTCTCTGGATTTGTCTGCCGTGAAGTGAGAGCCTTTGTTCTAGGACTTACTCTCAGCTCTGATGTACTACGGTACAGACGTAGCTGATGGAGCCTACCTACTATAGATTGAAGCCTATGAGACAATGAGCCAAAAATAAATCTTCCTCTAAGTTGATTTTTATGTCAGAGTCATGAAACACTGGCTAACTAAGCGACCATTTGAAGTAAACATCCCACATGAAATACAAGTATTCATCAATATCAGGAAATATTTAATGGTCAGATACATTGACAAAAATTTACTTGGAAGGTGAATAAATAGGTCTTGGAAGGCAATAATACAAACGGGGTAGAATTGCATCATTAATGAATTCTCCTCAACACTGCTCCTTCACATTAAGCCCTTTGTTTTATCATCTGAAATTCCTAACCTGTTTGAAACTGCATGGGAGTGTGGATTATGCAAGTCACAATTCTTCAGTGTTATTCTTTGTGTGTTGGTATTTTTCTTCAGAGAGAGAGAAATAGTCTTACTTTAAGATATGATTACAAATTACTTCTAGGTCATGCCCACGACAAAGGCTTTGAAAAAACAGTTCAGAACACAAAAACTACAAAAGAATCGTTTGTACTCTGAGTAAAAAATGAACATCTACCGAAAGAATTTGATATTCTGTTTAAAGAATAAAAAATGGAAAACAAACGAGAATTATATCAGCAGCCAGAATTGTGTTTTAGTAAGTTAGGCATATAAAAATCTGTGTAGCTGGGCTGGAGGATTGGCACAGCCATTAAAGCGCTTACCTAGCAAGCCCAAGGCGTTGGGTTCAATATCCCAGCACCACGTAAGATGGACATGGTGGTTCACGCCTGTAACCCCAGCACTGGGGAGGCTAGGCAGAAGGATTGCCGTGAGCTTAAGGCCAGCCTGGGCTACTTAGAAAGTTCAAGACCTACTTGAGCTACAAAGAGAGACCCAACTCCAAAAAGAAAAAAAAAAAAAAGAGATAGAAAAATCTCTGTAGTATCTAATATCTTTTTTATATAAAAAGATTTATTGTCCTTTTCATTAAAGTTTATATTAGTTTGAATGCATTCTTTTACTATGTCAATGTCTACCAGTTGTGGACAAATTTATGCTTAGAGAATCACATATTCCCTTCAGCAGTTTGGATGAACTGAGGCAGAAAACAAAAAAGTTTAAGGCGTAGAGACTTATTAGGTTCCCAGTGCAAAGCTAGAATAAAATGTATGTCAGGAGCTTTAATAACAGAAATAAACTCTATATACAAAATAAATTTCCTGGAACGCTCAGCTGAGAATGTGGGAAGGCCGAACACTCGAGCACGTACTACAGACTATTGGTCCCAATTCCGGGCTGCAGAACCATCACTGTTCCATGGCGTTGGCAGGACTTGGCCATTCCTAGAGGTAAGAAGCCAGTGAAGTTCTACCTCATGTCAAAAAACTCCCATTAGATTCTGAGGTTCTAATGGTGTCGCTGTTCTGACAGAAGGCAGAGCTTTGATTTCAGCTCCTCTCCTGCTGCTGTTGGCCATTTATCCTCCAGCAGCCTACTGCATAACAAGTGCATTCCCCTTTCTCCCTTGGTCTGTCTTCAACTGAACTGATCCCTGGTATCAACAAGGTCGAAAACCATTGCCATATACTTTGTTATATATCTAGACTAGATCTAGAACCCGAGCCAAAACTCGTGCTCTGGACACGGAGATCTTACAGCAGTATGGCAGAACAGAGGCAAATCTGGGAGGAAGGCCAGAACCAGCACATACCCCTCGAGATGCAGCCCCAAGTATCCGCCCCTTCCAGCTCTGCCTCTCAACAATACATAGTATCTGTAGGTACATGAGGCTTCTCGGGGGACACTCCAGGTCCTAAACCACGGCATATATATTGCCTACAAAAGGTATACTTTAAAAGTTCAGAGAGAAACTTAAGCTAAAGGTTGTAAGAATAACAAACTTAATCAAGTAAGGGTGGAATCTTTATGGTATAATATCATAATAAGTCATGTTTAGAGTCAGACATTTTTAAGGGGTGAGGGATTTTTCATAATATGACATGGTACTCTGGGATGATACAGAAACTCTAAATCCACAAATACATTACTACTCAGCTTCAAACAATATTATGGAAATCCCTCAACATGATTAGAAGGAGAAATGGGCTAATTCACTTTACTAGTAGGATTCTCAATAAGTAACAAAATATGTGAAAAAAATCCAGATTCGGTGGGTTTGGCATCACCATTAATAAAATTGACCTGCTTGACAGTTTGCCTAATTGCAGCCAACAGTGGTAATATAAAACTATTTCCATGGAGCATCATGAAATAATGTATCTGTAGCATTTATTGGCACTATTTTCAGCTTCATCAAATTTTGTACCTTTGTAATCACTCAGTATATATTCTTGGACAATCGCTAATGAAGCTAATAATATTTAAAGATTATTAGAAAAATTATTAGCCAAATAAAATGCATTAATTCCAGCATATCCATTATACAGATGTAAGAAGTTATTGTAAAATTCCAGATAAACATCAAATCAAATTTAAATTGACAACCTGCTGTACATATTTTCTAAAATGTTTTATAATATTAATATTTATGAAGTAGCTTTATTTACCTCAAATGCTCTTTGTTCTTTTTATGGCTGCAGAGTCAGTATCGGGCAATGGGTAAGTAAAGGAAGACAATACATGTGATTGAAATCCTGGCACAAATGCTGCTGTCGTCCCTGTGATATTGTGTGCCACTTACCCAACCTCAATAAATTCCAGTTGATTCTACTGGGCTATGGTTGTGCATAATTTACGATTTGGCTGAGAGGATTGGAAAGGTAATAGTGAGGAAATTTTTGCACAGAGCAAAAAAAAATGTTTACTTTTAACTTAATGGAGCCCATCCAACACAGTGTTTTCCTGTCACTCAGCCCCTCCAATTCCATAGCATGCATTGAATGAGATTATTGTGCAACTTGGGATACATGCCTTGAGGCAGATATTTTTCTCAACGGCACTGTACTATTCTTTAAGCTCTCATCTGCTACGTTTGCCCTCAGGAGAAGTCATAACTATAAATACTTGGCAAAAGTCACATGCTATAATATTGAACATAGTCCATTTGACAGTAATAAATGAAAATTATAATTTTTGCTCTTTTTTCTTGTGTCTAAGAATATGATATTTAGGTGTGATTTGGTATCATTTTTCTGGGTCAGAGGTTCAAAATTAAAAGTACTAAGGTTGTTCAAAATAACTTGTAATGTTTTGGATGGATGAAATCTTTTGGCCATGTTATAATCTGTAAAAAATGTTAGTACCTGCTGTAAGTATTTTGATTCTTTTTATCTACAGACTTTACACTTTTATTCTATATATTATTCTCATGAAACTGAAAAGAGAATTCTAAAAAGGAGCTCTGAAATCATGTGTGTCTACTCTTTCTCTGTTTAAGAAGCTCCAAAATTCATTTACAGTGATGTAGTGTATATGAATGTATCATGATTGTTACTCATTTATATTGTTTTTATTAATCTAGCACAACATGAATAACATGGACAAACTTAAAAACTTCTAAGTAATAAAAATGCCTAAGTTTGAGAAATTTAATATTTTATAAAAATCATTTTGCATTAAGATTATGTTTCTGAATAATTATCAGCTCCATTTCAGCAGCCTAAAATGGCAACCATTATTTCACAGTGCTATAAGACAACAGTCCAGGCATGGCATGATTAAGTTTGCAGCTCAGGGTCTTACAGGTTAAAATCAAATTGATAGTTATGATGAGTTCAAAGCTGGAACCTCTGCAGCAAATGCTGCTGCTAACGTCCTTATAATTCTACCTTTTGGTAGAATTTAATTCTTTGTGGTTGTCTTCATTACTTCCTCGTCACTGTGACTCAATATCTGACCTGCACAGCTTTAAGGAAGAAAGATTTATTTTAGCTCACAGCTCGGAAGGTCTCAGTCCATTCGCAGGTGGGCAGCTGGAAAAATGGTGGAATTAAATGATGGGAGTGTAACTAGAGGCAGAGCCAGAGCCAGGGCCCTCAGAGCAGCATGCGGGAAGTGAGATCAGTCTGGGAGGAAGGGCGGAACCAGCACACCCTCCTCCAGATCAAACCCCAAGTCTCTCCCGCTTCCAGTTAGGCCCCACCTTCCAACAGTACACAGTGTCCATTGGTACACAAGGCCTTTCGGAGACACTCCAGATCGGAACCACAACAGTGACTGAAAGATGAAACCTCTTGTTGCTTCAAAAACTTTCAGTTGGAGCTTTTCTTCCATGTTACACGCATGCGTTGGTGCATGACTACCACCATCTTTAAACCAAAAACAAAGTTTTTGATATGATTTCCAGCTATTTTCTGAACTCAGTTAATTAGATCAGATCTACCAGACAATATATACATTTAATTTTGAACTGATTTAAGAAGGTAATTACATTTTTAAAGTCTCATCACAGCCTCAACATTAGTGTTTGATTGAATAACTTGTATGATGCATTTGGGCATATGCTACTAATAAGAATCTTAAGGCACATCTTGGAATTCTGATTAAGTTTAAATAAAATACTTTTTTCCATGTTAATTTTTTTATTTTATTAAAGCATAAAAATAAGATGCTTATTAGTCATTATCAATTAATCATGAAATCATTCAGGGCAATGTTTTTAAGATGGATTGCAATTTTTCTCATCAGTTTGCTCAACGTTTGTTCAATTTAAATTGATCATGTGTGGCCACTTGTGAGGTATGTAAGTTTTTGAAAGCGAGCCCTACACTATGTAAACAGAAGTGCTATCAATATTGTTTAAAACATGACCTTTCAATTGTTTGTCTTCAGTCTACTCTCTGTACTTTGTTTAGCCTGGTTGAGAAAGTCAGTCGAATGTTATTATGAGATTATTCAAATCTTTGCCTTACTTCTTTTTTTTTCCAAGTAGGTAAAGTGAGAATAAATTCAATACAAATGCAATGTGTATATCCAATATTTGCATATAACTCAATAAGGGGGCCAGGTACTTTTTCTCCTCAGAGAGAAATAATAAATATTTCCGGTCCCATAGGCCCTTAGATTTTGGTCACAGCTTTTTGGTTTTACGTTTCTTTCTTATTTTTATCTAAAAATTTAAGAACTATTTGTGCCATAGGCTATGTATATACACGTCAAGTCATGCATAAAATATGTCTTTAAGGAATAAGAGTTCTTGATTTGTCTGAAAAGGTGAAGGGAACATAAGAACAAACAGAAAATCTTACTTTTATCATCATCACTGTAATTAAAAATAAATACAGTGCTTATTAATGTGCCATGTTCTAAATTACATGTGTTATATCAAAAAGGATATATATATATATATATATATATATATATATATATATATATTACACAAGAGATAGACTGATGTAGCCAAGCTCTGTAACACAAGTCTATAATACTAGCACTTACTAGGCTAAGGTAGGAAGATTGCAAATTGAAGTCTAGTTGGATTGTAGATGAAGGTCAGCAGGAAGGCCCTTGGTTTGATCCACAGAACTAGCAACAGGAAAAAAGAAGAAAGGGGGAAGAGAGAGAGAGAGAGAGAGAGAGAGAGAGAGAGAGAGAGAGAGAGGAAGAGAGAGACAGCATTGCCTAAAAATCAAAAATCTACTGAGTAATGATTTCAGTAATTGGCAGTAGACTCTAAATTCTGAATGTCTAACACATAACTGAAATTATAACCTACATAGGAAGACATTTTATGATTTAAATCAGAAAATAACCAATAAAATAATTTCAAAAAATTTGTGCAAACTTTGAATATATATTATTATATTTCTTAGGGCTTCAAACACACACACACACACACACACACACACACACACACACACACACACACTTTCACAGATGAAATATTCAGAATCCAAAATAACTTTTCTTCTATTTTGCCTTCAGTTCCTCTTTGAACATTATTAATCAACTCTTGTTTGATCTTCTGAAAAACAAGTACTTATAGCTGATAAGTTGTCTTCTAAGCAGTAAAATATTAGAATATCATTTGAGATAGCATCTTACTCTGAAGTCCAAGGTGGTCATGCACCTACTACATAGGCCAGGCTGGCTTCAAATTCATGGTAATTCTCCTGTCTCAGTTTCTCTAGTTCTGGGCTTATAGGTGTGAACCACCATATATAGTTTAGAACTCCTTGATCTGTTTTTATTATGGGGCAATAAAGTTTTGTTTTTCCTAGGATTTTCCAAGTATTATTTCTTACTATGCCTAATCATATGTTATTTCCATTTATATGTTTATATCTGTAACCAGATCTTCTAAATATTTCCCTAGTAATCATTCTAAAGAATTACTTATGCTAGTAGCAAAATGTGTATACAATGATCTTACCCATTATAAATAAAACTGCAAAAGAAGAATTCTTAATGTATTGAAACTGCTGAGAAAATTTCAAGGACAATTTTGTGTATAAGGCAAAAATGGTATGCATAGCATAATGCCTTAAAATAGCATGATACAACCTCAGATGTTTTTATAATTTTCGTACTGTTTGCTGAAAAATAAAAGCATCTAGAGATTATCATGTTAAGTCAAATGTCAGACAGAGATTGTTCAAAATTACATTGTTTTTCTGAGAAACTTTAAAAATGAATAAATTGAAGAGAACATAAACAGAAAGTAAGGAACAAAAAAGATACACTTGTTGGAGATGAGGAAGGGATTGTGGGTGGGGAAAGATGACAGAGTAAATAAAGAGTGGATAAGGAGATCTATAGCAGTGTTCATTAACTCTCAGGGCCACGCAGTGGTACTCATTTCTGGCCTGCTCAAAACCAGGCGGCAGAGGAGACGGTGAACAGCAGGCCAACATACAATGTTTCATCTGCATTGTCAGCCCTTGCACCTCATGGATCTCCACCTGAGCTCCACCCTTTTTCAGGTCAGCACTGGCATTAGATTCTCTTAGGAACCTAACACTATCATGAAAGGTGTGGAAAGAATCTTGGTTGAGTGCTTCTTAGGAGAAAATCTAACACCTGATGGTCTCAGATGAAGCTGTGGAAATAATACCAGCTGCATAGACATGCTGTCTTCCATAGAACTGCTCCCTTGTGCCAAAAAGTTTGGAATTCACTGATCTAAAATGCTCAAGTTATGTTATACACATGTAGCAAGTTCCCAAAAAGAGTGACTATGATATATTATATGCATACACAAATAATAATTCTTCTTTAAATATATGAGTTTTGTATTTCAAAGACTCGAGTGCACCTGGATTAGAATACCCAACATTTGTAAGTTATACAACAATTACAACAAGTTGTGCAGCTTAAACAAGTTTCATGAGAAGCGCTCACTATGGAAACAAAATATACGAAGACCTAAAGAAATTGATATTTTAATTAAAATTCTATTTCACCAAGGAAAACTCAAGACCCATTTTCATCTAATGGTGAAATATCAAAGAATTGATGTTACATATAGAGAACATTAGAAACACGTTCCCTATTCATTTTATGAGGCCAAGCATATTAGACATTAAAATCTTATAACTTATCTTTTAATTAGAGACCAGTATCTAAATGCAGAAACAAAAATGTCAGAAAATTGGTTCAGCTATATCTAAGAATAAAAAATTAGAAAAATTATGCCAGAAATGCAAAATTGGTATGAAATTTAAGGGTTGGTTAATATAATTCATTATTAGAGCAAGAAGCACCTAATAATAGATACCTAAAAAATGTAAAATTCAATATAATGTATGGTTAAGACACTCAACAAAGTTTTGCCAGAACAGATATTTCTGGCTGTTAGAAGACATTAGGAAGCTATGATGGTGGTGAATGCCTATGTTGCCGGCACTCTGGGAGGATAAGGCAGGAGAATCACAAGTTGAAACCCAACCTGGGCAACTTAGTGAGATCCTATCTCAAAAACAATGATGCAACCTCAGTCTTTCTCTGCGTCTCCCACCTCCAATACCACATAGACACACACAAAAGATACCAGGGAAAACCTGTAGCTATCATAAGACTTAGTACAAAGTGCAGTTGAAGACATAATGTGAAATTTAAACTGAAAAAGGACAGTGAAAATGCATTGCCACTCTCCATCTCTCAAAATAACCTCCCTGATGTCACTTCTCCCATCACTCTGGCTACTCTTGAAAGCAGTTCTGGAAGTCTTCTGCTGGGAGTGTCTTTGGTTGTGCTGTCATGACGGCCCCCAGGCCCTGAATCAATTCAAAATATTTTGACTTTGGAGAAAAGTCTCATAGTGGCAGATCTGGTGAACGAGGCACATGAGGAAGCATCACAATATTTTTGCAATCCTGTTATTATCTTTAATGGCACCTGGCAACAAACATTCACTGGATTTTTTTATTACAATTCATAAAGACACTCAAGAAATAGGCCCTCTGGAACTGCTGTAGAAAGTGGGAAGAATTAGGAGAGGAGTGTTGAAAAGCAAAGGGCTGTGTTCTGAGAGGAGAGTAATGGGGGTGTTCTTTTTATTGCAATTATTTTTAAAATGTGAATATTGACTGTACATTTTAATAAAATTATTTGTATGAGAAAATAGACATGGATTTCACCTTCTTTCCTTCCTTCCTTCCTTTCTTTCTTTCTTTCTTTCTTTCTTTCTTTCTTTCTTTCTTTCTACTTGCTTTTTCTTTTTTTTTTGAGACATGGTCTCATTGTATCCCAAGATGGTCCTGAACTCACTACTAGTAGTCCAGGCTAGCGTTGGACTCATGAAAATTTTCCTGTCTCAACCAATTTAGTGCTAGGATTATAGGCACGTGCCACCATGCCCAGCTGATGTGGTGTTGCAGAACTGAACTCAGGGCCTTGTGTTTGCAAAGCAAGCTCTTTAATTGCTGTGCCATTCCCCCAGCCCTCACCTTCATTTCTTTAATTAATATTTTACTCAAGGTCCTACTCATTATAAAAAGGCAAAAGAAAAAGTAAAATCAGATACACAAGAGAATTCTAAGTAATATCCCAAAGCTTCTAGACTGAAAAAGGGCAGGAAACAAAATTTAAAAGTCAATTTTATATACACACATTGGCTGTGTGAAATGAGAAAATAAATATAAGTGGGTCATTTACAATATGTTTAAACAACATGTTGCACATTGGGCCAAATTTAACAAAAGGCATTTACTGGAAGTCACCAAAATTTAAAAGGTGAAAGAACTAAATTCAGTGATAGAGATATTTATATATTAGAAGTTAATGTTGTAGAAACTATTTTTTTTTCTAATTGATCTATATCCCCAATCAAATTCCATTAAACTTCTTTCCTGAGAAAAGGATTATTAAATTCATCCTCAACATTAACACAGAGAGATTTTAAATAACCAATGCAAATTTTTAAAAAGACAGAGTTGAAAGTCTTACATTACTTGATGTAAAGACCTTTTCTCCCTTAAGTCACAGGGTCAGGTACCACATCCCATCAACTAGAAAGTAACTCAGACAAAAGAGACGTGCATTAGAACTTTCATTGGCATTAAAAAATACGCATAATTGATTGCTACACCAGAGCACTGAATCTAATTTTTTTCTGAGTAAAATAAGTAAGACAAAAGAGTATTGTGCAGTTCTATTCAATATGAAGTTTTCAGAAAGACATAATTAGTATCTTATGACATAAAGTAGATCAGAGGCATCTTGTGAATAATAGGTCGTGGAGTTAACAATAAGGTGTTCTGAGAGCTCCTTTTTGGCAAAAATTTGATGATCTTTATCTTGGTAATGATGGTGTACATACAGGTGAACAGAGTTGTTAAAGTTAACAAACTGTCCACTTAATGGATATATTTTTGTGTAATACCAGAAAAAGGCAAGTATTGAAAATTACATGGTAATAACTTTGATTTAAACTTTCACCACAATTTGATCATACCTCCAAAATCTATGTACAATGAAATTCTTAAGTGATTGTTTCACTATTTTAAATTCTGCTTGAATAATAATATATTTGTAAATGAGTATGAATTAAACAGTTTTATCCTGTTTTCTATTTTATGCAATAATTTTCCCATTCGTGACTACTTTTTAAGCAGTATTTATGAGGTTAACAGAAAATACCTTATTCATAACAAAAAGGAGATACTATGTTTTAAATATGTCATCTTTGAACTTTTGGTCAAAACTCACTGCATAAAACATGTGTGCCTCAAAACTTCTATGCCTAGGACCTGAAAACTTTTTCAAAAAGATTTGCTGGCATAGAATTCTGATCAAAGTTCAAGTAAATCACATTCTTTAGGAGTGTGTCATGACATGCCTTTCTATAATTGCTGCATCATTCTGCTCTAAGTTGACTTACAGTACAAAGTAGAAAAGCGTTAGTTTGAGACTCAAAGCAGGGATTCGGATGTATATCTTTGCAAAAATACATTTGAGTGTTTGCACCTCAAGCTCAAAAACACATCTAAGAAGACAACCAAAGTTCTTGTTAGCCAGCAAAATAAAATATAATGCTATAAAAAATGAGGGAATGCAAAGGTATTTATGAAGTCGAAACTTCATTTCCTTTGACAATATACCCAAGAGAATATGCCCTAAAGAAGGATCACAGCAAGTCTTCTCAATAAAATAGTAACAAACTGCATGTTACAACTTATCAAAAATATTATGGGCTACAATCAAGTGAAGTTTCCCAAATAAGCAAGATTAGCTAACTGTACACAAATTGATAAGCATGATAATGATTAACACCATGAAGAGAAAAATTGCATGGTCGTCTCAACAAATTTACCAAAAAATAATAGATAAATGTCAACCCACTTCCATCATAAATCTCAAAGAACAAGTAGGGAAGAAAATGTAGGCAACACAATAAGGACCTTTTATGGCAAGTCCAAAATTATTGTTATAACCAATAATGGAAAAATTGAGAGTTTTTCCTTTAAGATCT
This sequence comes from Ctenodactylus gundi, assembly GCA_004027205.1. NCBI lineage: Eukaryota > Metazoa > Chordata > Mammalia > Rodentia > Ctenodactylidae > Ctenodactylus > Ctenodactylus gundi. Next base: position 167,082 of record PVKB01002618.1, on the reverse strand, counting down.
AGTTTAAGGCAAGGGTGCCCACTTTTGCTATGTATTGTGCATAGCAATGGAAGTATTAGGAAGTGTAACCAGACAAGAAAATAAAAAAAAACATTTTCATAAAAAATTAAGGTATCACAGTATCCCATTTTGTAGGTGACATAATTTTTCATAAACTCTAAAAAACTGTACCCCCTCAAAGTCCTGTTAAAACTGAAGAAAGATGAAATCAGTACAGTAGGAGGATATAAAACCAATTGTAATTATTGTAATCAAGGATCACAAATTTAAAACTGAAAATTAAGAAAACAATTATATTTATGGGTTCAAAAAAATAACATCCTGGAGTTAAGTTATTCAAGGAAGTTAAAGGTAAACACAGCAAAACCTGCAAAACATTGACGAAAGCATTCTGAGAAGACACATAGAAGGAAAGAAATCCCACGTTTATAGAATTAATGTGATTATCATTTCTACCAATTCCCAAGGGGAGTCTATGTTTCCTTGAGGATCAAGCCTGAGTTTCACAGGACAGAAAGTCATTTGGAAGATAATTCATATTCTCACTGAGGGGCTGTCAAAAGTGAAAGTGGTCCTGACCCAGGGACAAGCAGTGAAACTCTTTACAGCTGAGGAAAACTGTCAACCAAAGAATACTGCATGGGCCTTAGACAAGTGTGCGTTGAAACGTGCCTAGGGTTGTCTCCAAGGTCCTACAAAGGCAAGAACAACAGCATGAATTAAACGGAGAGAAAGCCATTGAAAACAAGCCCCAGAGCAGAGATAAGCATTGCCAGAAGTGTGTGCCTGTCATTTTCTCCTCTTCAATTCCAGGAGGCATCAGGCTCCCCAGGGAGTGGGAGTAAAGCAGTGGAAGTCACGCAGAGAACAAAGAGCTCCCCGCCTTCTAATTGAGCACCTCGGGCTTCTCAGCTGAAGCAGGCAGAAGTACGCAAGGGATTTACATGTTTTTAAAAACTGTTTTTGAGCTGTGTTTATTTTCTTTCAAATATTAAGCCTTTCTCTTCATTTTTCATGAATAGGAAGGAGCTTTTCAATTCTCCACTATAATCCAATATTCGAGTAAATGGCTGGCCCAGGTAGACTTGATGAAGACAGCCTAATGAGACAAAGGAAAGAACATAGGGAGATGAGACAGGAAGGCAGAGGTAGAGATATAGAGCTCGAAAACGCCACAAGGTATAACGTAAGAACCTACAGAGTGCGCGTGTTGCTTTCCACAATAATTGGTCGTGTTGAATAACTGAGAGTTTTATTTTTTGAAGATTAAGTGGATGTGTTTATCTTAGCTCTTGTGATAAGTAAAAGTGCCAGCTTTGAAACACTTTATCTTTCCCTTCTTGTCCTTAATATCGTTCTCTTCCTACAGTTGTGAGAACTGCACTCAGCTGACACTATACTACACTGAGACTACTTAATTCTTCACAGCCGGAAAGTGTTATTTGATGTTTAAATATACAAACTATTTTTAACTGAATTTGTATTAAACTGTGGTTTAAGATTTTTATTATGTGCATGTTTCCAGGAAATGATTTCCTCAGCTATGTCTGAGGTTTAATTTAAGCCTTTAAAATGCAAACCTTTTTATAAAAGTACATAAAAATCTAATTAAATCATGAAGAATGTGGAGTTGGTGAGAAAAAATAGGAGAACAAAGTAAGAAGTGTCTGGTATATCATTTGTTTAGTTAAACCACTGTCAGCTTTAACAGTCTTCCTATAAAGCACATAGAAAACACATTAATTTTTCAGTTATATGCTTGTTTCTGGGAAAAAATCACAAAAGTCTTTAGAGTTTTACAGCATGCTAGCAGAATAAAACAGAGTATAGCACTTAAAATTCTGCAAGCCTTTATCTTGGATCTGCCTATTGATAGAAGAAGTAAGCCACTGGAAGATATATATATATATATATTCTTTATTCGAGGTTGCATTAATTGGAACTATAATATTTTGTTGAAATGCCATGTGATGCATAATTCTACATCTGTATCTTTTCCATTTTATGGTATTTCAGGAATTCTGCTTTTTTAAAGCAAATAAACAAGTAAATCTTCTCTATACTACTTAAATTGACAAAATCGCATGCACAAGGTCAGCCTTCAAACCTTTATCTGTGTACTCAACAAATCATAGGTGTGTCATCCTATTCCCACAACACGTGCACATAGAAGTAATTGGAATGTATACAACTTATATTTCGTTAAATGAAAGCAAAATTCTAGAGGAAAAGAACATTGATAATTGGGACATAATTTTCAGGCGTATTATCAGAAATACTACGTTTTTTATTTCAGTGCTGAACAGTATCCGTACTTACCGTTCATATGCAGAAACAGCAGTTTGAAAATGCACTTCTGGCATTTTATTAGATGATATCTAAAATGTACAGTATTCTGACAAAAGACAAAACCTGTAAGCAATACTACAGAATGTTGTATTGTACCAGACTTTATTTTTATTTATTTTTTGGTTACAAAGTATTGGGGATCAAAGCAGTTTTCCAAAATCATCAGAAAGATATGTTTACAACTTATATAACTTTTTATAAACTTTAACCAAAAATATCACTTAGGAGAGAATCTTCAGATGCTTAGATATATTCAACTTTTCTTTATTGATCATGAAGGGAATTCAGAATCTTCTTTGGGTATATAATGGTTCATTTTCACTTAATTTATGCACACAGTATATATAATACTTTACATTTTGCTTGGTACGGAGTCCAGCGAATAAACTTGAAGTGAGAAATGCTAATTAAGAATCAGATATCAGTGATACATTTAAATAAATTGATTCCTCACTTTTGGAGTACATCTATTGAGGAAGATTTGAAAATCTCAAACTATTTAAGGCAGAAATTTTAATTCTCTTTTAAAACACAATTATTTTTCCCCATTTTATTTATATGTGTATAAAAATGTTTACGTGGAACTTGAGTGCTTTGTGTCTATATATATATAGGCACAAAGCACTCATATATATATATATATATATATATATATATATATATATATATATTCTGTCAGTATTACAAACCCTCTCCTTTTCCCTTTTCTCACCCTCCTATAGCCTCCACCCCCCAACTCCCACTATCACAACAATTTATGTCTATGAAATGACTGTATTCTGGGTTTCTCATATTAGAGAAACCATTTGATATTAACCTTCTTTGTCTCACTTCACTGAGCACGATGATATCAAGGTGCATCCATTTACCTACAAATACCTCAAAGCTCTCTGTCTTTATGGATGAGTAGTACTCCATTGTGTACAATGGATACAAAATTTATGTATCCATTGGTCTGTGGATGGGTATTTTGGCATCTTCCAAATTTTAACTATTGGTCGTTATGCTGCTATGAACTCAGATATACATGCATCTCCTTTGTAAAATGCTTTTATCTCTTTTGGAAAGAGCATCACTGGATCAAAGGGAATATTTATTTTCAGCCTCTTGAGAAATTATCATGCTTCCCTTTGTTGTGGTTGCACCAGTTTACAATCCCACCAGCAGTGTGAGAGGATTCCTTTTTCTCCACATCCTCACCAGCGTCCACTGATGTTCAAGTTCTTTATTTCTTAAAAGGAATACTGCCATTTTATTTTTTCCATTTTATTAATATGTATAAGTGCAAAACATAAAGTTTACATTGATTTTGAGTATTTTGTGCACATACATATCACGGCGAAGTCACAAATTCTTCTCTTCTCTCTTCTTGATCCTCACCCCCTTGATACACTCCATGCTCTTTGGGATTAGATGTTATCTCAATAATGTTTTGATGTGCATTTCTCTAATGCCTAGGGATGTTGAACATATTTTCATATATTTACGGTCCATCTGGACTTCTTCATCTAACAAATGCATGTTCATTCCTGTTGTCCATTTTTTGAATTGAGTCTTTGAATATAAGGGGTCTGTATTTCTTCAGTTCCTTGTTTATTCTTTTTATCAGCCTGAGATATAGGTCATGACATTTTTCTCCACTCCGTCAGTTCTCTCTTCACTTTGTTAATAATTTTCTCTTCTGTCAAGCGCCCTCAGTTATGCAATCTTTGAGGAAGGAGCTAAAATCATGCACTAAGAAAATTACAGTCTTGACCACAAATTGTTCTGGGGAATTTGAACATCCACATGCAGAAGAATGAATCTAGACACATGCCTGTTATCTTGCACAAAAATCAAATCAAAAAGGATCAAAGACCTAGATGTCAAGACCAAAACACTAAAACTTACGGAAGACAAATTAGGCAAAAATCTAAAGGATCTAGATGTAGATAAGGACTTTCTGAAGCAGACAACCAAAGCAGAAGAAATAGCTCCCAGAATCAATATGTGTGATTACATCAGATTAGAACATTATTATTGCCTTATTTTTATATTTTATATTTTATTCTGTGGATTTTTACCAGGACAGTGCTGAATATACATTCCATTTTTCCTATAAAATAATTATAAAACAAGCAGAAGAAACAATATTGTATTTTTCAGAAAAAGAAATAACTATTGACCATTAAAGTTGTAGATATTGCAAAATTAATCTATAACTTTGAAATGAAAAAAAAATAAAAGTTACAGACACCAGCTAAAACTATGAAGAAGAATAAAACCTATAAGCACTTTGTCTACCTATAGACTTTTTGTTGCTTATATCTAAGAAAAACTCTCAGGTCATTAATAAATAAAGCAGAAATGTTTACTTTCATGGAAATCAAAGCACCTTAACAACATGACCATACACCAAGTTGATGGAGTTGAGTAATTGAGTTACTTATTCAAACTGACATCCCTTTGAGCAGGCCTTATGTTTACAAAGGTGAAACAGATATAGACCCTATGCTGAGTCACCCATATTTTCCTGGAAAAGAGAAACTTGTAAAACAATATTATAATACAACAAAGAATATATTGAATGTTATTACGAGAGTTTCATATGGATTTTGTAATCAGTGTCATGACATTTTCTTCTTGAAATCAGGCAATTTGCCCTGATGTATCTAGTAAGACTTAACATATAACTAGGTCACTTGCAGAGAAAACAGAAAATTTTATAGGTCAAGAGCCACGGCGGAATGACGATTTAGGGAGTTCTGGATTCCATAGGCCTCCAGATGGGCAATGAGCAGGCATGAAGGCGAAAACAGGAGGCAGGACTGCTGCAGGTCCAGACATTAAAAGACCACGAAAAACAGGTTAAAATCCACATATTATCAGTGTAGACTGCAGATAATTTAAAAGAAAAAAAAATAGAAGTTAGGTTTCATTTGAAATTTTATGGATGTTTGTCCTATATAGCTGGAGATTTCTCTGATTCTTTGCATTCCCAGCAAAAAGTAAAGCCTACATCCTGTACAAGCTGACTGGGTCTGTTTGAGCTGCTGGTACAGAATTGTATAAATTAGCTAGCTTAGAAAACAGAGAGTTATTTAATATATTTCTAAGGCTAGGAGTTCAAGATCAATGTATCCTTAAATTCAGTTTTCTGCTAAGGGTTCATTTTCTGCTCCTGGACAGCCATCTTTTTCTGCATCCTTACATAAATGAAGAAGGTGAATGAACTGTCTTAGACTTCTTCTATTTTTTTTTTTTAAATAGAGGCCTTTATCCAAGTTTTTAGGTCTTTACCCTCACTACCTAATGATCCCACTAAGGCCCAACCTCCTAACACCATCATATCTGGTGATACAACTTCAAAAAAATGGTTCACATAAATATGTAAATCATACCACTACTGATGTGTTGTGGCTATTTCAGAAAAAATAATATCCGATAGGATGCCCTTAATAAGAGTTTTTGTGTGTCCCGTTTTTTGTGAACTGACCTGGATGTGTGGCTTGTAACAAGCTGCACCTATGTGTATGGGAGGGCTGTTGTTTGAACGAAAACAAGAAGTGACAACTATTTATGTCAAGCAAACTTTGACTGTCATAATCTCATCAAAATTGCCATATTATTCTCCACTCTCTACTGGGAACACAATATATGAAGCATAAGAATAGTTCTATTGTGGAGAGGAAAATGCTATTGAAACAGGGATTTTTTAAAGGATTACCATTGTTATTGTTATTAAGGTTTTATAATAATTAGCAACTCTGTAGTACATCCAAAACTGATGTTTTCTAAAAGCTGCTTGTCTCGTTTCCTTAGAAAAGAAGGTAGCACGGAGGACTGGGCAAGGTAGGTCCCTTCTAACATGCTGCTAAGATCCCATCCACAAAAATAATGAGAGTAATCATGGGAAAGAGCCCAGCTCCAAGTAGAGCTTTATAATAAATGAAGTAAAAGCACTTACAACCCATAGTTATAACTTGCCATTGGATAGAGATTCCTCTGGCAATTTAGGTAGCTATGCACCCATGAGATTGAAAACACTCTTACATTAAGAGTTAGCAAATTATCAGTGGTATGTATAATTTATGTATTATTACACAGGAGCGTATACCCTTCCAGGCCACATCCCCATGAGTCATTCCTCCCCACAAGATGTACTTCCTAACAGCAGATGAACTCTTCGGTGGATTAATCCATGGATACTAGCGCCCCCATGAACCAACCACCTTCAAACACATAAGTCTTTTGGGGAACATTTGAAATCTAGTCCAGGATAATTATCATCACAAATGTCTATACCATAGTCTTCATCTTTTGCAAAGTATTTTCACTTTTCTTCCAGGTGTCCGTTTTGTCACAGGTGTGAGAAGTCTCTACCTTTTTTTCAAAATTCCTGAAAAATTTCCCTGTTTTACATTAAGTACTTTAAAGATTTCAACTCAGGCCTATGTGCTGTTGCTTCATTATTCTTTCATAATTGAGTGAAAAGATTCAGACAATTAAAGCTACAGTGCCCCCAGTATACTAAATGAGGACTTCCACTAGTTTAAAACATTAAAAACTTTTTCTTGGATTTGTAATAAAAGCCCTGTCTGTGATATTGACAGCGTGTTTACTTAAGAGGGTGACTCAGGTGTGTGTGTGTGTGTGTGTGTGTGTGTGTGTGTGACCATTAGCTCTCATTTGGATGATTTTTTATAGTTCCTCAATTTATTCTCCTATTTTAACTATTGATTGGCTTGTTGTTATTAACTTTGATCTCTTTGTGCCTCGGCCAATGTTCTTCAACGGCTGGTTGTTTCTGTGGGAGCTCCGTTGCGGATGATCTCCACAATTCACTTCTTTGTTTTCTGGGAAGGCCTCTGCCTGCCAGGCCCCTTCTTTTCCCTCCCTTTGTTGCGCAGCCTCCCCATGCCCAGACATTCTTTGACAACATTGCTCACGTGCTCCTTTCTGAAAGCCTCTGTCCATGGTAGTCGCTCTGCTGGAAATCCTCATTGCCTGCTAACACCACAAATTATATCCTCACGTGTCATCTCAATGTTGTGTTTCTGTGTTTCCTGTTAGCTAAAAGTCCATCGTGCATCTTTTTTACTATGTGCGTGTGTCTGCGTGTATGTGAATTTTACCATCTAACTTATTCAGTGATTTTAATAGTTTACTTTTTTCTTTACTTCCTTTACTGGAAGGTAAATTCCAGAAAACCTTGTTTTTTTTTTCTTTTATTTTTCCCTACTATATCCATAATATCTAGAAATGTGACAGGTAATGGGATTTAGTGAACATATATCAAGTAAATAATCAAGGTTTAATAATTCCTAACTTCAAATATTTAACAAATTTATTTCCACATGTACATTGGAGTTTACCTTATATGTTATTTACCTAAATGTCACAATTTAAATAAGAGTAAGATGAAGAAAAAGATGTGTGACACCTTTTTGTTCATACATTTTGCTTTAATGTAAAAATTTGTATTTCATAGGAATTCATATATTTTATAGGTCCATATATTAAGCCAAAGAGAGATGTTACCTGTATGGGTTTAAAGGCATAGAAACATACTGAGAGATTCATAGGTTACAAACCAGAAGGAAATAGTCAGGAACACTGTAGAGAATGAAGGCGACCATTATCTCTATCCTCAGCGCTTCAAGGGGCTCTGTGTGAGAGAGAGAGAGAGACAGAGAAAAGCGGAAAGAGAGAGACAAACTGTGAAACTCATTTTGTTTGTTCACTTTCTGTTTCTTCTGTAGAGAGTATAAGGTTGAAAAATGATAAAAAAACAGAAGCAAAACAATTTAATCTGTACTTTTGTCATGTCTAGTGTTGGGATGTTAGATACATTAAAGTAATAATTCATAAAAAAGACAACTCTTTCTAAACACAAAGTTGGAAGCTTCACTGTGAGAAAGTGATGCTTTTGCTCACTAACCTTCCCTCTGAATTTGGTGTCTCTAGGTATTCAGCCAGCTTGTGTATTTGAAGACAAAGCTGCATGACACTGACATAAATCCTGTAGGCAGAGAGGCTGGAGGAATGGCTCAGTGATTAAAGTATTAAAGACTAATTGCCTGAGTTCTATTCCCAAGTAACATATAAACCGGGGATGGTGGCACATGGCTGTGATCCCAGCACTCAGGAGACTGAGGCAGGAGAATCATGTGAGTCCAAGGCCACCCTGGGCTCCATAGCGAGCTCAGGACCAGTCTGTGCTACAGAGGTAGACCGTTTCTCAAAGAAACAAACAAACAAATACGTAAATCACGTAGGTGGAGAAGCACAGTTTCTTTTGACAGTCATGAACAGCGTTTTGCTCACTGAGACACAAATAAAGATCTCCTCATGTTGGAAAATAAATCTTTATCTGTTTAAGATCTGCTAATGCTTTTCCATCACTTGATACCTCTTTTATCTACTTAGTCCTTTAACCATCGCTGCTTCCGTTATCAAGATGTGACACACATATCATTCAGTGTCAGGAAAAATCAGAATATTTTTGGCTCTGATTCTCAAACATATTATCTGAACCCATATGTTGATAGAAGCCTGATTACTTTTACTTGAATAAATAAGTGGAACCAAATCCAGATAACACATTCAAATGCCGAATAATGCAGTTTTATTTTATGGCTGATGATTTATAAATATAAATAGACATTGAATACATTTTGCAAAATGGATTTCATAAAGAATAAATTAGGATAGATCATTTCTCCAGCAGATTTTTATAGGCACAGAATACTTTTGTTTTTGACTGACAGAGACACTAAAATAAATATTTGATAGCTTTGAAGTCAAGAAAATATACACTTTGATTTTTTTTTTCTTCACATGTTGTTTAACTCTGCAGTATTGTGGGAATTAATCAATTAACTTGACCAAATTACCTTCAATTGCAATTTATTTACCTGTTTCTGGAGTGTCTCTAAGGTGTTTATGCAGAGAGAGGGAGAGAGACAAATCACTTTCTTTTAAGAGATGCAAATTATGTCAGTAATATAGTTCAGCAAAGAAGACTTTTATAATATGACCCTTTTGCATGCTCCGGGCCAGCCTTACTTTTTTATCTAAATGGTTTGTTTATATATGTTGTATGTTATGTATTTGAATAAAGGGTAGGTGTAATATTTTTGAACATTAGGAAAAAGAATAAAAAGAAGTTCTTTTAAAAATATTTATAGAATTAGTGAACATAAACCAGCCCATTCTTTGTTTTTATTTTGAAGAAAAGACAGAAAAATGACAAGGGCAATTCAGCACTTATGTACAGATTGGATATAACATACTATATAAAATAAGTATATGGACAGGGTAAAATCTGTCAGGGAATTATTAGAAATGAACATAAACTAATGATATCATTACCTTTATTAATGATAACAGGGAATGTAGTTGAAATTCCTCACTTGTTCTAGGTCTTCTGGGAAGACAAATAAACAAAAAATTAAGGATGCTTAAATCAATGTCAGTTATAAATAATGCACATGAATTTTTGTAAAAGAAATAAAAACTGTTTGCTTTGTACAAAATATTATAAAAATATATATTAGCAAACAGAAAATTGTTACTTATTAAGGATAAGTAGAAAACAAATTTCATGTCATGCTTATTTTTGTATATGAAAATATTGAAAAAGTTACCTGTGGATTTCACAGTGGGGAGAAGTGTTAGTTTTCTTCCACAATCCCCTTCAGATTTATATCCTCATCCCATGTCTGCCCAGAGAAAACATGTGGACTTGCCAAAAGGCAGAGACACCATCATTCTTTATAATTTTTAGCAGATAGTTTTTTCATACAATTTGATTTACATTCAGAATATAATTGCCAAATAAAATATCATTCTCTTGTATTTTGAATGTCCCTCAGATACTCAAAAAATGTTCTTTGTGTCTAGGAGAAATTTTCAATAATGAGTACTACTAAATAATTTGAACTCATTAATTTCATTTGGGAGTCACATTTCAGCAAATACACTATTAAGAAAGCGATTAAGTCAGTCTGAGAGGCATTCATGGATCTTCCATTAGCCTGAGTTCACTGGATGTGCTGTAATTTACAAGCCATCGATTTACTACTGATCTCAAAAACAATGGTGCTACAAATACTTTAATACAATCAGTTTTTTTTCAATGAAGAATGTCTGTTGGTTGACATTGGTCCTTGACAGAGAAAGAATGATTGCGCTCATAATGCTACTGAAAAAACACTCAGTCCTGAAATTATTTTTTTTTAAATTTTGCATTAAAAATGTAATTTTTAAAATGTTATTTCTTCTTAATTTCTGCACACTAGAGGGCACTAAAATATCCTAAGATAAAACACTGTTTTCCTTTTAGTGGCTTCTGAGGAACTAATTATCATAATTTTAAAACCTTAAAGTAGGAACAAAAATAAAATTATTGCAACTATATGAATATCTGAAAAAACAAGATGATAATGCTATTATTATGGTGGCAACTGAATTGAAAAGACAACTATTTGAACCTCAAGTGATGTCAATTTCTGCATGATATTGGTATGTCCTGGTTGAATTATATTTGTTAATTTGTACATTTGTATTTTTTCCAACTTCTTCCCCACATGTGTATTTTAATGTTTTCTTGAACATGAAAAGCAGCGTTTTGTGTCGAGCTGGGGTTTGCACTGTGGAGCCAGTCTGTCTGGGCTAGGACGTTGGCTTTGCCTTTTACTAGTGCTAAGAGCTTCAGGAAGTTGATTAACTTCCCTGTGGCCTAATTTCCTCACCTGCAAAATGCAAACAGTGGAAGTGGTGCTGGGAGGATGAAAAGAAATTATTCATCTAAGGAACTTCGATCAGTACTTGAGCAGCAGCACATAAGTGCTTATTAAATATTTAGGCATTAGGTCATTTGGAATTAAAGGAAACTTGGATATTTAGGATATTTAGAGAAACATCAATTGATATCTTTCAGACTTAAACATACACTTAAACTAAAATCCTCTTTTAATGTCTAGGTAGAAAATAACTGATGCAAACTCAGGAAAGTCAGATTCTAAGTACTGCAGGCTCTGTTTGCTTATTTGATTGTAAATACATTTAAATTGCTTAGTCATTTAAATTCTAAGCATTGGTGATATTCCTTTTAAAAATCCAATTTGCCCTCTGAAATTGAGGAATATAAAACTATAGATTTCAGCCTAATCTATCAGAACTTAAGAATGATTTTAAAACTTTCTAACCCCTATAGCTCATTCTTAGCCTTATTATATAAAGCAAGAAATGCAAGTTGTCATGAGTTAACATTATTTACATATGAATCTTTCTATATGCATAGCTTGTAACTTCCAGACATTTATATCCAGAAGTTAAACTGTAATTATTTTGCATTGATTCTTACCATTTTTGTGCATTGTTGTAGGTGTTTTTAAATCATATTTATTTTACCTTCATGTCCAGTTTCTATTCAAATTTAGAAAGGTAGTGTTAATTCATATTATCATAGTACTACACAAGGTGCCACAGGAAACATGGTTTGAAACAATTTACAAGCGGTCATAGGACAGGTAAGAAGCAAGACACATACAAATTATTTCAACTTAGGCACTCTGCATTAAGTAGTATAGGTACTAGAGGCAAACATAAGCTAAAGCCGTGAAAAGTATGAGAGTTATTATTAGTGGCCATGATGTGTAGAATGGACATTAGCTATGGACATAAAGAAACTATTTTTTTTTTTGCCAACCGAACCAAATTAATATAGGGGAAATGTAAAGCAAACTTCTAGTATAATAATATAACAACTGATCATATATTCATCAGGTTCTACTTTCATAACGCAGTAATTGGCAACTATCTTCTGAGGTAGGTAGTCTTGATTGTTACCTCACAATATTGGTGTGTGCATAAAGAAATCAAAACTTTTAATAATGTTTCCAGTGTGTTAGATTTTTTTGGTGCTCATGACCTTGAAGAGAAGAAAGAGAATGTTGAGTTAGAACGAAGAATAAATTTTGGAAAAACATAAAGTTCATGTTACATAACACTTTTTTTCTTTGCTAACTCATGTTCCTTAATTTATTGTCCTCATCAATCTTGAATTCCTTTATATTTTACTGCGTGATTTTACTACATAGAACTTCCAGTTCCTCATGTGACCCTTTTTTAACATTTAACTCCAAGTGTGTGGAGCTGCTGCTGTTCTCTGCTAGGAGACGTTACGTCCATGTGCTCCAAAGTGCTTCTTACTCCCAATTCCTGGTTTAATATAGATGCCATATTCTCCAGGTTGCTTCGCCAAACATTCCCCATAGCTCCCACGTTCTGTGCTCGCTAACTGGTCTTGTGTTAACACAGAAACCTCAGGTCTCTGTTCATGGAAACTGTTTTGTTGTTGTTGCTGGTAATCGTGCATTTCTCTAGCTTTAAGAATTTCTAAAAACACAGACAGCCACACTTATTTATAATGGTCATCCCAGTGTGAAAATAGTTATCGGAACAGTGAGTAGGACTGAGGATTTACGTTTTGTCTATTTAACAATAAAAGTACTCATATACGGATCTGTACTTTGGCAGGGTTTTTTTGTTGAGAAAAAGAAAAATTCTTGAATTAAAAGAAAATAATAAAAAATGGACAGAATGGGTTATATTAAAACAAAGTCACTTAAAGCTACACACAGAGAGAGGAAAGTATGTCTTCATCAGGTGTTGAGGACTATATGGAGATTTCATTCATTACTTTTGTGACCAGATGCATCTATCATTATTTGGTTGTTGCATTAATTTTTCTTTTCTTAATTCTTTTTTTTTCTTGTCATTTTAAATCATGTGCTCACAGATCAGTTGTGGGTAAATAAAAGCACCTCACACAGTGATTGATTCACAGATATATCACAATGAAATTTCAGTGAGAATTAGCTCTGAGAAATTCTTCAAAATTATAGGATAAAATGCATTCAGAGTTTTTATTTCATATTAAACAAACTGAGAGACTATAAGCCTAAGTTTATCAATCTCCCAAAATTCCTTAACTTTACTCTTTGGTACTTTTGGCCTAACAATATTTCCTTACACAAGATAAAGAAGAATCGAGAAATGGAGACACCTAAGGCTCTCCGGAATTGTTTAATTCCTGCACCAAGCAATATGTAAACTACCAAGCTCCCTTTTGAGTTACTGATTGTTTTTGAGTCAGTAAAGGCTGTTATATTTTTTGGCTTGGCATAATGTGAATTGTTTATATTTTCCTTGAAAGCAGTAAAGATTTATCTCTAGTAAGAAACAGGTAAGGATGGAAAATGGCAAGTAAAACTCTGAAACCTGAAGAAAGATGAGAACGACGCTTTATGTATACACCAAATTATATTTTTACAATTAAACTACATACTATAGTCTATAGTTGGGCATTTTTGGCAAGGTACACAAATTATTGAGTTCAGTTAACCCTCTTCTTGAATTTTATTAGTAAATTCTACTTTCCCTTTTGGTATGATATTGTACCAACACATGAAAAAGTTTCAAATTACCTTTCTTTAATCTCATGTTTAGAAACAAGTATCCTCATAAATGAAGAGTAATTTGCTTCTTTCTTTTAAACTTTAAATTCCCCCCAAAATTTTTGTAATAAAAAATGGAAATTTTCACTCCATAAAATAAATAAGTGTTGTAACTTGGTTATTTTCTATTTAGGAAGATTGCTTAAAAAATCTACTAAAAATCTAGAAATTTGTGAAAGGTCTTATAGCCCTTACAGCAAGCATGTCTTTCTTATTTTCCAGTTAGGTTTATAGAGATTAATAGCATTAATCTCTATAAATCAAATTTTTAGAGATTAATGTTATTTGTGCTTTTATTAGATTATACCTAGAAATCACATAGAGATGAATAAAGAATGAAATCTAAAAAAATATTTCTCCTGGTGTGTTTTCAGAATAGTACTCTTTTAGAGTTGAAAATAGTTCAGTATAATTGACATATATAAGCTATTTTGCCTGTGTTTTGTGGTTCTAAAAATAAGCTCCATAAATAGTATATGATAATTGCATAAAAGATGGATTATATATATATATATATATATATATATATATATATATATATAATAAAGCAAAATGCTATTATAAAGCTTAAGATATAATATCCTTAGAAACTCTCTACTTAACCTAAAAACTTGATAATTCATAGAAACTGAGTATACTTATCAGTTCCTCTCTTATCTTTATTCCTCCACTTAAGATTGAAATTATTTTATAATTCATTTTTTAAAAGTAAAATATTCAATGTTTATTATGTTTTCTAGAACAAGCTATTATATTATAAATACAATAAGAAAAATATATCTAATATTTTTAGGTTTATCAGAATACCACATTATAAGTAATAGGACAGCTAGAAATCACATTATACATATATAATTCAGCTATATGCACTAATGTAGAAAAATAATAAGCTGATTGCTTTTTATCTTGACCTTAAGAGATCTCATAAATAGCAAAAATTGAAATATTAAGAAATACATTACAAATCTTATTGCTGCTGCTTTATAGATTTTGGGGAAAATTTAATAAGCAGGTAGGTCCTTGTTTAGTCCTAATATATTCTCCCAAATGTTATAAATATTTAATGTAAAAAAGGATTAAAAACAAAAACGAAGTCTGGGGTTTTTAATCTAACAATGTGTTCTGTTTTCCCAGCCAAAGTAACTTGATAGAACCATTTGGACAGAGAAAAGTTGAAACAACTATGAAACTAAAAAGAAATCTGCAGAATGTATAAAACTTGAAAAATAAAATGAAGTCTTTTTAGCTCCAATTTTCATCTTGGGATTATTCATGTCACCCTCAAGAAATTTATGAAGGGTCTTATAGCCCTTACAGCATGTCTTTATTATTTTCCAGTTAAGTGAATTGTGGAAAATCCTTGGCAGATTGCTCCCAAGTTGTAAAGGAACAATGTTATTCAATCACATAATAACATCCTTCATTGAGTCAACAAATATTTTACTCAAAAATATTTATTGAGACTGTACTTTATACTCGGCTGTATTCCAGGCTTAGCAATATCACAGTGAACAAGAAAAATGTTTTCCTGTGGAGCATATTTTCTAGCATATTTGCTTATATCAGCAAAATGGCATCTTTATTTCTAATAATTTAGCATTAAAACAATAACAGAACTTCAATATAAAAATGAAATTTTTCTTCCTTTTATTTGAATCATTGTTAATTCATATACAAAGTCTACATTTGTAATTCAGGCCATTTGTTGCTCTTGGAGACATTAAGTCATTTGCTGGTATATCTGAGAAGATCCTGTGACTGTAAGAATATTCAATATATAAGTTTGATTCAGAAAACTTCCGATTTAGGATTTGTGAACCAACACATATGTATCATTCAGAAACACAATTATTTATTGCGCCAGTTTGAGGGAGTGAATAGTAATCAGTTGAAACATAGTATAATATTCTTTGATGTCCTAAATTGGAGAATTATTCTTTTTTGAATTTAGATTGAAGAAAACTTAATCTCGTATTTATTTAAAATTTTTAAAAATATTTTCTATATAATGAATTGGAAGAGAAATGAATTTGAACACCAACTTGCACTGCGCATTTTTGTATTCAAATGTTAGGAATTTCAGAAGCTTATGCGTGCTATTGATAACATGTCTGATTCACCTTTCCATTGAAAAGGTGACTGCCCAAAGGAAAAAATTATTACTCTGTTACTGGACAACCCTCTTTTATTGTATAAGAACTGGACATCTACAGCACAATATTTATGTTTACTTTGTTAATATTTAACTCATTATTCCCCAGCCATCAATAATACACGGAATGCTGTAAACAAAAGAGCAGTTTTTTTTTTAATTTGAAATTTGGCATGCACAATTGACTCACAGTTCAGAAATACACAACAGGAAAAAACCGCATTTTCAAAGATGTAGCGTGAGTCATACAGATAACATGGTTAAGTACTAAGTGTAAAAATCACATTAAATATGAAAATTATCATAGATTATATAATAGGGTAGTAATCTTTTGTTGCTCCACTTAACCTGCACCCTGTGTGCTGTAACTATAAAAGTCATTATGAGCCTTCCCATGGTTTGAAGTTGTCCTCGCTTCCCCAATAGGATGCTGAAGACACTGCCGTATGTTTTCCTCACTTCTCACTATGCCACATGGGCTGTGCGTCTTTATGTCAGCTCTTCTGTGTTCTTCCTCTGGTGTCATGAGAACATGGCTAGGTCAGCCAACTACAAGATGAGAGATACGTGAACAGAGCTTACTTGCTCTAGTCCCTCAGGTAGACTTTGTCATCCATCTGTTTAAAAATTGAGCAGGTCCAGTTGAAGTTGCTAGCATGGCCCTAGATAACAATTGTTTATAAGTTAGCAGCACCAACACTGTAGCATTTCTTTGGAACATTGTGGGCAACTTTCATAGGTGATTACTGTACTCTTAGGTTAAAAAAAAACTATTTAAAATGTTTGTTGTGAATCAAAGTTTAAATAAAGTGTAGAGTGTGTATACAATGTACTGTTGTGCATTCTGCTTCACTGAATTCCGCTGCTACTTTCCTTACATACAATATCACCAAATTTATATTTGAATAACTTGTTAGTGACTCATTAATAATGGGCAAAATGAATTAGTACTGTATAATTTTTTTAAAAACTTGAAAAAGATTATTTGTGACGAAAAATCTCTTTTCAAATGAAACAAATAGTTTTGCTTACACTTAGAACAATTTTTTTTTACTTTATATTACTTTTTTAAATGTATTAAAATATTTCCCCATTTATAGGCAAAATTTAGAGTGAACAGATCCAAGCAAGTTTTACTATATCTATTTCTGATCAGAAGCCTGGTTCTTCATAGCTAATTTTCTTAGACTTTCTTCAAAATTATAAAGACAAGTAAAATAAAATTGCAACACATTCATGTTATTTTCCATATTTTAATATAAAAGTGTAATATCGTCTGGAAAGGCTCACATAGTAGAATAAAAGGGCTTAAAACACCATTGAATTTCTGGGTGCCTGAAATTAGGGAAGCTTCACATATATACTTCTCTTTAATTTTGACTCTGGCTTTCTTCGTGTCATATTAAATCTAAAATTACAAACTGTATTCTTGCAGTATTTCATTAAGACAGTCACAACTTATTCACCAGAGGCCTTTCCTTTTATCTCTAACCTAAGTATCAGTAGCAGGGCTTCTCAGTGTATGTCCTGGAATTCTGTGTTGGTGCTAATAAAATTACAATTTCCATTTAGCTCAAGGAGTAACAGAAATAATCTTTCTGTTTTAAAAAACTCAATTAGTAATAACTTTTAAAAGCAAAAAAATCATGCTCTTTCTCTAAATAAACATCCATTTTGAATTTTTTAAAAATTGTCCATTTAAATGATATGTGTGGATCTAATACATGGTGTTTACATTGATCTTGCGTATTTTGTGCATATATATATATATACTGTGGCAAAGTTACAAATCCTTTCCCTTTCCCTTTTCAATCTTCCCACTCCTTCCTCCTCTACTCCAGTTCCCACTATTCCTCTCAATTATTTCTAAGAAATAATTGTGACATTGGTTTTCATATTGGAGAAAACATTTGATATTTCGCCTTCTGCTTCTGACTCACTTCACTAAACATGATGGTCTCCAGTTGCCTCCATTTGTCTACAAAAGTCTCCAACTTATCTGTCTTTATAGATAAGTAGTATTCCATTATGTACACATACCACAATTTGTGTATCCATCGGTCTTTTGATGGGCATTTTAGATTTTTTTAAATCCCGTTATTTGAGGGTTAATATGATTTTTTATGAAATTAATAAATGAAATATACTTTAGTTTCTGAGATGTTACTTTGTTTTCATTATCTTCTATCTTTATTTTTCGGGTATTTTATTCTGAGACTTTTAGCTATGATTGTTTTTGTTGTTTCCCCTTTTAAAAATAGCCACTTTAGATTTGTTTGCTTTCCAAGGCTTTTAAGGCAGTTGCCAGTTTCTGCATTTCTTTTTGATTACCCCATCTGACTGTTTGTTTTCCCAATGGACTGTGCTGAATTTTCATGCCTTGCTCTACTGCCTTAAGCATAATGTCAACTAATTTAAAAATTATGTCATTTTTACATGTTAAAAAACAGTAGAAAACCTATTAGAAGTGTTAATATTTTGATGCTAATAAACAGGCAAATAGTGTTTTTTAATGATCATTTTAAAAATATTTTGTATAAATATTCTACAATTAATTTATACATATAACTAGTTTCATCAAAATTACTTCAAATATTATATTAGTTACATTTGTGGCTTTTAAGACACTATAGATCATCATAATAGCTATAATTTATTTTACTTTCTATCAGTTTCAGGAAAAGTATTAAATCAAATATCTTATAAAAACTTCCTTCTGAAATTATTCTCATTTGAGGAATGTAGTACTTGAGGCTTAGAAAAAACACTAAGTTCAATTATTTATGAAAAAATTAAGTTGAAGTGCCAAACGTTATTAAAGTATGTCTGATTCTAATAATAATGATTGTTTTTGATCAATTTCATCATTATGTCCACAGACCTACCCATAAAATCTGTGTTTTAGTTTTTTTCCATTAAATTCATCTTATTAGTGATAGGTGAGTTATTATTTATTTTTGTAGCACTTATATCATATTCAATCTCAATCTTAAATTTACTAAAAAATCAATGTAAGACTTCAAGCTAGCAACCTTTACTGGGAAAAGGCCAAACGGATATAAGCCAGTGTTAAATTAAGGCAATAAAACAAACAAAGAAACAAAAAACCAAACTGCATGTTATCATAACATGTAAGGATGCAGAGGAATGACTTTAAAGTTTGACTTTGAAAAATATGCACACAATAAATATAATGTCATTCAAATGCTGATGTTTAGGGTTTAGTTAATGGTTTCTGTACTAGAGTGTGCCCACACATTGCTTGTCGTCCTTTAATAAATTTGTGTCAGAAATCCAACAGGTTGCTCCTAGTTTCACCATTACATTTCATTAAAAGAAGTTTTCTTTTTTAAAGTCTCAGGCCCTATCCATACAATATATATTTGTCATGACTTTGTAGTTAATACAAATTAATTTTTAACAGGAAATGATTTCTACTATGGGCTAGGTGTAAGAAATATCTCAATGTGTAGAATATTACATTAAGAATTTGCATTATATATATATATATATATATATATATATATATATGTGTGTGTGTGTGTGTGTGTGTGTGTGTGTGTGTAATCATTTAAATGAGATAGACACTGAAGTATATATAATATTATCAAAAAAGCAGTAACAATTTTATGTGCAAGGCATAAAAATTAATCAATTCTATCCATTAGGCAACTTGAATAGTTTCCATAGAATAGGTGATGCATTTGGCATACTGTAGTTTCACTCAAAATCTCTTTTCTGCTCCCTAAAATCGTGGTCCCCCCACTGTGTGTTACTGATCTCAGCCTCCTCTGACAGCATAAGTGCTTTGCATGGCTTCTTCAGTTGTCTAAAATAAAACTGCTGCCTTGAATTTTAGCTTTTTCCTTCTGACTAATAGTGAAAGAAGAGGGACACTTTTCTTCCTGTTTATTGATGCTTTGGTCAGGAAAGCCTGAAGAATGACTTTGCAATGCTCAGTGTTAACTGGATCCTGGTTTGACTCTCTCAGCGTCAGTTGCATCGTCTTCGCCCTCTTAACTGCAACAGACTTGTGCAATGATTTGCAACTTACTTTGAACGATGTCAAAGAGAACAGTACCCAGTGATGGCAGAACGAATGAGGAAGGAAGGCTGAGTTTGTGAATGACTGACTGGAAAGAGTGTAGCTGCCTCCATACTCAAAGCTAACTAGGGTGTTTCATGAGAACATATTGCACGCATTTGTGTCTCTTTGTTATAATTGCCCTAAATTCACCTTCACCTTGAGGGCGGCAACCCTAGAGCGAGTTCCAGGGCTACCAGATGACAGAGAATGGAGAGCATGAAGCAGGGATTGAATTTGAGAAAGTTGTGAGAAATCACACCTTTAAAATGATTAGATTTGATTAATATTATGAAAGAAATCAACTCCACAATATAAACAAATCTAACAGTGAAAGAAAAGGCTCTTTATTGTAATTTGTCCAAATGGCATGAGTAAGATTTGACTTGAGAGCTCAAGTGATTGCACAGTTACAAGATGACACCACTAACAGGTCAAAATGACCTGTGCAGCTCAGAATAATTAATCTCTTCATGTCTCAAGGAAAATATTAATATATTAGGTTGATATGACTTAGTTAGCATGAGAGATTCTGGCAAGTATTCTTTACTACAGTAACAGAGACTAGCAACCCATGGGTAATGTGGTAACTAGTGTACTCTTTGTCCACACTAATAATTACAATATTTTTCCAATTCAGGACTTATAATCTCTGCTTCTAAAAACATTTCTTAGCTTTTAGCACACAACAGGTTGAATGTGGCTTTTTGATAGATAGAGATGAGAAGTTGTCAAGTGGTGGCAATTTAAACATTTCAATCAAGTGATGATAGAAATGAATATTTTTATTTTTAGATTTCTTCCTATACCAGAATTTTTCATTGTCCTTTACAAATAAAGCATAATTAAAAATAACTGTCGTAGATATGCCTACATACAGACATATGGAGAACCCTAACTTGTTATTTTTCTTTCTTAAAACAGCTTACAGTAAAGTACACTTTCCTTCTTCCCACTCATTTGGAAATTTCTCTTTCTCTTCGAAAAGGCAATCTTTATAGTAAGGTAAACAATCATGCTGATTTGCCCAGGAAGAAGAGATTTCTTAGCAACTGGGCTTTCAATACTAAAACTCAAAAATTTTAGAAGAAAAGAAAAGAAATATTCCTTCAGCCTTGGAGCAAATGTAAAGGTTGTAACATATAATATGTGAAGAAAACTTGGTCCTACTCTAAACTTGTATCACCGAAGTTAGGCCCTGAAGAGAACATTTTTCCTTTACTAGCTACATTCCTCTGTCACTAGAGTCAAACTATATGAGAATCAGGTAGAAAGAAGAGGGACATTTTCCTTTCTCTTTATTGATGTCTTGGTTAGGACAGCCTGAAGAATGGCCTTGCCATGCTCAGTGGTAACTGGATCCTGGTTTGACCCCTTCAGCCTCAGCTGCATCAACTTCTCCTTCTTAACTACCCATATAATCTAGACAAAAATGTCCCTGTAGCAATTCTGTCTCCCACACGATAGCTCCTTAGAGACTCTGTGATGCTAGCATCAGTCAGGCAGTGTTGTTCCTCAGAAGTCTGGATGCCATTCCTAAGTTTCCACATCCTGGTATTCTGCTTCTGAGAGCAGGTAGCTGCTTCCTGTAAGAGTACCACTGTGCTTCTTCCTCCCTGTTCCTTTGTGCTTGACCAGTCTTCTAAACACAGAGCTAAGTCATTGCATAAAATTCTCTATTAAGTTATATTAAGTTGTTTCAATTTCTCCACCCAAACCTTTACTGGTATAACCAATACTTTAAGATAGAAAAAAATGTATATGAAATGTTTTTCTTACAACCTAAAAAACAAATTTACTAATATATCAGATTTAATTTGAGGTTTATTACTGTATTAAGTTGCTTCCAAATTAGATTATAATTTTCCAATACATAACCAATGTCCATAAGGTCCTATTTAGGAGAGTCCAATTGTATCACTCTAAAATTTTGTGCAATATTCATGTATTTATTCCTGAGATAAGGTCTTGCTGTGTAGTCCAACTGGCCCTGAGTTCATTATGTAGCCCACACTGGCCTTAAACTCAAGGCAGGTCCTGCCTCAGCCTCCAGAGTGAAGGAATTACCCAGTTTGCTTGAAATAATTGAAGAAGAAGAAACATAGTTACAGCTTTGTCTTGGGAAAGCTCCGGCCTTTCTTAGTATCCCGACATGGACTTGGCTCTTGCTTCGCTTGCTTTCTGTCTACAGTGCTGTGAGCAGCTCTCCAAACTGCGAAGTGTGCTTCCACTGTTGCTAGTCACCCCTATATGGACTGTGTGAGACATTCTGAAACTGTCAGCTAAATTCATTTTCCCCCCAAAAGTTGTGGCTATTGGGTATTTTGTCTTAGCAATAAATAACTAAGACAATTTACTTACAAAATACAAAACATGCAGAGTTTTGTGCTCTTTAAATGTAAAGTGGTAAAGAACTTGTTGAATTTATACAGCTTGTGGGCCATGTACTATATAAATATAGCAAAACATTTTTTATTCTTATCTATTAAAAATAAGATAGAAACCTTATCATTATCTATCTAAAATCCAGATAGTCTTATATTCATTTTATGTTATATTATTTTTACAAGTTCTAAATGATTACCGACAGCTTACTGTAACAAAAATGTATCTGTAAACTCTTCTGAGCTAAGACTATTATTGTCTACACCCTATTTTGGAAGAAAGGGTGCTCAGAAAGGTTACTTTGCTTGCCTACCTTCACAGAGCTTGGTGGAGCTGGTAGCTAATGCTATACAGTCTGGATCCACTCAGAATATTTCAGTCCATTGCAATGTGTTGGTCCTCACCCACCTCTATCCTAGTCATTGTGTATGGACTATGGGCATGTGGGAAAATACGGGCTAAACATCCACATTTTAAATACTGGTACTCTAAGTAAATGAAAGTGTATGCAGTAAAATGCCATTGTTTTCAAGAAATAGAAAATATCTGTTTTTACTTAACATTATTCTTAGTGTGACATAAATATTTTATTTCTAGCTCCTTACCTATCATACATTCATATTTCATTCACCATGTTTGACATTCACAGTTTACTATACATATAAACTGTTGTAAGATTCTTTTCTTAACTTATAAAATGCTCATTGTTATTAAAAAGGTGATGTGAGATATAAAAATTACTCCTAATAAATTTGGAGTGTCTTAGAAATGTGTAGGTATGAGGCACATGGGATAAAATCAAGGGGTTTTACATTCAATTGCTCTGTTTTATGTCCTTGACTATTTCACACACACACACACACACACACACACACACACAGACATACACACACACACACACACACACACACACACACACACACACACACTATTGTGACCCATATGATTCAGAGTTTTCTCATCGGAAAAGACATACTGCACGTTCATAAATAGGGTCAATAATACATTCTTATAAGAAAGGTCAGTTATTTTACTGCTAGCTGTATTTCATCATAGAGATGGTAGGAGAAATAAGATAGAATAAGTCTCACTCTGTAACCTCAGAAAGTAAATACAGAGTTTAAAAGAAAAAAAATACTGATTAGAGTCCGCTAATTTGATGAAAATTCCCATTGGTTCAGCTTCCATATCAAATGTCAATTTCTGTTGTCTGTGTTTAAATGGACTTGGCCTTTAAATAGTTATAGGGTGGCACTGCCAAATAGTAACTTCTGTGATGAGAGAAATCTGTATCACAGATATGAGTATGGTCACTGGAAATGAAGCTGATGCAATTGATGTTTTGACTTTTATCATTTGATTTAATCTAAGTGAAACTTACCTCAGCTTTGAAAAATATATCTATGGATGGACAGAAAATATCAGTCATAATAAGGTCGGCAAGGAGACATGCTGGGAGTGCCTGAATCTCAAGCAAAATGCTATGCATACTGACTTCTGCATATGTGTACTACTTTTTGGCAAAAGAACAGGTGACATGCTAGAGGCACAATAACCCCAGAGACTTGTTTTAAATTATTTTTAAAAAGTCATAGATTGTAAAAAGAAAAAGAACCCTTTTATGAAAACACTCATTAAATACTTACATGTAATTTAAATCTGTAAGTCCTAATTAAGTTACTGTAGATCTCTTAGGTACAGAATTTTAAAGAATGATAACACTTATTTAAATAAACAATGAGAACAACCAGATGCCAATCTGACAATGATAGTACAGTATAATCTGTCATACAACTTAAGTGTTGTTACAGAAACTTACCAAGAAGTAAGTAATGTTCCAGAGTCAAAAACATGGCTTATCAGAGCTGCATAAATTTCCAGCTGACTCATCTTACGGCTGCTTTAGCTGAGCAGCAGCAACGTACCAAGACCTCATTTATGAGGATTTCTCGATGAGTTGCACTACCAAAGAGCACAGAGCTGAAGGCTTGAAGCTTCATACCGACGAGAAAAAAGAACATCAATCACATGCAGTAGAGTACTTAAGTAATTATATATTTTTAGTTCCTTGATGGAATAAAAATTTCTTCATCTTCTTAGGCAAGTAGGGAGATTAATAAACCCAGAAGCAATATTCCCGATGTGAAAGATATTTTTAGTTTAGTGGTAAGAGTATCTGGAGGTGATACACTGGACCGGGAACATACTAACTTCACAGATAGGTCTGTTTACTTTTCAAGCACTTTGCAAGCTGGTTGACCCCCTGATGGCAGGTTCAGTTGAACATGGTGACGGCAATTTACACCACGAAAAACTGCAAATGGTAATGAGTCCGCTGACTTTTTGAAAAGCTGCTTGTTTAATATTTTCCAATATATTGGTGCCTTTGAGATTTGGAAATAATGAAATTTACCAAAAGCATCCTAATAATTAATTGTAACTATATCATCAATTTCTTGTTTCACTTCATAATTCCATACTTTTTAATTTCTTCTTCGCCTCTGTAAATGTTTTTTCTCATTACTTTTCCACCAAGAAAAATCATGCTTATTGATTACAAGACATTTTCTCTAGCAGTTTTATGTTTTTTTACTATCTTTCCTTATTTCTTTGAAACTTATAGTCAGTATCATGTATTTTTTTTTCATTTAATCCACTTCATTTGGTCAATTTTCTTTTCCAATTAAGTGCATATTACCTTGTATTTAGTTTTTTTAATATATACCTTATAGTACTAAGTATGTGTTTGTAGATCCTAGTAAGTACTGGCCAAAAAAATTGCAAAAAGTTAAGGTAAAATGAAATATCCTGGAGATATTTTGTTTATTTACTCTATCCAATTTTTATTTTCTTTGATGTGCAAACATTTTACCTCTCTACATCTAACCATCAGTCAGTAAATTCAACTCTCTAACCTTTCTCTCCCGATACACATGCAAATGGAGGAAGCCGCATAGGCCTACTAACAAAGCTAAATATCGCCTTTTGTGCTTGATATCCCCTTATGATTTTCTTGTTAATTGTTTCTGCTTGGCTGTCTAGTAATGTCAACCATTTAATATGTCCAAAAGTAATTTTTGGGTTTTCATTTTCAAAACTAAAACCCCCAAGACCAATTCCATCAAAATTAACTGTGACTTCACTACACACATTAGGTTTTGTGTGTACTTCCTCC
Source organism: Ctenodactylus gundi (assembly GCA_004027205.1). Classification (NCBI taxonomy): domain Eukaryota; kingdom Metazoa; phylum Chordata; class Mammalia; order Rodentia; family Ctenodactylidae; genus Ctenodactylus; species Ctenodactylus gundi. Next base: position 141,433 of record PVKB01002618.1, on the reverse strand, counting down.
ATCTGTACAGAACCATAGCCAGAAATCACTTATTTAGCTCACTTTTATATGGATTAACAGTAAGTATGAGATAGTATCAACTGAGTAGTGGTCACATTGCTCTGAGCCAGGCTGCATCTGAGGTAGATACCATTCAGCTAAGAAGAAATTCTGCTTTGAGAGATGGTTTGGTTATTAAGAGGGACAAGGCAGGTAATTGAACTGCATGTTGTACCTCTTTTTTAACGTATATGTTTTTCTTCCATTTTTTGGAAGCTCAAGGTTCTTGATAAAAAGAGAGCAACCTCAGTGTGTAAGTGCATATTTTTAAGTCCCAAGTGTTTCTGTTGTGTGGGCTCCAGCATAAGACATGTCAAGCATTGAATCAGGCAAGAAGTATTTAATGGGATTTCGTTTGTCTTTAAAGTTTGTATTTAAAAGAGGAGTCAGAACAAACTGAACCCGTTGTTGCAATTAATCTACCTCATCGTTCTTTAATTTACTGAAGAAAAATCTTGGAGTCATCCTAGAAATCTCTTAGTGTGCTAGGTTCCTAATCCAGAAGAAAATTGCATGAAGTTTACCTTTGTCACCAGCACTGTTTCCTCAACCTCTACCCACCTGTGGTCACCTGCCTCCTCACATGTTTGTATAGGGTCAGACTCATCGTCTATATCCCACCAAATTGTGCACCAATCTATGCTTCACGTTTTATATAAATGATCATTTTAAATGTAAGTTAGTTCATTTAAATCTTCCCAATTTTTTTGCTTGCTCAGAGAAGCTGAATATATTTTAAACAAACAAAAAAATCCCTAAAATTTTGGCACACAGACATCTTTTTTTTGTCTCATATCCTATTTGTCTCTAATAGCTACTTCACCTCTAGGTATTCAATCAATTTAAAGTATTTCGCTGTGACATATTGATTTTTTTTACACTGAAATCACGTGAAAAACAGCAGGTACTCTGCGCTTACAACTGGTTCTTGAAAGTAAAATAAGGAATTTCCATGCGAAAGATTCAGTCATTTATTCCCCAGGATGAGAAGATTTTTATCAGAGTTTGTTTTCAGCTTTTATATTGTTTATTTTAACTAATACCTACAAACATGAAAATTGTATTTCATATTGATGAGTCTTTGTACATGTGTTCATTGTGCAATGTTAAAAATCAAGTTAAAAACTATTGTGTCCTCAAATATTTACCATAATTTTGTGTGCGTGGTGGAAACTTTCAAAGAACTTTCTTCATTTTGAAAGTCACAGTTAATTATTGTTTTACAGTAAACCTTCTGTGCAGTAAAGAACTCATATTTTGTGAATCTCCCATATAATTTAGAAGTTTCTTCAGAACTTTGTATTATTTGAGTGTTTCAGACTAAATGTAGCAGTGTCTGCTTCTTGGGTCTTTATATTTTTAATTTTTAAATAAAATTTCCCTCAAAGTCTCTCTCTCTGTGTGTGTGTGTTATACATAACGCTTATAATGAATTTGAGTATTTTGTGCACATACATATTGCAAGCCCTTCCCCTCCCCCATTTACGGGCTTCCCACACCCCCCCCCCATCCCCCTGTAATTCTCTCTATCACACTCATTCGATTCTATACAATGCCCATATTATGGGTTTCCCAAATCTGAGAAACCATGCGATATTTAGCATATTCAATCTTCTGCATCTGATTCACATCTCCACTCTAATCACCACTCTTTAGCTCAGCTTCCCAACCCTAAAATGGGCTGCAGTGATCATATTTTGATGCCCTTTCTCTGGGTCCAGCAGAGTTCTTTATTGGAACAATTGGCCAAAAGTTCTTTTTTTTTCTCAATCTTACTGTATCTTTGTTGTGATTCTTTAACATGGCCTCGCTCAACAGTCCACATAAGAAAAGAGCTAAAACAATGAAATTCATAAGGCTAGCAATTGTGAGAAAGAAAAAGAGAAGCTCACTTTCAGATTCCTTGGCTGAGTACTGACAGTTACATATTTATAAATTCAAAAGACATTCAGGTTTCAAGTTATTACATCACTCAGTTTCCTTAGTATAAGATTGCATCAAAGACCAATTAAGTGAATTACTACATTACATGAACTTATATCTGTATCATATATTACACATAAATATTTGGGTCTTTATTTTCTATGACAGCTCTTGTGTCATGTATAGCAGGGGTTACACACATTTATGTGTTTTTCTTCTGTTAATGTATTTTAGCTCAGTATAATTTCCATGTCTAGACTCGACCCTAAGAGAAAGAGGGGTGGGGGGGGGGGTTCGCTGCGCCACTCCAGAGCTGGCTCCTTCTTGTACGTCACACCTCCTCTGCCCATTTTCATTCTGCAGCTTTTTACTTGGCATTCCTTCATCCTGTAGCACTCACCTACCTCTCTTCACATGTTACTGTTACTTTTCTCCCAGAATTTTCCATAACTTTGTTATGAAGAAGTTCAGCCCCTAATTTTGCCCATTTCTTAGGGAAAATATCATCATTCAACTGCTGTTCAGCTGACTTATTATTAGGAGGTTGTTTTTAACTGTTGATTTAGTTAGTTAGTGAGCTAACTAGAGTCTTAATGAAGCACATTCCTGGGTATGTTCATATGATTCATGGAAAACACGTGTCCTCTAGTCCTTGTGGACTGTACCTAGTCCCCCTCTCCTCTTCTGTCTGGCCCTCTTCTGATCCCTGTGTGCTTTGTTTCTTGGATGTTACTATGAACTAAAAAGCTTTGCTCTGCCATTCACTTCTACCTCTAGATATTTGCTTTGGAGCCAGCAACCATGGATTAACTCACCTGAAACCATAAACAGAACTAACCCCTTCCTCTTCTAAACTGTATATAGTAGGTATTTGGTCCCAGCAATGAAAAGCTAATTCATCATAATTTTTGTCATTTTCTTATTATTACAGTGTAAACTCTTCCATTCTAAGATTTGCAATTTTCTTGGATCATAGCATTATCCCATAGATGTGCATATTTCAGACACATAATAGGTGATACATTAAGACAACCACAGGACAGATGGAGTTCTTACTAATAGTAGAAACTCTTCTTGATGTCAGGCATAAAATGAAGACTGTGAGATTGAGTCCTGGATGTAGGCAGCAATAACATTCCCAGCATCTTGCCTCTCTCTTGTTGAGAGAGCAACAATCATTACCTAATAGTCTGTGGTATACAGTGGACTTCCAAGGGGGACGTTGTCTTCTGCTCACTTGACACCACAGTTAGGGAAGGCGATAGCCGGGGCCAATGGCGTGTATGCAAAGATGATGTGTGCCAATCCTAAGAAGAGAGTTTTAGGACTCATGCAGTTTCCACTTATCTCCACCACAATAATGACACACCTCAGATTCTGGAAGCTTCTTCAGACTCAACTGCAGAAAGAAGATACATAGAACAAAGTCTCTGCTGACAATGTGAAAAAAACACATCCGTGTGCTTATGAGATGTGATATTATGGAGTTGTTGGTCACCAAAAATGACAAAGCTGACTAATGCAATTTTGATCTCATGACTTTGTATACACAAAATATAATCACCCTTATTGGAACACTTCCTAGGTTCTACTTAATTAAGTTAAATCAAAAAGGAATTGTCTGGACATGGAAACTTTAAACACTGTAAGGGGAACAGGAATTCAGGTGTCTCTGGAGAGTGCTGGGCATCTCGCCCGTACTTCCTGTGATATGTCTTCATTCTCGCCAAACTCACAGCTTCTCACATCTGTTTATTTGATGTATTTCAGGTCTTCAGAAACACTTTACGCAGATGTGTCACTGAGATGAAGAGGAAGATGTAAATTTGAATACCTTGTCACAAGTTCTTGTGGCTCAGGAAGTTATATTCCGATTACATTAAGTCATTTTAAGCCTTTAAAACCCTGTTTTATTTTATAGATTTTAATGTAAGAAACTTGCTATAGAAAAAATAGTCAATATTTCACATATGACAGAGTCACGAACTGGGCCTCATCACCCAAGTGAATTTCTGTAAATAGAATCCACAATAATTCTAGTATATGAAAAAGGCTGAGAAATAAAAAAGCAGGAGAGAACGCATATAACTTGCAGCTAGAAAGAATTTCTATAAGCTTACACCTCAAAGTCGATCCTCAGAGGCCAATAGAGTGCTAGTCCAACAGCATGTTCTTTGTTTGCATGTATGCGCTAGGTTTTACATTTAGAGTAATGACATTTGTAACATGCTGTGTATTGCACACAGAAAAAGAAAAAGGGCTGGACCTTCCAAAGTCGCCTTCCTTCTCACGTAAGTTTTTACTGAATTACTGAGGGTGAAAATGCAAAGAAAAAAAAAATGATCAGGTTTTTGGAAATGAACAAGGAAATATAAATCAGGGTAAACCAAGAACTAAGAATAAATACCTAGGGAGAAATGATTAAAATGCACTGTCATGTGTAAGCTGAATGGAAAAGAAAGGTCACGTCATGATTTCTATCTTAACTGATTCTTGTACCAGTTTTTAACATCTTCTGAAACCTTATATTTTTGAGCAAGGTATTTTATCCCCCAAGTTTCTTACTGTTCACCTTGTGTTTGGCATTCCTTCAGATAAAAATAAGAAAGCTTCGTATTTTTCTTATATAGATGATGGTAAGAAAACAGTATTTAACCAGTAATTTTTTTGTTTGAATTTTACATAATACCTTAAACTGAAAGTTGATTATGTGAAAGGTATGTAAATTATAAAGTAGAATAAAGAATGAACCCCTAAGGACAGACCACCAACATAACCTGGTTGGCAGTATTTCAAGATATTTCTGTCTCTACCATCTTGCTTAAAAAAAAAAATCTTGTGTACCTGATACCCAATAAGGTAGTCATACTCTTCATTTTCTTCTATTAATTACTGATCTTTGAGTCTTTATGAAACGACTGTTATTATTTATCCCTCATTGTGTTGGAGATAATGAAAAACTTTAGTACTTTAAATATTTGGTAGGTTGTCAAATTGAAGCAATCAGGCTTTGGGATTTTAACGGTGATTTTAAATAATTGATTCAATCTCTTATTATTTGTTCTTATTATCTTATCATGATTCAGCCTTATGGGTTCTTTTAGTAGGTCATATTTATCAAGGGTTCATTTCTTTCTTCTAAGTTGTGGAATTTTTCTTATAATTATTCATAGTAGTTAACTATTATTCTTCATCTATCCTTTGTATCTGTTGTAATGTTTCTTCTGAGTTCTTGTTTTCCATCCTAAATTTGAATTCTAACTTATTTTCCAAAAAGCTTAGGAAAATGCACTTTCAACAGGTCTTTGCTAATATGGTAACCAATAAAAAAGTAATAATGTAAATATGATCAAAACTGTTTTGAGAGAGGTGAGAGAAAGTATTAACAATTCACAAACTAAATTGCCACCAATATAGATCACTCAAGGCCTACATTGTCTTCTGAAGTGTCAGGACATGTTGTTCCATTTAGTCTGTTATTTAAATATAGCCAACCTGGAAGGTTACTGGAAAACTAAAACCCTAAAGGAGAAGATCCTTCTAGGAAACTCACTTGAGACTTCAACTTAGAAAAAGTTCTGGCAAAATTAAGTGAACTATAGAAATTACATCTATGAAAATAAGTCAAGACTTCTTTTGTAGTGTTTCAAACTCTAAGTTTGGGGAAAAAGAATGCATAAGTATAAATTTGGTTGTCTTGCGGTACATCTATTTTTGTGTTTAGATGCCTCTGGGTCAGCCCATTTTTCTTTATAATTATTTCTTCTCTTTTTTATAAATTAAGGCTCCATCTTCAATAGCTTTGAAAATTGCTGTGTTATACGTATTTTTATCAGTGTTGTAGAGTTTGCTGTTAATATACCTAATTGATAGGAAAGAAAATAAAACTTAGAGAATGTGAATACTTTTCAAAGTCGGGGAGAATAGGCAAATTCTGGAGCAACTCACCCCCTCACACCCCTGTCTACATATCAGTGAGGCCTTGTGACCTAGAGGTTTCCTTTTCTACAACACTAGTTGCCTTGTTATTTTTATTAGTCCAAGTATTTTATTTTGATTTGCTGTCGCTTTACTGTAGTGTGCGTGGATTCTGCCACTTCCCTCTTCCACCATACTTCATCCTTTTCTTGTAGTCTGGGTAAATGAAGTCTTTCACAGAAGCAGACAAGAGCTCGCATGGTTCAGTGTATATAGTTTATGGAACCCGACATTGATTACTTTGACAATTTTAGAAGTGCAAATACATGTTTTAATTAAAGATAACTCAAGTTACAACCTGTGTTTTGGTCATACTTAGAAAAATGAACAAATTAAATACAGATAGTCTTATCTTTCAGTTATTAGATTGGAAGTACATACCTGATAAGGATATTTAATGACCCTTAATTAGAGAAACAGATGTTTTATATTTCTAAGACATATCATTTGTCTTGTTTAAGTGACAAAAATGACATAAGTTGGAATATAAATATGATCAAGTGTGATTTATTTTTCCTTTCTGTTTATTTGGTTTCTTGTGAGCAAGTATGTGTGTGTGTGTGTATGTGTGTGTGTGTGTGTGTGTGTGTGTGTGTGTGTTGTTAAATATTTTGATGTTTAATGTAAAACAATTTTACAATTTCTTCATGAGGATATAACTGTCTAGATGATTCACAGTGAATTCTCCATTAATGCAAAGTTTAGGGCAAGCAGATGGGAAACTCAAGTCTGATTAAATAATATGGAGCATTCTGTTAATTACAGTTGTGGCTAAGTGATGTGTATCTAAATTAATGCTCTGAGACACAATATATTACTTCCTGGGACTACTGAAAAAATACACAGACCCTTCTCTGTTGGACTTAAGCGTGGAGTGCTCTAAGCTGAGAACAAAGCTAGTATTACATACATTGAGCCAAGATATGCAGAGAAAATAAATCCTGTTGATAGCATCAGCGGCTCTGAATCAAGCTGCACCTGAAAATTTTCAGTTGCATATTTCACTTACATGAACCAATAAAATTTTTGTGTCATTATTTAAGCCAGTTTGAATTGCATTTCCTGTTGTTTGTTAAAAATAATGTTAGCCAATATGAAACAGATGACTTGGATAGGGGGTAACTCTAGTAGAATTCAGTTTGTATTGTTAGCTTAAGAATTCAGAATTTCTAAGAAAAAATAAGATTTTACATGGAATATGGAAAATAATTTAGAAAGGGAATATATGTGAAGACGAAAAAAACAAAAATAATATGCATACTTGCACTGATGTTGAAATACTTATAAAGTGTATTATTATATTAAATAAGAAATTCATATTTAGTCCTTGCACTCAGTAGACTGAACAGAACAAAAGGTAATAAGCATTTGGATATATAAATAAGTATGGTGCTGATAATTTAGTTTGAAGAATCATAGAGGTTTGACTTATACAACCAGAACACATATGATGCTTATTTGAATATATGATAGGTTATCAAGAAGCTATTGGAAGAATTGAGGGGGAAACTTTAGCTGAAATGGGATGAGAATGGAGATTGATCCAAGTGAGGATTGAGAAGACTGCCACGAAGAAATAGAAATCGGCTTCAGGAGATGGCCCTCATTTCAAACGGGTTGCTTGTTGAACACCTATTTCACTCCAATTATCTCTTTATTATAGCAATATTATCTTAGAAAATTGGGGTCCTGCGGTAGTCCAAGTTCCCGGCTTAAGTTCCCTCCCCCTCCCCCCGACCAAAATTTGTAATTATTCCAATTAATTCCTTATTTGGAATTCAAGCCTTGCAGGACTTTTACTCTGCATCCGAAATGACTGTGCCCGCCCTTCTTAAGCGCACAAAGGCTGAGATTTTCTACATGCGTGGCACCCACTCCTTTTATCAGCTCCACTCTGGCTTTAGGCACAAATGCTCTTCCAGGGAGCCTTCCATTTTATTTTAGGACAAGGTATCTGCAGACAAAACTTTAAAATCAAATGGCTCAAATTCAAAAGGAAGCTTGGCATGAAACTCTTGATCATCTTAATGATGTAACTCACTGACTTAATCCCACAAGTTGGTTTACAGCGCTCAATTTGTTTGTCTAGATCATGGCAGATGCTGGAATTATATTTGTCATTTTCTTTCTCAATACCTTAGAAACTCTTTGTCATCTTTCTTAATTGGACCCTTGAAGTAGAGGCCATGGTCATCATGCCTCAAAGATCATATTTTTTAGTCAATCCCCTGGAAGCCCTTTGTGGATCACTGCGGTCATCCATCAGACTTGAAAACATCCAGCCCAGCAGCCATCCACAACCTCACCCCCATTTTTGTCCTGCTAATATTTGATGCAACAGACTAAAATTGTCATAAAATGACACCTAATTTTTTTGTAATTTCTATTTGCAAGGGTATGGTTCACAAAAAACTACAGTTTTGGAAACACATCCCAGATAAATTTAGGCTGTGCTTAATATCCACAGGTGATTTGTGGATAAACTGTTGAGTAAAGACCAATGCACAATACTAGTTTGGCTTTTATTCTTATACAAATTTATTGCTTTCTGCTCCTTTACTTAAAGACATTTTAAAGCAAAACAGAAAAAAACTCTAGAGTTAATTCTCTTCCTGAACTGACCAGGACTCTGTGCAGCATTAACAATGACCTGTTAAGATTGTGAACTCTGTCTCAGTTAAACCCAGGTTATATGACACCCAACTACCTGCCTATAATTGAGATGAAAGATAAAAATATGTCCCGACTTATATTTTGTTTTCAGTTTTATATACGCTGTAAGGGTCTGTTTTAGAAGTTATCTGTAATGATTTACTGCCTAAGCATGTTTCCTGTGCTTCACCCTCCTTTTTTCTCCAATAACTAAGGTAGAAATCTTAGCTTGGTGCTGCACTGTGGTAAGTTTCTCCTTTACAGTGCTGACCTAATGTAGTCCCCAGACTGCTTTGATCCTGAATTTGACTTTGACCATTTTTTTCCATGTTTTTGGCCTTTGTTGGAAATCTGACAAATACTCTTACTTATATATCTTATTTTGATTAAAGTACACTTGATACACTTGATAATTTTGTAGGTGAGGAAGTCAAACAATAGAATACAGTGGCTAATCCACCTACCAAAAGTTAAATAGTCAAGAAGTGAACTCATGTATATTGGCTGCAGAGGCTCCTGGGAATGTGCATATTCATGTAAAAGGTACACTGTGTTAGTGCCAACAGGATACAAGAAGGAAATTTGGAGAAGGGAAAAAATACTGACCACAGTGGAAGTGTTAGAGATATACTAGGAAATCATATAGGAGGAAGAGTTTATCAAACAAGATAAAGGCATCAAAGGCAGTTTCTGTGAAGAAGGCACACATATAATATCAGCTATACTAGATGTGTACTCCTGGGTGTCACCTGACAGTTGGAAAATACACAATATGTTTTGATCATGAGACAATGTTCTTGGAATAGTCTTTTTTTCCCTTTAAGTTTCATAGATTTATGTCTTGTATTAAGCAGAGTGTAGTCTTGAAACAGAAAAATTCAATTAAAATTTTAGAGTGAAAAATGACTGAAGTGACTTATTTTCACAGATTCCTACCTTTGGCCATATCTTCTCATACCTGTCAATCACTCCAACATCTTTGTCTGTCTTTTGATTTTTTTTTTTGATTCATTACTTTTAATGTCAACAAGAATTTCAATTGTTTTCATTGGTAGGATTATACCTTGTCCACTGAATTGATTTGCTCTTTTGTCAAATCTCTAGACTCTTTCATTGAAGAATCATCAGTAAGTCATTCATTCACTTGTTCATCAGACAATTTAAAGATATATTTTAATGAAGGTCATAGATATTGAGTAAATTTTTTTAGAATCAAAGTCCAATAAAACCTTCCATTTTTCTCTCTTCAATAATACATATTATATGTATTTTCAAATTCCTTTTTCGTTACAGTCTGCTCACCTTCTTCCCTAACACCCCCCCCCATCCCCAGGCTATTTCTATTTAGTTTTTTTTTTTTTTTTCATTTATACATTGAGTCTCTGGTATTAAATAGTTATGCGAAGGAAGAAAAGAATACAACACTCATTAAATATTGGCACTAGACAAGTTGGATACATTTTTAATAATGACATGGTAACAAACCACAAAGTTGTGTCAAAAATATGTTGATGAGATCAGTAGATATAGATGAAGAAAAATGAAGATTCTATTCAAAGTATTCATTCTCAATACATAGCATAAATGGAATACATAGAAGACAGATTACCAAGGAAAATGCCCTGGTGTGTGCAGAGTGCATATACTTCTTTGTCTGATGTTATGAAAAAAATTTTTATTTTGTTTTTTAGACTTAAGTTTTAGCTTTTTATTTTGTTTTTTAGTTTTAGTTCTTTTCTATGTTTTCAATCAATGGTTACATTTCTACTTACCTGGAGCCAGTAAGTACTAATACTATTTACTACTATGCTTTAAGGCTGAATGGTAGATACAAAAATTGGTGAAAGAAAAAATCACTATCCTAGCTGACCCAGGCCAAGTTCTATGCAGTTTTGTTTTTCCTCGCAACTATAATTTTATCCATATACACTTACTTTGGAGATGCAGTGCCTATACATATCACATACGTGACTGTTTTTATCCCTCCTTGCTTTCCCCTTGTTGTCTACTCCTATATCTAGTTTTGTCCAATTTTTGTTTTTCTGACAGTACTAAAGAGAGAACCCAGGGCCTTTGCACTGATTACCTCCCCAGGCCTTTTGTTATCATTACTATTATCAGTATTATTTTGAGACACAATAGTAAAATAACATTAAGTTGCCCGAACGGAGCTCAAACTTGCAAGCCTTGTGCTTCAGCTTCCCGAAGTGCTGAGATTATAGCATGTGAGCCACCATGACTGGGTCTCATGTCTTTACATATAAAATTTACATTTAAAATTTGGCTAGATTAATTAAGAAATCAGTTAATGAAGTGATATATATAATGTTACTTTCCTAAATCAATGCAAATTAAACTTAGTTTTTTTTTGAAGTCATTACACTAAAAATATGAAGTTTTAGAAATCCCTATTAATACTACCCTTTTTCACTCATAAGAAATTCAACTTTATTATTTATAATTATCTCTGTGGCAAGATTTTTTCATTAATGCACTAAAAACTGAAAAAACTTAGAGTGAAAAATAAACCTAAAGCTATTTTTAATTTGTAAATATAATAATACTAGAGATATCATCTAGTGAGATTTCAATGGACACTTTTTAAAACCTTAGCAATTATCTCATTGTAGTACAAAGTTTTAAGAAGTTTTTTCGAACTCGTTTCTGATTTAGGGCAAGCAAAAATTCTTGAAATAATCTACCGTTAATATGAGTCACTGGTCTGAACTTGAGAGAACATAACACAATCTTAATTAGAGCATCTGCATTATATTTACATTATTCAAAAAGGGGATTGCAACGTCAATATATGAATTGAAAGCTAAAGACTCAAGACTTCTTGAAAACTTAGACTCTGAAAATAATATATTAACTAGAAGGACATGACTTATTCACTATAAAGATATACTTTATAAAGATTTCATTTTCTTATCAAATATTCCTCAGCATTTCAGAGAGATCTTGAAAAACATATATCTTTTGAGACTTCTAAGACTACCTGGCATCTCATACTGTGCAAAAGCAATACTAGCCTTAGGTTGAACCCTTTATTTTGTTCTTGTTAAATGTCACAGTTGTTCTTATTTTGATCTGTTAGTTTTATCACCTACAAGTTTTTTTTTTTTACTTTTTTTCTGTTTTGTTTTGTTTTCAGGAAAAGCTGATGAATATCATAATAGACTCAAGCAAAGAATGAATTTAGCTAGATATCTGAACAACTAGTAATTGGAGACCAAACAAATCATCTTGTTTCCTAAAGAACCATTTAAATCTAGGATATTTATTTTATCGTGTGTGTGTGTGTGTGTGTGTGTGTGTGTGTGTGTGTGTGTGTGCGTGCATGCATGTGCGTGTGGGTGTGTATGTGTGTGTATGTTTGACTTCAGAGATTCAACTTAGGACCTTCACACTGAGCTACAGCCTCAGACCATTTTTTAACTTTTGATTTTGAGACTAAGTCTTGCTGATCCTCATGCCTCAGTCCCCAGGGCACCAGGATTCCAGGCCTGTGCAACTGGTACTGCTACCGGGGCTGATCCTACAGAATCAGTTCAATGTATATGAAAATTGGGAGAAGAAAACAGGCTTCTCTTCATTAAAGATAATAAAAAAATGAAGGGAAATTTTCTGGCACCCTGGTTATGGATTCTTTCTTCTTCTTTTAAGGAGATATAAAATAAGATTATTCCACAGGAATGAAATACCAGTCCCTGAAATCACTAACTCTCTTCAATGATGACCACAGAGTAGACAGTATTCAAAGCATTTGGTTTGATTTGTTAGAAAAATTCTTCAGTCATTCCTTAATACATGACATCACATTTTTATAGCCTTAATCTTTTGGCTGACAGATTCTCATACATTTGAATTCACACATCTTAAATTTGTGTTTTGTCAACAAATTTGTATAGGTTTTTTGAAAATAAGGTGAATAAAAAATTAGCCTAAGGTGAGAAATAGCAAGGAATAACAAAAGAGTGAGTAAAGGGACATAGGAGGGACACTAAAGGACACAAAATCTAGTAAATCCATATTTTCTGGCATATAACTCAAATTAAATTAAAAGAAGATATAGGACAGGTGTTGATATGGATTGAGAAAACTTTTGATTTGCAATTTAGGATAAATGATCAAAGTGAATAAGAACTATATTGAACGAGCTGTATGAATGTGTTGGACACATTGTATTTGATAGAAAGAATGCCAGTAGAAGACTGACTGATCACCCCAAGAACTTGAAGACTGTACTTGTAGGCAGGGAATGAACCCTTGGTATAGCCTCCATGGAGTAATTCCAGGTAGAAAGTTGGAGAGGGACTATAATTTACTTACTATTTGGTTTTACCCAACAGATGTGGAAGTTGTAACCTAGGGCACCTGTGCAAAACTAAATTTAGCTCCATATTTCTGCTTGATTTGTGATAATCCATCAACACTTTCAGGGTTAAGAATACTTCTATTACTGTGAACATGGTACAAAAATTTGAGCAGTTGAACACACCAATGCCTTAAACTCAAATGAAAAAATATAAAAGTAGTCACTAAGGGTTAGAGCAATAACACAATAGTTAGAGCTCTTGCCTAGCAGATGCAAGGCCCTGAGGTCCATTCTCAAGCACTTCTTAAACTAGATGTTATGACACACTCTTGTATTTCCAGCATTTAATAGGCTGAGGAAGAAGAATTGCCAATATGCTCAAGGCAAGCCTGGGCTGCATAGTTAGTTCAGGTCAGTGTAGGAAACAGAGTAACACCATGATTCAAATATATATATATATATATATATATATAATCAAATTAGCAAGGAAATACCAATAATAAAAAGAAAGAGTAATATCACAGCTAGAGAAAGTAAGCACAGTAAATAAGAGGTTCTAAAAATATTTAGTTAAATGCTGTTTTATTTGTACAGATTAATTTAAAGATGTAAATTATAGTTTTTTTCAATTCTTACAGTTTTCAATGCACTCATAACATATTTTGCCATATTCAGCCTGTCAAAATATGTTGAATACTTTAGCAATACTCAGATTACAAAAATCTGAGAAAAAATTACTATATCTTGAAAAAAAATGACTATATCTATTTAGTATTTCTGAATCAGAGACAAGATGAAATATATACGATAAAATTTAAAAATCACAACACTATGTGACTGATTTTCTGTGTTAGCATAACATTGCTGACTGGGCATCTGTTGAATCTTTAGACTAACTCCTAAATGCTCTGAAAAGAATACAGTGAAGACGAATGATTTGGAATTTGGACTTGGGAACTCTGATATAATTTGAATTGGTTATTACCTTCATTATTTATTTTCTTCATTAATGTAAATTGGGCAAACACCTATTGTATCTGTTAAAAAATTTGTATCAACTTCTTACAAAATAAATAAATAAATAAATAAATAAATAAATAAATAAATAAAACAAAGTCCAGGAAATAGCTTTCGGGTGTGTGTTGTTTACTTGAGGGCCATAATGTGGGGGAGGAGCACCTAATTATCAGCTTACACTAAGTGAAAAAGGGACAAAACAAACAAACAACAATAGCAACAACAACAACAACAACAACAAACTATTGTTATAGCCTCTTCCTAAAATATACAATGCTCTGGCCTTGTCCTGAGACAGAGAGTCTCCGCCTTGCTTCTGCCTTGCTGGAATGTTCACTTACCAGACCTCCATAATAGATTCACATTAGTCCCCTGTCTTTGCCTTGTTTTGTCAGACAACCAGGGCAGGCTCTCACTGTCTGTCCTGCTAAAACCCTAACCAATACATCTACACCTAAGTAATTTTAATAGTAAGTGAGTATACCTGTAGAAAGAGAAAAGGTACATAGATTTAGTCCATTGGTAGTAGTAGAAGAAAAAAAAAAAGTTTTGAATTCTGCTAGAAAATAGTCCTATCTTCAGCCTTGGTCAAGTCTCATACAAATAATGACTCCTTAAATTGTCCAGAGCACAGGTAGAATGTGGAGAGTAGACTTGAAGACATTGGTATGAACGGCATAAGGACTGCAAAGAAAAGGCAAACCCATATTAAGTGCAATAAAATAAAGTGATGGAAACTGCCTAACGCTCTGTATAATACTGTTAAGTGTGAGCCACCTGCGTGTGGACCCCGCGTGATGAAATCGGTATCTGTAGCCTGCGGACAAAGCCCTTGTACGATCAATAATCAGAACCCCATGATCAATAATCAGAACACCTGTCCACCTGCGTGTGGTCCCTGAAAAAATCATCATCCTTAACTTGCGGGCATAAAAATAGTACATAAACCGTCCTGGTCCTGAGCTCAGGGTCGAGGTAGGATTTACAGACTCCTCGCGTCCCGAGAGCAAGAGCCCCTCCTGGAGAAGGAGTGACTGTCCAGCCGGGCAGCTATCGGTGGGTCCTGATCTAGCCACAGACTGGCGAGCCCTGGGCAAGCTCATACGCGGGTCTGCTGTGTCGCCGGTAGTCAAGAACACGTCGCATGGTGAGCATAAGGGACCCAGGACGGGAATATTTTAAGAGGCAGAACAACGCTTGCTTTCCTGCTTAATTAATTAATTGATTGATTTATTATGGTTTCATTTGTGAATTGGATTAATTGATTCTTGTGTGAATAAAGAACATTTTCAAGGTAAATTCATCTGCCTCTCTCCCGTCTGTCTCCTCTTACGGAGTGCTTGAGACAGTTTTCATTTGAACTAATGTTCGGAAATCACTGGTTGATAATAGACAATTTTTTGGTGATCTATAACTTCCACAGACAAAAAGACCTTGTGTGACAAGTTAAGAAGTCACTTTGCTGAAAATTGTATAAAGTATTGCCAAATCTTTCAGCAATGCTTAGATTTTGATGTAAGTGGATTTAAAAAAAACCTAGAAAACAAATATTTTAAAATCTGTCCTCAACAGTGGCTATATCTAGAAGCCTCTACATTTTTAAAACAAATTTGAATTTTATATAACTATGCTAAAATAAACACATACATATATGTAAGAAAGTTAAGCCTCTTAAAATACATCTTGCTTTAATTTGACTGGTGCTGCTACACTAAGAATCATATATTGACTTTAGAGAAACTTCTGCAGAGGAAACTAATGCATTTTTTAATTCACTTTTGCAACCTTTAGCTGGTCATTTACCTGGAGAGTTTTTTTAAAAAAGAGTCTTTGTAGAAGGAGAGTTAAAAATTCTTCAGAAGAGAGATACTGTGCTAGTAGTCACCTCAAACCATGTCAGGATATTTCAAGAGAAGGATGAAAAATGCACACAGGACATTGACCCACAGCTACAGTGTCCAACGGTGAGAAAGTGACTTCTTCCTGTGTGCAGAGCAGTGAAGCTTGGAGCGCTCGGCCTCCTGAAATAAAAGTCTAGCCTGTTCCTTTGCAGAATAGGCAGGTCATAGAAGAGAGTTAACTTAGAAGCATCCATTTAAGATGGTTCCCATAAATGCTTTCTGGAGGGACTTTGTGACTTCAGTGAAGAATGACCCAGCAGAAGTCAAAATAGGGGAAAGGACTCAGAAATCTACTGACAGGAGAAGGCAACTCAGTTCCTGTGAAGCACAGTGCAGTAGAAGTTTTCAGGAGGCAAAACTCTTTGGGCCTCTCGGTGGCTCTCTTAATGAGTTGATGAGTAATTCCACGGTGTTTGTAGTAGCTTTGGTGTTCCTAAAATATAATATCTGATTCTAACAACTTAAACAAGGTCTAATTTAACTCATAGCTTCAGGAGATCCAGTGCAGCCATCGGGCTCTCAGGCAGAAACAACGTGGTGGAGGGTCATATTGGAACAAAGCGCCTAAGTAGCTGGAAAGCACAGTGCAGGAACAGTGCTGAAGAAGAGCAGGATAAGGACCATGCATCATATCCAAGGCCACTTCTCTCCGACTGATCCAGACGTATCCAGGTGTGTGGTTTATTAATCTATTGGATCATTTTAGGCCAATCAACAAACAGGGACTAACCAATGATTCATTTTTCTAACTTCACATCCAAACACATGGCCTTAAATTATACTTAATTTTCAAATAAAGACAAAGCATATTTACAATTCTAACTAACATAACTGTTCTACACACAACTGAAAATGTCACAATCCTTTCCCTAAAGACTCAACAATTACTGAATTTTTCAAAATTCTAATTATATATCTCTTCTGAGACTCAAAGTAATCTCTTAGTTGTGAATCTCTAGGAAAAAAAAAATCTAAACCAAGTCACTTACTTTCCATTCCAAAAAGGAATAAGGGGATACAAAAGTTTCAAAGCAAACCTGAAACTTACAGGAAACATCACATACAGTAGCTTCAGATGCAGATATGGCCCAAAGGTGAGATGTGAGTTCTGCTGGACCTGTGTGATCCCGCTTCTATGGCATTGCTGGTGGCAGCTCATATATCACACCCCAAGCTGTTTCCGCTCATGATCTACCGTTTTCCTCAGTAGACATTCCATTGTCTTGTCATCTTTAATTTCTTGAGGTTTTCACTGCACCTCTGGCTTCATTTTCACAGCGTTACACACCTTTTTGGGGGACTCTTTTGTGGACTCTCAGTTCTTCTTCTGAAATCCAGGTAGAAGCCTTCTTAATTCCACAACCTTTGAGTTTTGAAATCCAGTAAAAGCAGCATCGTGTGGATGATGTCAAGGTTTGGACAAAAGAAATAATCAGGGTCTCCTGAACCACTGCTGCAGGAACTTCCAAGTACATAGATAGCTGAGCATGGTGAAATAGATTCTGGGAACCGATTCCGTAAGAGGTCCTTCTCTGGCAGGGTGTTCCTTTAGCTTTCTTCTCAAGTTGAAGGACTTTCATTTGCGAGTACTTGAATTTGCAATGATTGGTGTCTTGCTTATTTCTGAGATACTCTCAGAGCATCTTTGCTTCTTATACCAGCATTTCTTTTAATGGTGTTGATCTCATCACCTCTTTATACATGGGTTCTTCTGGGACAAAATTTAAGGTTTATACAAAATTTTGTTGTACTTTTTACACTTGATTCTCACTATAAATCTGACTATAAGTAGCCAAAAGTACCATGCCACAGCCTGAATATTGGTCTCTTAAATTTTTCACTCTGGGTTGATTAGTCCCCCACTCTTAATCTCAGTCTCCCACGAAGTCTCAGGACATGAGGAAAATATGGACAAATTGTCTTTTAGATTGCAACACATACGGCCTCTATTCCAACTGCTAATGAGAACAACGAAGAATGATTTAATTTATTTCATGGTATCCCAAAATTCAGTACATGTTTGGCAGGATCCAAGACAGAAACATCATTGTGAAAGTGTTTGGTGAAGTAAAGATGCTTGGCTCATAGTGGCTGGAAAGCAGAGCAGGGAACAGCCAAGAAAAAGGAAAAAATTAAAAAATGACAGGGACCATGCATACTACCCAAAGTCATGCCTCCATCATTGACACATAAACACACTGGAGAATGCTGTATTAATCAAGTAAGTGTTTCTTAAAACAATGAAGTTGACAAACCAAAATTAGAGGTCATGATAATAATTCCATCCTCTTTATAGCATGTGTCCTCGTACTGGAGAGAATGTACAGCTACAATTTTGAATTTTCACACTTCCTTGCTATCTTAGCTATGTATATGTTTCTGGGACAGAATACTCAACATTTAAATCCTAAGGGAGGAAAGATTTCTTTTAGTTCACAGCTTCAGAAGGTCTCAAACTGTCCATCCCTAGGTGGCCAGCAATGGTGAAAGCTCATGACATGGATATAGTTGGGTCTTCCTGTCATGGAAGATAGAAAGGCAATTGATTGAGGAACAACTTGATGTCTGGATACTAAAGCAAAGGTCAGAGATGTCACAGGAAAAGCTGGAATAATGTTTCTTCCTTTATTCTATTTAGTTCCAGCTGCCATTGGGTCTGCCCAATGCAGTGTGGACGTTCTCTCATTTCCTGGCCTACAACTAACTCACACAAAGCTGAAAACTCTGCCCTGGGCATTTCTGAATCTCAACGAATTGGCACAATCCTTCCAGGTCAGGTTCCAAGCATCCATTCCCTTCCCAAATAGCACAGAGCTCCACAGCTATTCCACTGCAACCTAATACAGGGGTTTTTCCAGATCCAAACAACAACACTTGCAAATCATTTGTATAACAAGAAGTTTCACACCCAGATATATTTGTACAAGGTACTGAAGACAAAGGTAGAGTTGGGCTCAAACTTCTTTTCGTTTTGTTGTTCTTAATGATGTGCAAAATTGCAGCATCAATTGTCTATAATAATATTAATAAAACATCAAAAATAAATTTTAAAATATTATGAGTGAATAAAGCAGGCACTCACTTGTTGTTGTTAAATATTACTTGGGAACTGAGCACCTTTTTGAATGTGGTGTATTTCCAATATAGTGATTCCTGATTCAGGCTGTGCCAAAGGCAATCATTTCTAAATTAGATAAATCAACAGCTTTGGGGGGTCTTGCTTCTTAATATTTGACTTTGAGAGGCATTTCCAAAGCTTTACTAACAATCTGTTTCATCTGTGTTTTCCAAAATCTTCTAGAAATAAGAACACTTTTAGTATTTCATAGCTAGTTTTTTTTTCCCTTAAAAATAGCTACACTAGCACTGTTCTATAGGATGGAATACTCACTGGTTAAGAGATTTGATTTCTTCCTTTCAAGTTGGTGATAATTTATTGTACCATCAATATAGAGCTAATATTCTAGAGGAAAGGCATATTCTGGAAGTAAGCTTTCTATTTTTACTTGTTATGAAAATATTTTTTCACAACATTCTATACAAAATACTGACTTCTAAGTTAATTAAGTTTATGGAAATGGATTTAGAACAACTTTCTCTTTCTCATGTGATTCACTTTTCGTATTGTCTGTATTCCGTTGTATTGCATTATCTAAACATGCAAGAGTCTTTTATCATTTATGTTTCTTTATGCCCGTGGAAGCATGTTTTCATTACTGTTGCAGTTGTTCTAAAACTGAAGTATCAGAAAAACAGACTATGTGTAGATCAAATAGTAATCATAGTTTATGTGGTCGATTGGTCATAAAAATTGATTTTTTTCTTATTATATTTTGCATAGTTATACTGCTTTACTATTGAAAAACACATTTCATTTTTAGACTACATTTCAGCAAAGATTTAATAGTTAATTTGAATCTTGAAGGCAGAGAGAAAACAAAATTATATTCTCTTTGATATTTATTATTGCTCTAGGAATCAGTAATGTGGAGTTATTTTCTTTCCTTTTTCTTCCTTCTGTGACTTCATAAGCTAAGAGCTTGCTTCACTAGTAGGGATTGAGAAACAGGGTTGGAAAATCTATGAATCCCATAAAAATTACAAAATGTGTAACAGAGATTAAGCTCAAGCAACTATAACAAACATCTGTAAAACAGTTTATTAATCACAATGCCAAATATTTGTAGTTGCCTAATAATAGTCAGGTGGTATTCATGATTCTGATCTGGAATAGCTACACCACAGGAATCTGCGTCTGCTCTATTGTTCATATGTGACTATGAAAATATTCATAATTTGTGATTTTAGAGTTATGTTTAAGTTTGTTGCTTGCTTTCTATTTATTCTATTTTCTTAAACTTTTCTTACTTCATCTTCATCTGATGAGTTAAATACGTAATTTTTCTATTTCTTTGGAGGGTGCTTTGTATATTTGCTCATTACTAGGACAGAACACCTGATATCCACAACTTAACGGAAGAGAGATTTCCTTCAGCTCACAGTCTAAGACAGTCTCCATTCATCCATGAGCAGCTGACAATGACAGGAAGGGTGTGACAGAGAATAGCTGCTCATGGGCTACAGAGGAGGAATAGGGAGCATCCGGAAGAATCCAGGGCGTGAGTTTATATCTTTCCAGCACACACATGTTTAATTGGCCACACACCTGTAATTCACCCCTACCACCTAGCAGGACACGAGATCTATAACGTTACAGATCCAAAATACAAGAGTCGGTGTCTACACCTCTGTCAGCCATTCGACTATTACTACAAGTCCTCCATCTTCATTACTTGTTGCTTTAGATATACAGTACACATTGTTAATTTACTAAAACCTAACTTCCCTTTAATCATAGGAATTGCAATAGAGTGCCGAAGCCTAAGAGTATTTTCATGTCTCCTTTTTTGTTTTTTATAGTACTTTGATAGTCACTTGTTATTTTGAATCGGACTGGGCTGAAAGATAACCAGAAAATTGTTAAAGCATCCTTCTGCCTGTGTCTGTGAGGGTATTTCTAGAGACAAATGACATGTGGCCTGAATGTGGGTAGCCTAACTCAGCAGGTTGTTGTTTATTAGGAACAAACAGCAGAAAAAGAAGGAAGACCATGGACCTGCTCCAGTTGTCTATGTGTTAGTTCATTTAGTTTATTAGCTGGGCTGATGACATAACACACAGACTTCAGTCTGACCTCTTTAACTTTAGAATAGACTTGCACAGTGACATTGCTAGAGGTTCTCAACCTTCAACCTCAGAATCTATCTATCTATCTATCTATCTATCTATCTATCTATATCTACAATTCTTGACTTATCTATTATCTGTCAAATTTTCATCTATTACCCATTTATCTGTATGTATATAGGTATATATATATATATATATATATATATATATATGTATAAAGAGATAGATATCCTACTTGTTCTGTTTCTCTAAAGAACTCTAAAAAATATAGCTATTGCCTGGCGCTGTGCCTGAATGTCCTTGCAGGCTGGCATATATGTGTCATAGCGTATAACAACCCAGAGAAATCCAGGGCTGTTAGCACCATATCCCAGAAACCCTCCTTTTCTGTTTCCAACATTTGCGAAGTAAAGTAGAAATTGTAACAGACAGGGATCACATTTCTAAATAAGTGTTATCTAAAGGACACTGGACAAATTAGCGTTATCTGTGGAAGCTGCCTATATGCTAATTCAGTTGGCCAGTTGAGTGCTGGTCATAGATAGAATGAAGCAAGAGAAAAACATTACTGCTTTGTAACCTAGTCCGTAAAATCCCTTGAAATAAGTGGACAGAGAAGCACTAAGGAATGCTACAGTTCAATCTGCTGGCAGTAAATGATCTGAGAATTTTCTGGTGAATACTTGTGTAGCTCCTCTCACTGGTCCTCCTGTGTGGTGCTTTTGTTGAGTACCTATTCTTGGTGAAACTTTAGCCGTTTAGCTTAGCACCTGTAATAAACCTTGACAGCTAACATTAATAGAAGAAAAAGTCCCCTCGTGGTTCCTGTTACTAAGTCTAAATCAATCTTATTGTTTAAAAGTCATTTCTGAGCATTTTCTTGGGTCATGAAGAAAACTACTTCACTATCTCTGCATGCTTAAGTTTTAGATAAAACATAGCTCACCAGTACATACTTAGTCTTTGTAATTTACTCAATTATATTTAAGAAATATAAATTAATAAAAGCGCATCTGTTTGCATACAATTATCATTTCTAGTGTTCTTCATTTTTATGTAGTCATCTTTTAAAAATTCAATATCTGCCTCTGTTTCACTGAAATGCATGTTTCCAAATCCTTTTAACATACCTTCATATGATCAATTTTGATCTCATATACTTTACATATTTTAGAAATACCAACAGTCACCAGAAGCTGGAAAATGCAAGAAATAGGTAGTGTCTCTAAATATCTAACATTAAGATACTTTGTTTTATGGTTTTCAATATTTATGTATTTATTTTGAGACAGGGTCTTTCTCTGTGGCCCAGGCTGGTCTTGAACTTTAGAATGGGATCCATTCTGTCCTTGGACTCAGGACAATCCTCCTGTTTCATAACCCTGAGTGCTGGGATTACAGGTGTGCACCATGACACCCGGTTTAATATGGTGCTGAGGAATGAAACTCAGATACGTAGAGCTCGACTTGCTGCTTGATAGGTAAGTGCTCTTAACTGCTGAGCCGTCCCTCCAGCCCTTGGTTTTCAACGCTTTAAAGGTATTATTAGAGTCTTTTCACCTTCCTCCTTTCTTTTCTCATTCTTTCCTTTCTTCTTCTTCTTCTTTTTTTCCAATAAAGATTTGACCCAAGATAAAATAACCAACCCTTGATAAAACCAAAATCACATACTCCCCCAAACATGGTATCCTGAAAAGGGAAGCCATTTTTCTTGTGAAATCCTTAATCATAAGAAATTATCTGGGACTGGGGAAATAGACCATGTGATTAGAGCACTTGTGTAGGAAATAGGAGGCCCAGGATCTGATCCCCACCACCAAATAATCTGGGCATGGTGTCACCCTTGGCTATGCATTCAGTCAGGACCTTCTGTACTACATCATGAGATCTTATCACAAAAAATGAAGAAGATGAAGAAGAAGAAGAAGAAGACGAAGAGTAAGAACAAGAATCAAAATTTAAAAAAAGAACAATTATCATGACATATCCTTTGGCCAAGAGCTGCTTTTTTCCCCTGTTTTTTCTTTCCATAGGAGACCCATACAGGTCCTTCTTGCCTTCTAGGCCAAGAACTTTTTCTTTTCTTTTCTTTTCTTTTCTTTTCTTTTCTTTTCTTTTCTTTTCTTTTCTCTTTCTTTCTTTCTTTCTTCTTTCTTTCTTTCTTTCTTTCTTTTTGCCTTTTTTCTCTCAGATGGTGAACCATTTGGGTCTCCTTTTGGCTTTTCAGCCAGGAGCCTTTTTTTTTTAAATTCAATAAACTGTTGCTGGCAAAAAATAAAGAGAAAAATAGAAAGAAAGGAAGAAAGAAAGGAAGTGAAAGAAAAAGAAAGCACTAAGAGATTACCACACCAACTCAAAATGAGAAACATTTGTCAAGTTAATTTGTATTCACTATACAAAATGGTATCAGGAAATGCTATTTTAGTTGGTTTCTCATCACTGGCACACGATACCTGCCACAACAAATTAAGGGATGCAAGGATTCAGGAGGTCTGAGTCCATTTATGTGTGGCTCGAAAGGGGAGAAAGGTTTGGTAGAGTGTCTAGCTATAGAAAACTTGTTTAAGGTATGAGAACAGGAAGCTGGGAGAAAAAAGGTCAGAACTATCCAGGGAATGATATCCTGCTGAGGCATATTGCAATGAGCCATGACTCCTAGGTCATGCCCCAGTGATCCCTCCTTTGCAGGTCATGCCCTAGTGATCTGTCCCTTTCACCAGATCCCTTAGCAACATAGGAAATCAGTGGATTAAACCCGTGAGTTACTTTTCAAATGTGAGATTTTGGAAGGACATTCCAAATCCAACAATAAGAGACAAAGAGGAACTGTTCTTGACTATTGGATGCTACAAAACATGAAAGATAAGTGCAAGGATGTAATCCTGATTGAATCATGGGGAGAACTCACAGTACCTGTCAAATAAATGATTTTGTTGGGAATTACATTGTATAAAACTTATGACTGCATTTGACTAACATTATTTTTTATTTTGATAATTGTATTAGAATATATGTTAGTGAGTGCCTTCTAGAAAAGGAGAACCAACAGGATATATATGTATATTTATATTTCTCTTGTTTAGCTCCATTACAATTGAGACCCAACAAAGCAAAGGTGTAGTTCTAGTTTGAAAGCTGCCAGTTTTGACCCAACATTTCTCTCCAAACTTGAAGGGTGAGATGGCCAATATCTCAACTCAAACAATTGGTCAAGGGCAGTTCCCTTGTCTCAGTTGTGGTGTTCTGTTTGGATCTTCAACATATACTTCATTTGGCCCTCCTCTGTTGGGAGGAGGGGAGGAATGTCTCCTTCACTCAGTCCATCAGTCCATATGCTTATCTCCTCCAGGCACATTCTCACAGACACACTCAGGAAAATGTTTGGCTAAAGGTCTGGTTACCTCATAACTCAGTCAAGTAGAGATTAGAGCTAATGATCATGGATTATGTGTGAAAACGTTCTTGCACTTAAAGAGAAAACATGCATTTGACATTTAGGAATACGGTATCACGAACACCTGCAATTCACTCTCAAGTGGCTCAGAAAAAGTATAGATATGCATGTGAATATATAAACATTTATGTACATATATGTAAGTATACACATGCACACGCAAATACACACACACACACACACTATATATATATATATATGCCTGCAAAGAAAATAACAATAGAGGGATGATATGAGCAAGGGAGTAAGGCAAAACAAGTTTACACGAACTTGTATAAAATAATTCTTTGCTTTTATAGTTGTTTTAAATTTTTTGAATCATGTTAAACAAGTTTAAAAGAAGAATAACAGCTTGACCTGGATCAAAACTGATGTGGAGGAGTAATTACAACATATACCCATTAATTCATTCTATGGTGAAGGTTTTTAAACAGATACACAGTAGACGGACTTTTTTCTGAAAGTGACATAAGTAATGTTAAAAATTGTTTTAAAAGAGTTTGGAAATACATGCAATACTACTAGAACTTGTTGCTTAGAAATTAACTGTCTAGTTTTTTTTTTTAAATAAAGTGAGCTTTAGATCAAATTCTGATGGTAATAAATATACAACAGACAAACTCAATAAATGACTCACAACCAGTATATAACATTCGCTAGTTTCATTACACAGTCAGGCTTCTTAGAGTAACTATTTATGTTGTATTTACCTAGCTATATGGCAACATCTAAAATAATCATACAGAGACAATAAAATCTACCTTTTAACTCATTCAAATATACCTGAGCAGAAAATATTTTCGCATTTATTACAACAAAGTGGAACTTCAAATGTTAACATTTATGCATTTGCTTTCTCTGGTTCCTTTAGGCTTAGATGGAAAGCTGCCATGCCCACCTCTTCTCAGAATATCCAGACGTTAGCACCAGGAAACTAAAGCCCAGTTTTATATCTACCAGTGAGGAACACAGAGGTGGATCTCGGGAGTCAGGACAAGCCATCGCATGTCTACTAACCCACTGCGTCTTCCCCCAACCCATCCCACTTTGTTTCTTGCTGTAGAAGACTATAAGACCCTGACAGGGTGATTTGCATGAAGCGTCACCCACACTTACTTGGGACTACCTTTGGAGAAATTCTTTTCAATTTTCCCCCCCCCAAACTGATTTTTAATTTGGTCTGCACAAGCAAAGGAACCTAAGTGACTTAGCCACTTTTTCAGTGCTGGGACCCAGTATCTGACACCCACTATGTAAGGTAGGAATGGTTTCTCTTGGCTCTCAGTTCAGTGATCTCAGCTCGTTCATGCATGGCTGGATGACAACTGTAACACACATACCTACAATTTATTCTCAAGTGGCTTAGAAAAAAGCATAGATACACATATGAACATACATATGAACCTAGGTGCACAGTTATACGTAGGTATACACATACTTGGCTGAAGGCCTGATGGAATTACCTAGCAGAGAGGAGGACTGGAAAAAGTGGAGACAGGAGAGTATGGAATAATTCCTTCAGGCCATGAGTTATTCACTCTTCCAAACAGACTCCAACTCTCCCTCCCTTCCTCCTTCCCTCCTCTCTCTCTCTCTCTCTCTCTCTCTCTCTCTCTCTCTCTCTCTCTCTCTCTCTCTCTCTCTCTCTCTCTCTCTCCCTCTCTGTTTTTGTGCTGAGATTGAACTCAAAGTCTTAACAGTGAGTCATATCGCTACCTCCGATATGTATTTTGAGTCAGGGTCTTACTAATTTGCCTGGGCTGGCTTAAACTCTTGCCTCAGCTTCACAGAGTACAAGGCTTACTGCTGTGTGCCACCATCATTAGATAAAATTGTACCTTCTAACCACACATAAAGTCAACAGATTAGTCCACTTCATCCAAGTAACCCTCACATACAAATCACTACCTTAATCTGTTAGGTTTTGGGAGAACCTTTCAGATCCAAATTATAACATTCTGGTCCTTTACTCCAAGGAATGATACTCACCTTGTCATGCAAGGTGCATCTGGTCCACCTCTGAAAGTCTCCAAATTTTAACAGTTCTGGCACAGCTGAACAGCTCAAGGCCAAAATCTCCTTGAAGACTCAAGACAAACTTTTAGGCATGTGCGGTAACACATTTTAAATAATGCATATTAAATTTTCCTCATTATTATTGTTAGTACACATTATCATTGAAAATGTTAGTATTTGATTTTTGAAATAAGAAATACTCAGTATTTATATTATATTGACCAGATTTTGGAAAGTTGGATGGTATTACTCCGAAATTCTCTTTTGCTAAAAGAGAATATCTTACTAAAAATGCAAGGGTTAATCTAATTGTCATTGTTGTACCCTAGAATAATTCCTCCATAGCAATTGTCTATATTAAAAATTTTACCAGCACAGGAACACAGGAAAGAGAAACATAAAGAAATCGAGATATTGATTACTGTATGATTTGAATTCTGGTTCTCACAGTGTATGAATTTAGTTTCCTGACTATTAACAAGGTATGCTATGCGTTGCAGTCTGTGCTTGGGAAATAGTACTGTGCAAATTATCCTCCAAATCTAAAATAAAGTAACGACGTAAGGAAGGAAGTTTCTGAAGAGAAAATAACCTAAAATGGAAAAGAAGAAACATAATATTTGGCTTGACGTGTTAGGAATGAAAATTACATATGGGAGATTTAAAGGGAAAAAATGCAAACTACTCAATAAGTAGATATTTTCTGTAGCATATTAATGACTAAAAATCATTAAGGATAATAAGAAACAGGTGTCGTTAAAACATAAAAGACTAGCAAGACACAAACAGCCACATAATAATGGACTCTGTCGTATTTTTTTTTCTCTCCCATGAGGTTAGATCTTAAAGTTCTAATAAGAAATGTCAAATTTAAGCAAAACAGACACACGCTGTTTATTTGCTAACGATGAGGAATCTGACACCATACTACTTTCTTCTCCACTCAGCCTCATGTAATTTAAAATAGAATGACTCCCACGTTTATCCATTTTGTGTCCTTGCCTGTTAGTTTTTGACTTCAGCTATAAACTGTCAGTTTGTTAAAAAAAAAAAAAAAACCTCCATATTCTCCACAGATGGGGCTTCTTGAATGAAACTTTCCTTATTTCAAAAGTGTAGTCGTGTTAACCTGAATCTTACAACTGACAGCTTTAATCTTCTCAAAATGCCCTGAAAAATGTCATGATATATATATATATATATATAAAATTTTCGGAATATTGAAGTGTGTGTTAAGGGAAGGTCTGTATTTTCCTGTCTATACACATGCATGTACATGAATATCTAAATATGTGCATATTCATGAATATGTGTATGTGCACACATGCTGCAGCTCAAACATGGCCACTTGCTATTTCCTGGATTCAGTGGTGAGTCTTTCTTCCTTTGATCCTCTCCTAGGCTCTTCACGACCACTCACTGTCTGGGCAAACCCACTGCAGTTGTGGCAGGACTCCTAGCGGTTGTGCAAGAGAGTTTTATCTATCTACTCTTGACGTGGTAGCTTGGCTACTTGAAGTCTAGAACCTGATGACTTCCATTTCATTTACTGCAGTGTCTTGTTGGTAAGTGCTCAAAACCTGTTTGTGATGCGAATGAGTTTTGCACACATTATACAAAATATTTTCTTAATGTCTGTGCTTGAAAACAAGTTCCTTGTTTATTACAGTGACTCCCCACAGACCTTGCAAGGTTAGGGAGCTCTAAAGCTCTCAAAATAAGGGAGATTTATAGCTGTACGTCCTCTGTGGCTTTAGTGATCTAGATAGAGAAATACAGGAATGAACTAAAAGGAGTGTGAGACACTAAAGTATGAAGAAGAACAATTTTGGCTTTATCTTAAGATTTTTTTCATAAACAAAATAAAATTATGTTTACCCGATATGCTTGTTAAAAGAGCAACAAGTGGAACATGTAAAATACTTTTAAAATGATATGTACACAATAAGTACAGGAAATACCAGAGTAACAAAGAATTTTATTTCTTGACAAAAAAATTATCCTTTCTCAAATCGATGTGAGCACTGTCTCTGCAGCACCTATGTAGTTAGTTACTTTATGTTTTTTTTTTTTTTTACTTGAAACCCTATACAGTACTTTACAGGAGCTGTCATTGAGTATTGATCAATAATAGTTCTTTTCTTCTCAAGTTTTCTAGTTTTGAAAATAAAGTATATGCTCACTTTACTCCTTGTCATTTTTTATGCAAGCTTTAATATTCAAAAGTATGATACAAATACCTGCAAGCTGCAAAACAAGCAAACCTCTGTAATAAAGTAAGTTAAGAAATGGTGTTTAATTCCTCCCTTTCTTAGGAAGAACATGAAAAATGTTTTAGGTTAGCCATAGGGAGATAGCTTTGTACATCAGAGCAATAATTTTATTTTCCTATATTTTAAAAACAAAATTTTAAAATTTCTTTTTTTTTCAGTACCAAAAACTGCCTGTATTAGCTACATGTTTTGCCAGTTACAAAAGAGAAAATTAAAACTGTCAGGCTAAATTTTACAGGTAAACTACAAAGCTTTATAAAAAGACAAAATATGATTAATCAAAAATATCAGTATATAAAAATGCTTTTAAAAGACCGTGAGAATACTAAAATGTGAATATGAATAATTCTTTTTAAAACGAAGCATAATGAATATATTTTAAGAGTTCTCTATAGAATGGGAGGATTTATTTTATAGTCTTACATGATCAAGACAGGAAAATAAATTATCCATTTGCACACTGGAAAATCAGAACTTTCTGGGGCTACTAAGGTCTCCTAGCCTGGAAAAGAAAAAAAAAAAAAAAAGCGGGAATCAAGCATGCAGAGGCAGTCCAAAACCGAAGGCATAAAGGCTTCCCGCTGGGCTGAATGGGAGTCTGATATCCACAGATGACGGTGAAAGTGAAAGAAACTTCCGCTGGGAGAGACTGATGCTTGTTAGATTGTGAGGTGACTCTTCCGTCTTCCCTTTCATTCCTGCAAGCCTATTCGGTGACTCCATGCAAAAATCATCATGACTCTTCCCCTTAATTTGCTGGCTCAAATGCCAATCATCTATGGATACTCCCACAAACACAGCAAGTATACTTTCCCATTTAACGAAAGTAATTGTTTCGCAATATCTTTTCTATATTCCGTATATTTAAAGCTCAATGCTTGTGGAGGTGTGTAGATAGTATAGACAGAGGAAGTCTTATAATACTTTACTTACACTTTCAGTCATCTAACAAACATTATTTTAGAAATAAGAAACAGCATAATTTATCCCTTTGCCTCAACAATTTGGGCCCATACATTTTTCCTATTTTATCAATTCATTTTTCTAACAGGGGTATGTGCAAAATAAAAAAAAGAGGGGGGGGAATGCATTTGACAGTTGAGAATTCTTTAGAAGGCAAACCTAAGCTGAGGTTTTCAATTAAAAAAACAAACCAAAAAAAAAAAAATCTTTCTTTTCTTAGTGGTGGATGCTTTCATAACTATGCACTTCCCTGTATTTATTGATTCTTGTTTTTGCTTTCGTTGATAGGCGACTTGACATCCCACCAAATGGATCCTTTCTTGGTTTAGAAGTCATTTGGTTTTAGAATGTATCATGATATTCTAAAAACTCTGCGTTGTATGAAATACTTTTAAAAATGTGTTTTCTTACAGAAATAATGCATGTGGCTTTCTCTTACCAATACAGAATGTTGCCAACTTCTGGGCATCACTGAACTTCCGGGTAGAACATAGTCTAAAGGACACAATTTCAAATCGTGTACTTGTAGTGAAAACAGGAAATAAGCTGGTGGTAAAAGAGAGTCACCAAGCAGGAAGCAGAGGAAATAAATGACAAGTCACTTTTACACACAGTGTCTCCGGTAGTATAACACTGTGGGGTACAATCTCGGTAACTGTATATTTACCTTGCTGGTTCACACAATTCTCTATGAATTGTTACCTGCCCCAGGAAATAAATTAATGTGTATGTATGTCGATATTTTTCAAGGTAGAGAGTCTGACCCATTTATTCTAAAATGAATTAAGATGGTCACAACCATATGAACTGAAAGGGAATTTTAAAAGCAACTCGAATATCATAGAAATTAGGTTTTCAATAAAAATTAACTTACAATAAAATGCAGTCAAAAAGTAAATTAAACTGATTTAATCCAGCTATGGAAACCCTGTCCTCATTATCATTGATACGCCTGTTGAGGAACATAGGACCACATTCAGATCATTAGGTATTTACGAGGCATATCTGGAGCAAATAAATATGTTCTCAGAGAAGGGGATTGGAAGGATAATTTTTTTATGTTGCTACCTAGCAATTGACTCATAGATTGGCTGGGCTACAATTATTACCTAAGTATTACTCAAATTCTAAAGATGGAAAAGCTAAGCAGTGGGAAAATCCTCTCTACTTTATAATACCATGAAGTCGCTGCACCATTTAATGGCCCACCTCCAGCCCTTCTGGTAATTTATGCAATCAAACGTTGAATTGTTTAAGTCATTATCATTTTGATATTGTTTAACTTACTGTGAAACATAACAATGACTACAAATATAAAGTCATTCATTCTAGTAATGAATTCTAAAGCTTCTCTTTCTCTTCCTGAATGTCTATACTTTCTTTTTTATTACCTTCCCCTTTTTTCCTACATTTCAGATCTTAAGTTAGTATTTATGTTATTACGTTGTATATAATTTGTCATTAGATAAACTGTCTTCTCTTGAGATTTTAATGCCTTCAGAATTAAATTATAAATGAGGTCACACTTTTTATTAACATAGGTATTAACAAGAGTAAGTGTAAATAAAGTCCAGTCAACAATTTTAAATACACCAAATTTTACACAATATTAATCCGTAAGTGTGGACTTTAAATATTTCCTTCAAACTGTCATCCAGATCATTTTCTTTTGCTCTTTGAAATCACAGATGTTCTAACACAGTTCTTTTTATTTAGTCTTACACCGTGCCTTGTATAAGCATGATCTATGGCTTACAACAGATATTAATTTTCGTGGTAAATAGACTGAAGGTGGAATTTGACTTTAATGAAGCCGAGTGTAACAAACATTCCACTCCAATGCAAGTGCATAAAGCACCAGCTGGAGACCAGCTGTGTCTCATGGTCTTTGACTGTTGTGAAATCTTACTGCAACCAAATAAAGCAGATGCATCCTGGAAGATTGTGATGAACTTTGCAAATCAGATCAGGTGTTTCTTACTTTATATTAGCTAAAAGGCAAAAAAAAAAAAAAACATTCATTCTCTCTTGAGACTCATTAGTTTCTCTCTGAGGCTCTGCCAAAAATTCAGTCCTCTGCCAAGAGTAGGATTGATGCAGTATTTGATGACTTTGATCCTAAAACAATTCTTCCAATAGATAAAGGCATCAATGCTATTTATACCAAAATGCATTCTTTATTAAAGTATAAAAGCATACAAGTCTAATAGTACCCTATACAGATGTAAAACTTTTAAAATTATGGATTTAGAAAATGGAGGCTACTCTCTGATTAGACAAACTATAGTAGAAATAAAACCGATTAAGGTAAATAATTTACATAATTATAGAACGCTCATCAGAAAGATACAATTTAAACAGCTTAAGTTATGTTCTGTAATAAAAATGTATAAATAATGATATGTTCGTGTAAGTTTGGTATATAAAATTTAACACTTTAAATTACTATTTGTAAGATACTGGTGTTCCATGAATATTGGGGAAAACAAATATAATATTCACACGACAGTCTATTTAATCAGGCCCTGAGTTTGATTCAATAAGAATAAAACTTCTTTTGAAAGTTCTAAGGTTCAAAAATATAATTTTATTCTTTCCCTAGACTTCATTATAGGAATGTCATGCTTCTCCTTAATGTGCAAGGAAGCCAAGCAGACGAGAGTATCAGAGTGGAAAGGGGTGGAGCCAGATGCAGTCCCCAGGTCATGCCTGTGGGACCCACCCTCATGGGTCCAGAAATGTATTTTACTAATCCCATGGGAGGGTCCCAAAATCAGCCATTCATATTACCTTGAAACTTCAGTTTTTGTTTATAGTGAAGTTTGGATTTAATGTTTAAAATATGGGGTTTGTTCCCCTAACTATTTAATCTAAGAAAAGGGCAAGTAAAATATGTGTATAACCTTAGTCATAAATTTTAGTACAATATAATTGCAGAACACAAATAAAATACAAATAAAGAACTCTTCCCAAAAGCAATGGTGGATATTTTTAAGTTATCTGAATTCAACTTCATTAATTACGATATTTTAATTATTATTATTGCCACCGTTCTACAACATTGGTGATTGAATTCAGAGCCTTCACGCTAAGCTAAATCTTCCACTATATATATATATATATATATATATATATATATATATATATAATTATTATTATTATTTTGAGACAGAGTTTGGTTACATCACTAAATTGCCCATCTGGGCTGAAATTTTGATTCTTCTGCCTCAGCCTTCTAGAGTGCTGGGATTCTACGCAGGTGCTACCATGCCCAGCTGTGTTGCCTGATTTAAACCTAGGGTGCATGTGTGGGAGACAGAGGTAAATGTTGTTAGGAAAAACGCTAAGCATGAGGTCATCTATATTTCTCTGTTTAAGTAAAGTAAAGTCAACCTGGTTGACTCTGGGAACCTCCCATGGGATTGGTAAAACAAATTTCTGGATCTCTGAGGTTGGGTGACACAGGTATGACCTCGGGACTACATCTGGCCCCACCCCTTTTCACTCTGATGCTGTCATCCAATTGGTTTCCATGTACTAAACATCTTTGCTCACCTTCTACCATGACATTTCTGCCTTTGAGCCATTGCAAGAGCGAGCCAGGTCACACCTCCATTCCTTTCAATAGTTGCTGTCAAGACCCGGCCGAGGAAGCACTAGTACAACAGGAAGAATGTTCCATAGTGTCAAAATTTTGGATTCACTTTCTGTATAAGCAAAATTGGTATGTGCTTGGCTTACACATACCTGCTGATTATCCTGGTTTATTTTCTCAGACAATGTAGAAATGCACGCTTGCAGAGCTGGAAGTCTGTGCTCCTGTGTAGGAAGTGAATCCCCTTTTAAGAATCTTGGGCTTTCTCTTGGGTCAAAGCTGGCCACAGGGTAGGTGCTGTTATCCTAGGTGAGTAAGTTTTACAATATTTAGGATATGATAAGAGACAATGATATATAACTTAATTCTTCCTCCTCCCTTTGTCCAATCTTTGTGATCGCAGCTGTGAAATGTTTTTTTTTTTTTTTTTTTTTTTTGGGGGGGGGGGTGGGGAACGTTGCCGGGGACAGGGAAAATTGAGCAGGGAGAACTAAAGAACTGCTGTCTATTGCAATTTCTGTCCTTAGAAAATGTCGATTTCCCAGTTTAATTCCCCAGGCCCACCATCCTTCTGTATCCTACTTACCCTTTTACCATTCTAAAAGAATGTTTTCTTCTAGAGATTTAATCATTGGCAAATTAAATAACATTCCCAGTGTGTTAATTTTGGTCCAGTTAATATAATCAGTTCTGTTGGGGTCCTCAGGGCCAGAGAGCCTCAGCATTGCTGACCCCAGCCAAGTTCCTTTAAATCACGTGTTATTTTGCTTATTTACCGTTTGAACAGTGTGAAATTCCAGGTGTTGCTTGTTTACTAAATTTAAGTCACGTGTTGTTTTGACCTTTTGAAATTCCAGGTGTGGAAACACGTGACTGTTAACTAGCGGGAAGGAAGGAGGGTATAAAAGGGAGGATGCAGATAATAAAGCGTCTTTTGCAGCTTCCCTGGCAAGAGTCCAGTATTCTTCAATCCGCACTCCCCCTTTCGCGTTCTTGTTAACTGACTAAGTGGGCTTGGTCACAGCTCTGAAAATATGGCAGTTTATTTTAGCACAATTATTATTTAAAGTTCAATAAATGCCCATGTTATGTGAAATTGTTATGTGTTGAATTCAGTCTAAATGCAATATTAAAATTAAATACATGATCTTCAAGCCTCAGTTTGATAACTCAAATGTAGCATCATTGTTAAGCATAATAATATAATATTATGAAAAAAGTTTAATAAAATAATGTGTGTGTTTTGGTGATTTTTTTCCCCAACAATAGGAAGCCTGATTAATACACATGATAAAATTTATTTTTAAATTAGCAAGCTGCCTAAAATTAGCAAATGAATGATATTAGATTAATCCTCCTAGAAAAAAGTGTTACCAATTTAATTAAAATACAAAAAATAGTAGTTTGAGACATTAGAAAACATCGAAGTAAGACAAGATTTAATAAGGCAAAAGGATCAAGACAAGATAAAACACTAAGATAAGTCCTGTAATAACCAATTTATTCTTTTCATTGAATTGTCTGCTTCCCTTCATGGACCATAAGAGGCTCCAGTGTAGATTTTGTGGTGCGGTCTGTGTACTTTGTGGGAAAGATAAAATTGCAGGAGCAGATAGTAAAGAAAGGGTCTGAAATCGTGGGCAAAAATCCCTTCCCAGTAATTTGCTACTTTTGGATGTAGGTCCGAATGGAGATGTTGTTATGGAGGACACTTGTAACAAATCCTGAAATTCTGTGATTAAAAGTACAGCTAAGGGTTTGTCGAAGACAGAGAGTCATACAGCACTACCACCCATTTTATTTTTATTTTTTAGGAGTAAAGGCTAGTTAAAAATTCATTTGTTCCCAGCTTAACATCAATTCTGAGTTGGATCAAAGGTTTCCCAGGTGCTAGGATATAGACACGCACCATGATGTGCTGCTTAAATCATATGTTGCCAACTAGGAAATCAGGTAGGGTCAGCTAGGTAAGGGCAGAACCTCTGGGAAAGGGAGGACTCAAACGATCACTAATTCCGGATATACCACGACTCTAATGTGTTATATAATTTGAAATTTATGTATATATATATATTAAGGATAAATAAATAAAATGGGAAGACAGTAGTTATTTTTAAAATGTGATAGGATGGCCAAGAAGGAAAGGGGAAAGATTGTAATGTTAACATGGCAGAGATGTGCACAAAATACTCAGCTCAATATAATCATTGTGTGTTTCATGTATACACTAATAAAATGATGAAAAAATAAAATCGTATACTAAAACTAATACTAAATGATGATGTAAGAGAAACAAAAGAAACAGTGAAAAGCAAATGAAAGAAGTTGGTATGTGGTAAACTTAAATTTGCTATATAAATAATTACTTATACCTGCAGCCAGCCCAAATAGAAAGTTGGCATTACCAAGGTAGAGAGATAAGAAAGCACTATCTACCCATATACTGTTTAGAAACAAACTTCAAATATTAACTCAGAAATTACATGCAAGAAGACAGAAACCTTGTTCATCTGCTGCACATGTTAGCACTCATGGGAAATCTTAAGAAAAGAAACAATGAGAAAAGACATCTGTATTGTTCTTATTATGTGTGTATTTTTCAGTGGAGATCAACAGGAGGAAATAGATCAGTAGTGGTCTCGATCAACACATTCATCTATACATAATCTATCCTAATGACATTGTAAAGAAATATTTGAAAAAATGTTGTCCTAATACTTACGAAATCAAAACTAATCTTTAAAATAATTTTCAAGGTTATTCTCAGTAATGAAATGTTAATGGCCATAAATGCAATTTGTTTTCATTCATCTATAAAGAGAATGCAGTTTCTTATTTCTGAATAACAGTATAGTACAACTCAAAGGACCAAACTTTTTTTAAAATTCAAGTGGCTACCATATACAGATTTTCTTTATAATTTTCTTCTATCAAACCTCTAGCAGAAATAGAAAACCTAAGACATACTTTTAAAAGACATACCTTAATTAATGAGTTGAAGATTTTATTTCCTGTTTATTTCAAAAACAAATGATTACAATTTATAAATAACATCAAATTTTACTAAAATAATGAAAAATTTACTCACTCGATTAATGTATTTACATAAACCTTTTCAACGTTTCTGTGGTTGCTTATTTACTGGAATAGTGAAAGTTATCAAGCTACATAAAATGTTCTTGCATACCACATATGCAAAATATGATAATAAAATATATAGATATGTTATGCAAAAAATGTAAAGGGAGCCTCAAATACCTCTGTAAGGCTACAAAATTACGTCTCATTTTTGATGCTCAATGTCTACCTTGTTTTTCCACAGGTGTAGTCATTTACCGAAGCTATCTATTGCTTCCAAAATGAAATATTGCACTGTCAATAAATATGAAAAATGTGATGTGTTAGACAGAAAATAAGAAGGGAATGGGAATGAGGGGGGAAATAGTGAAGCATATGAAATCGCACAAAACTTTGAAATGAGTTTGTGTTTCTTGAATCTATTCCCTTATGGTTTGATGCTCAGGAGAGAATACAAACCACTGCGCCTAATAAGCCGTTAGCCCTACCTGTCCTCGCAGCGGCATTTTCCATTAGTAGTGATGCCTTAGAAAAGCAATTTGCTCTGTGGGATAAAGAGGAATCAGCAGAACTAGACAGAGAAATCCAATTTTATCCTCAGATGGGCACAAAGCTGTATGCCTTCCATCTAAATGACTAACTGTTTCTATTTCTTTATACAGGTGTCATATAAGAAAAGGGGCCAACTGAGGCACAATTGTCCCTGAAAATGTCTGTGGCATCTCCTGCATGGGCGGTGGTTTACACAGGCACACAATGGAGTCAAACTTGGAGAAAGATATTACAGCTCCATCAAGTTTTATACAGACTTTTCATAACAGAATAAGCAATAACATATATATCCACACACTCAAGAATTTTTATGTATGTCTAATGGAATTCCTTGACATACTTTCCATGGTAGGACTGTAGCTTCTCAAGAGCTCTCAAATTAATGAATTAACGTTTCATGTGAGAAAAAAAAGAACATGCTAAGGCAGGTGGATTGCTGAGTCCAAGGCTAGCTTTGGTTCCATAGTGTGTTCAGGACCAGCTGAATGTGAGAAAGACTCACAGTTGGTCTTAAAAAAAAAAAAAAAGTAAGACCCAATGAATGAGCCAGTTATTTGTGATAAACTGAACAAATATCCCCAGCGGGAAAGGGACAACAGATGCAAGTCAAATCAGAAAGAGAAGAAGAAGATGAGTTGATAGATATGGAAATAATTTGCGGAAATTGACAGAATGCCTCAAGCCATAAGGAATTGAAACTGGAGTTTAAGTCAACTTTAAACATTGTAAGTATCTTTTTAGAGCTGCCTGAAGTGTCTACCTTGAACAACATTATATTCCTCCATCAGATAATTAAATTAGTGATATGATTTCATTTGCTGTTAGGGTTTTGACTTCTTTAAATTAAAAAAAAATAATAATTGCAGACTCTTTCCTATGTGAAATCAATTTGGTCAGGGTAGGTGAGGAGTTAAGACCTGTAAATAAGTTTGAAAATAAGGGTATCCTTCAAACTTTGTTATTTTATTTTAAGGTATGCATTTTTGTAAGAATGAGATGAGCTCAACTATATAGCATGTTGCCTTTTTTGTTTCAAAGCCCATAGACGTGCATCCATTATGGAGCTCAAATTTCTCTTTGTGTTCCAGAGCCATTCGGAGACAGGTGGATTGCTGTGAGTCCAAGGCTAGACTGTGCTCACTGTGGAGCCCAGGCAATCCAGCCTGCCATATTACATACAGTTGCTTTCAGTTCGTGATTTTGTTTTGTACCATATGTCACATTTAGTGTTCCTGTTTTGCAGAGCACTAACACTCTTTCTAGTGGAAACACAGTTTTTAGTGTAATTTAAATCCTAAGTCAAAAGAATAAATGTGAGTCTACTGTGTCTTAGGTTTGATTGTCCAGTTTACTGATAGGGCGTTAGAGGAACTGAAAATTGAATCCTGCATGACTATTTCCAAAGCACACCAACCTTATCATTTGTGTTTGATTGTGATGCCTGTGATTACTTCTTGCCAATAGTAGAAAGCATCTATCCTCTTATATACTTTCTGATGAAACACAGGGGAGAGATATAAAATCTTAACAAAACTGATACTGTTTTAATTATTCTTGGATTTATTACAAAGACTGTAATACTCCAATGTTAGACTGGTTATGTTAGTTTATCAACTTGTATTTCAATAACAATAGTTATTTTAATTCATTTATTAAGTGCTAATGCCAAGTTCATTAACTTCACCCTTTGCCACATATACACACATAAAATATTTTCTATCATGATTTTAGAATGAGCTAGCAACTTTTAATTTATTTAAAAAGCTCTCAGTAAAGAGAGCTTATTGTAAATTTTTAAATATTCCAGAGTTCAATTATTTTCTGCTTTAATAGAGACTTATCCATTTGGTTATTTTTGACTTAGTGACATGGTTTTTACTGATGGATATAGATTTGGAGTCACACTTGTGCTTAAATATAATAGCTTTCAATTATGAATTTGTGGAATGGTGAAGAGGTCTTAGCAACTGCCCACAGTAAGTTTTCTCACTAATTCAAAGAGCATAATGGGTAAAATTTTTTACTGGAGAGAGAGGACACTATTATGCACACACACACACACACACACACACACACACACACACACCAATCTTTCTTTGCATTAGTAACGTATGAATAGCATCATTGAACTTGTTTTTTGATTGTTTCCATTTTAATTTAGTCATTCATTTATTATATAGCTTCATATTTCTTATTTTAAATTTGATTTTATTTTAAAATAACACATAAAATTGGACATGGAAATGAAGTAAAATAAAATATACACGTGATACACGTATACACTGTGTTA
This sequence comes from Ctenodactylus gundi, assembly GCA_004027205.1. Classification (NCBI taxonomy): domain Eukaryota; kingdom Metazoa; phylum Chordata; class Mammalia; order Rodentia; family Ctenodactylidae; genus Ctenodactylus; species Ctenodactylus gundi. Next base: position 102,194 of record PVKB01002618.1, on the reverse strand, counting down.
TGTTAAAACCCGGATAAGGGTATGTATCTCCATGTATTTCACTTCTTTGTGGTAAAGCCTTTCAATATCCTTTCCTTTAGTTTTTTGTAAGATACAGCTTAGTATTTTGAATTACAATCTCTCTACTACATGCTGTAACACAAGGGCTTTTTTTCTCCTAAAACTGCAAATTAATAATTATTTTTAACCAGTTCTCATTCCTCCCTTTTCAGCCTCTCCTAAATAATATTATGCTCCAAATTTCTATGAAATACAGTTTTTAGAACCATGTATGAGTGACATCAAACAATACTTGTTTTTCAGCACCTGGATTATTTCACATAACGTAATTATCTTCAGGACCATCCTCAACATCACAAAAGTGAGATTCCAATTTTATTCTTGACCAGTATCCCACTGAGCACACGTACTCCATTTTCTCTAAGTATTTATCAATTACTGAATACTTATACTATTGTAAATTAATAATACCCTTAGTGTTTCAACTCATTCATATTTAATATTATGTTTATATGTTTATTCTAAATATATCCACAATATATTTTATGCATACAATAATTTTGATCATTTTGAAATCTGTAGCTATATATCCACCTAGGGAAAAGAGATTCAAAAAAGAGAAATGTTTTAAAAGGAAAAGGAAATTTATTGTGTGAGTTAGATGCCTAATACTTTGCTTTAATAAATGTAAACTCTTAATATTAATATAAATATGAACATCAACATTAAAAGGTATTAAAGCAACATCAATACATAAAAATATAAAGTAATATTGACATAAACGATATTTTATATTAATTTACATTATTCAGTGTATTAGAATCTACAAATAATAATAAAAGTTACCACCAAAGAAAGATTCATCTGTACAATTCAACTCTTAGCTGATAGAAAAATTGGCATATATTCACTAAACACATAACCATATCACGGACATTATCTTAACAATTAGCCAGTCTCTAAATTTTTAACTGATGAGAATTAGTAATTCATAAAAATTATTTTAAATGCCCAAAACAAATCCCCAAAGGAAATACAGAAGCATTAAAATTAACTGAGCAATTGTTACTCCCACAAGATAATTTAAAGTTCTCATCAAATTTACAAAAGTGTTAAAGTCAGAATTTCTAATTTTGAGAGTATGCATTTTCATGTATGAACAGTGTTTATATTACTTATTAATATATTTAAGGCAATATGTTTTCAAAGCATTTATTCAAAATTCTTCTTCATATTCAGTTATTTTTCCACTCAGCCTGGAAGCATCTTCCTGCCTCACCACTAGAAATCTGAATATCTCTATTTTTGTTGTATCTGCCGATGGGATGAGCACACAAGTCTAATCAAAACGTCACCACTTGTACAGTTCTCAGTGTCTCTTCTAAATGAGGAATTGTACTGTGATTCAGTTCTGGCCAATGAGTAACAAGAGACTGTTGTTGTCTCCTGGAATAAGTTCTCCTGTGCATGAACCAAGAAAAAAGTGTGTTTTGTGACTCTGGTTGCTCTTGAGAGTGATGTCTCTGAATAAACCTGGGTAAGAGAATGAAGCCCTGAGGATTAGCCAACACCTGGACGACATCAGCGAAAAGTTGTCAGAACAAGCGAGATTTATCTTTCTCTGCCTACCTTATTTTGATTGGCATGATGATCTCCACATTCATCCTGTTGTTTTAAGTGGCACAATTTCATTCTTTTTAATACTATATCATTTTCTGTTGTGTATTTATGATGCATTTTGTCCATTCTTCTGTCAATAGACATTTTGATTCTGTATCTAGGATCTTTTCTGATCTACTGATGCTATTTATTTTAATATAAACCAAGTGGAGCAATTGCTGAATTACATACGAGTTTTCCCTTTAATTTTTTGAAGGACTTCAATGTGACATGTCATAATCCCAGTGTAAAGAGGACTTTACATTCCAACGAACAGTGTGTAAGGATTTCCTTCTTTGCACACCCTTCGCAGTTCTCATCACTGTGCGTCCTTAGGTACCAGCCATCCTAACAGGTGGGCGGGATGGTCCCATTGTACTCAGTCCTAGAAGCAGCAGCAGGAACAGTGATCACCAGGACAGCAAGTGAGGGTAGGAAATATATTAGACAAAGAAAACAATTTTGGCTTTTTAAACTAAGACTAGATCCCAGGGACTTTCTGGTGAGACACAGACACAGACACAGACACACAGAAACAGACACGCACACACACACACACACACACACACACACACAGACACACACACACACACACACACACACACACACACACACACACACACATTTGTTCTTTTGAGACAGGGTCGTACTTTGTCCTCCGGGCTGATTCTGAACTCATTATGCTAACCACGCTGGCCGTGAACGCATAGAAATCCTCCTACCTCAGCCTCCCGAGTGCTGGAGTTATGGGCATTTTATACTATGAGCAATATTATACAAAATGTAATGATCATCGTATCTAGAAAATCAGTAAATAAATAAATAAATGAAAAATGTAAAAGCTAAAGAATACTAGGACCTTAAATTATAATCTAGAAAAGGGACGGTGAATAACAAGAAGATAACCAAGGACAGGTAGGCAAGTATGCATGTAAAAAACACCGTAGTAAATCTGTTCTGTTAGATTTTCCACTTGACAAGCTTTAAAAGTGGTAACAAAAAATGGAAAATTTCAAGTTAATGTTAGTTGTTTAACAAATTCATTGTACAACATGATGCCTTTTGTTAATGATAATGAACTGTGCTTTTAAAAATTGTGTAAATTTATGGAAATACCACTAATCACATGATACTTGTGATATTTTAAAGTGTCAGTAAGGCAATAGGATATTATGCAACAGAATCATAAATGACTTTTTCTTCAGTGTGTTCCATATCCACTGTGAACAAACTGACACTTGTGGGAGTCAGCTCTGGACAGACTCCCTGGCCTGCCTGCGCGGAAGATGGCGCTTAGCATTAACCCCCACTGTGGCGCAGCAGAGAATGTAGGAAGAAGTTGGTTCTGTGGTGGCTTGTGTGGCGCAGTTAAAATTAAGAATCAGGAAGTGGCGTTGATTGGCCACCAAGATGCGCAAGCAGTGGTGTGATGCTATGACATGACGTAGCTGCTTGTCCAATTGGCTGTTGCTATGCTAATTGTGTGGTTTTGCCCTATAAAAGTGCGGGGTGGGATATAATAAAGAGAAAGCTTCTGGAGATACCGGAGAAAGTGTACGTGTGGTTTCTTCGCGGGTCGAAGACACTACAATGCTCATGAATTTATGTTATGTTCTATGACCAATTAACGCTCTTCATCATTAAAGCAACTAAGCTGCCACATGTGAGAACTCTTAAAAATGCTTCATTCAGTTACAATAATTAATGTCTATAGTGCACAAGGTTTGTTAGAAAGTGTTGAGCTATATTGTACTTTTCAGACTGAAGAAAAACCTACTTTTTAAAAAGATATGCCTGGGGCTGAAGGAATGGCTCAGCGGTTGAAGTGCTTGCCAGCAAGCGCTAAATACCCTAGTTCCATTCCCCAGCACTACATAAACTGGGTATGGTGGCGCACGCCTGTAATCCCAGCACTCTGGAAGCTAAGACAGGAGGATTGCCGTGAGTCCAAGGCCAGCCTGGGCTCCTAAGAGAGTTCAGGACCAGCCTGGACCACAGAGTGAGATTCTGCCTTGAAACAAATTAATAAACAAACGAATAAATAAAAAGATATGCCAAGTATTCATTAACATACTCATTACTAAATAAAACTGACTAGAAGTAGCACCCTGCTTTACCTACAGATATTTAAGTGAGGATCTTGCTAAAATATTTTCAGTGAAATCTCTTTGAGTAGTGATATTGGGAAACAGAATCAACAGCTGTGGTCTAAATAAAGCTTACACTGTTAAAATACCATTTTACTTATAGGGAATGCTTTCGTTTAAAAATATTGTGAGAACAATTTTAATTACACCTTTTCTCATGGTTGCTTTTAGAAGCCTTTTCCAAACCATCTGTTCACTTGTTTTCTCAGACAGACAATACATATTTTGTTTCTTTTATTTAATTTTCTATATCATAATGTCATTCTCTGTTGAAAGTGAAATATAACTTCTTAAAATTTTAGTACCTAATTGGAGAAAATTATTAGTGCATTTGCTTTTGAAAGTGCATGACCTCGGAAAGTGAGATGCACTGGGGGAGTGTTAAATGTTCTGTACTGCTCAAGAAAGCTGAGCTCATCCCAGGAATGTTGCCAGCAGATATTTGAAGTGTCAAATGCTGAAGAATTTTAGTGACTGCTGACAGTCTATGAGTTTTCTAACTTGGCAAGTAAATGAGGAGACTGAATATAAAGTCTAATGTTTTTTGAGTTTCAAAAATGCTTTTCCAATGTAGTTAATTATTGGACTAATATTCATTTTAATAACTACTTTTGTCATTCTAGAACACGTGGAAATTACCCTGAAATGTCATCCTTATAAAACAGCCTGTAATTAAACTATTTCTAAGAAAAATTTGAATCTAAGACATTCAAAACTTTCTATTATTTAACTCTGTTTTACAAATGAAGACACTGAAATGGTTTCGAATCACTTTTCTTAATATTTTATCTCGTTAACTATCTTGTCTAATAGTTTCTGCAATATAACATGATGATAAAATTTTGTTCATGTTCTGAACTTTTTTTATTGGAACTTCTTTCTTACTTTTGTAGAAACAAAAAAAAATTAAACAAAAATTAATGAGCATAATATTAATGACTACAAGGTTGTTTTCCTATTGAGACTATGCATATTTTTGTTATTTTAAGAGTGCAATTTCTTGTAATACTAGTTGACTATCTAAAAGTAAATGTCCAAGCTCATCTCATGGCAACTCCTGTTTACGCAATATTTACATTTCCTCTTAAAAAGTAATTCTTCATCTCTCCCATAACTTCAAGAGTCTTCCTTTGGCATTTTTACTGATATATATATTAAAAGTCAGACGTGGTGGCGTTCTGGGCGTTTGAAGCAGGAGATCTCAAGTTCCGGTCCTGTGTGCACAACTTAGTGTGTCAAAACTTAGTGTAGCAAAAATGAATAAGTAAATAATTAAATAGGATGTGTATATAATTAGTGCATAGTCTCTGGGTTTAGTTCTGAGTGCAACACACACACACACACACACACACACACACACACACACACACACACTTAAAAACTGGAAAAATATCCCAGTACTCTGGAAGGCAGAGGCAGGAGGATAGGAAGTTTAAGCTTGGGTAACATAGCAAGTTAATGAGAACTTATCGTAAAATTAAAAATGAATTAGGACTGGAGATGTAGCTCAGTGTGAAACCCCTGAGTACTGAGAACCGAATAAATAAGCAGGAAAATGTGAAGGAAAGAAACGTGAAAGAAAAATAGACATTTTGTTTCAGAGAATGAGCTGGTTTCTCTTGTGTCATTGTTTCATTTATATAACCTGTTTTTGTTTTAATGGGAATATAGATCAACAAAAAGGTTTGGGTTCAACTGCAGTATTACACACATATACAAAAGTATGAGGAGTTGGAATTACAAAATATTATCAATAAATTTCATGTAAAAATTTTCTATTAAGAAAAAACGTTATGAAAATTAAATTTGAAACACAGACACGAATTTTTACGTGGTCCAAAGCAGGATCAAATAGGAAGATTTTGTATCTTATAGTTGAATATTTTGATGGATTTATAGACACAAAAAGGTTTGTTTTATTTTTATTTCTGCTAATAAATGCCTGAAGTTATCTTAAAATCAAAGTGTTTAGAAAAATACTTAGGTATTGAAAGAGTTAAGAATTGATTTTTTTTTTTTTTTTTTGGTCTTTGTGTGTATGTGTTTGTATATTTCAAAATTGATTTAAACATCAGTTCTTTCTGACCTTAATCTTCTCATAGTACGTTTTTAAGATCCAAAGTGAATTACATTATAGTTTTTGCAATTTCTAAATATATTTCATTTGAATCCTTGGAGAATTGTAGAACAAATAATGTTCATAGTAATATTTTGTCACATGAAGTAAGAGCACAATATCAGATGGATCCACAAATCCCACGTCAACAAATGGACTTGTGTGTATTACGTCTATTTCATTACACTGCCATAATTTCTGAGGCCCCCAAGGATAATTAGAAATTACATGCATGTATGTTCATGCACACACACACACACACACACACACACACACACGCACACACACACACACACACACACACATGAAGCAGATATAATTAATGTGGAAAGAGAAGGCTTAATTTTCAGTAGATTAACATGGCACTTTTTTGTATAATATTTGAAAACCAATTACTTTTTAATAAATTTATTAGTACATTTTCATATAATCTTTTTATTTTGAGCAATCTACCTTTCACTTACCTGTTGTTCACCTTCGATTATTAACCAATTTCTAGGCAATTGTATTAAAAACGTGTTTTTTCTTTTGAGGCTCAATAAATCAGAACTTCAGTTATGCTAGAAAAATATGTTTTAGAGATATAGAGTTCCTTATGGTGCCTATAGTTATTAGCATAATGATCTGCACTTTAAAGTTTATTGAGAGTAGATTTAATATCGAAGGTTCTAAGCACAAAAACAAAAAAAATAAACTTTGGGTTATTTTAATTATGTATATTACCTTGGTTTTAGTGACAATATTTTGTATATTTGCCTATGTTCAAATTTCACAATTCAAAATTACACACTTCTTTGTGTATCTGTTATATGTCAAAAAGGAATTTTAACAGAAGAGTTATTGTCTTGTCCTCTGAATTTTGACAGACATCTTTCTAGTACATTGGAAGCGTCGTCAACAAAAGCCAAAATATTTGAAGAATTAGCTCTAAGAGATAGTTTCTGTTCCTACAGTAAAAATGATTCCCAGAATACCAATGGATTACAAAGAAAAAATGTAATTGCTTGTGGGAAGTAGCTTATTTCACAATTCCTCCTCTGGAAGCAAGACCGAGCTATTGGAGAATACATACTTTTGAGGCAACATAGTTAATTGCTATATTAAATTAAATAAAGACACAATAGAGAGATATAGCCTCTGTCTATCTCAAGAGCATTTGTTATGTAAAAAACTTCTTAAAGCAAAATAGAAATCAGAGAATCATGAATAAATGAAATTATTGTATATTGTGTCTAAATCTATGAATTACTTCCCTTTTTAAAAATCACTTGCTTGTGGGATTCGCAAGTGATAGTGGCGATAAGCAATGAATGAACATAAAATCTTGGGAAATGAGCACTTTTACTGTCATCTTATAAAAAAGAAAGAAGAGAAAATAATTGAACTCTAATATGTTTCTGCTAATTTATAGGAAAACAGTTATTTCTCATGAATTTGAAAGAATACATATAATTCTAGTGTTATTTAAATGGATTTTAGCATTATTTTATTAGTTAATATTAATTATTCATATTGAATTTATAAGAATTTATATTATTGAATAGTAAGGTAAGTTTGTACAAAAGACAGTCATTTTGCAACTGTTGAATTTTATTTAAGTAGTCATTTGGGGAACAGTATTGGTGTTTGACGCCAGAATTTGTAGTGTAACCAATATTAACATTTTGGCTGAGAAAATAATATAAAATTAATAAATCACAGAAAAGACTGTGATAGAATGGACTTGGAGGTCTTGATTAGACAGACGTCCCCAAATTATTTCGAGTGGCTCAGTCTAGGCAAATATTTTGTCAAACAATATCTCTCAGTATTTAATCTTGTTAAATAAAATTTAAAACATATGGTCAAAATTACGCACGTCTTAGAAAAACTTTGATATAAAAGTTTATGAATTATGTGTAGATTTATGAGTTGCATCCCTTTTCTAAGGTTTTCATAATATTCTAACTGGGAATTGGGGTTTGAAGTATGAGAGCATCTAAGTTACTAAGAGTGATTTGAAGTTCAATCCAACAGAGAATGACGTGATCATCCAAAATATATCAGTGAATTTACAAATATACTATGAATTTAAAGGCGATTTTTAAGTGAACATCACATGATACAGAGAAAATTGAATCTAAATTATGAAACAAGGATTAAATCCTGCATTTTCTTTCTCCTCGCTTGAGTTTTCTCGCTTATATTACAGAGATACTAATAATGATTTTGGTGCTCTAGGACTGTTCTGAATACTATTATGAAATAGATTAAAATGCATAAATAAGGTATTGAGGAACAGGAAAACAGGAAAAACATATTTGTAGAATTTTTTGGAAGTCTGGAGATCAAGATCAAAGCCGTGCAAATGCTAGGCAAGCTCTACCTAGTGAGCAACAATGTTGGTCCTCGAAGTTTTCTTTCAATATAATAATACGCAAATAGAATTTTATGTGTTAAAATTTGGTATTACACATCAGAATTCTTCTTTTTATTTTTTGAATATTTTATCCATTTTCTATCTGTCATGCTTTGGACTAAGAGATTCAGAGCTTGTTCATGGGGCAATTCTGCATCATTCTAGATACACAGAATTTTGTCCAGTGAAATCCTTAAGTTAAAAAAAAAAAAAAAAGTGAACAGGAAGTTTGGTTATTCAGTGCTCACAGCCTCTTCCTGTTGAGTCTATTTGAAACAGTTTCTGAAGCTCATTCAAAGGAAAATGCAGCACATGTTAACAGTTATTAGAAAAAAGTCATCACCAAGTGGATGAAAAGATATTTACATGATAAATTTTGAGAAGAAGCTTATACAAGCTTCATTTGTGTATTTTTAATATTCCGAAAGACTGACAACTAAGTAGACATAAAATTTAGTATAACTCAGAAGCTGAGTAATTGGTCCTTTTATTTTTAGGAAACATATTTCTTTGCTGAAGAATCTAGCCCGGACACAAATTGGTTTTGTGCACATAAACACCATCAAAATCAGTGAACTCACATTGACTTCAATATGTACAATTTAATTAAAACCTCTAAATGCCCAACTTCTACTAACATAAATTGAAGAAAAAATAATTAGTTTCAGTGGGAGTTATGTGAATGTACAGACTGCAGATTGGAGCCAAAACAGAGTCGTTATTCATTTTCACAGATTTGATTGTCTCCAAAATTACAATCAAGGTCTTAAAAGAAAATTTAAAAAAAAAATCGACGTTCTGACTTCTACAATGCACACTTCAGGAGTATGATGAGGGGCTACCTTGCCTCTCCATACTTTAAACTCATATTTTTTCAATGAATCATGAAGAAATAATGTATAATGTATTACATTTGACCTTATTTTCTTAGAAAAAATTTTGTTAATTTCTACAACAGCCTTCTTTTATTATCCATGGTCATCAATGGTTTAAAATTATTAAGCTGAAAATTCTATAAATAAATATTTATAATTTAAAAGCACATATTATTCTTAGCAATGTGTCAAAATTTCCTGCATTGCTCTCTATCCTAGATATGGTATGAATTATATCTTTTGTTCTCCATTTTATTAATGTATATGTGTAATACACAGTAGTGCCAAGAGCTTGAGCATTGTGCACGTAAACCTTGCACTCCCTCTCCTTGGCCCTCCTGCACTCCCAACAGCAACCCCAACCATCACGCTCATTGGGTTCTATTAAATGTCTATATACTGGCTTTCTCATCTCTGAGAACTATGCAATATTTAACCTTCTGTATTTACCTCACCTCACTAAGTAGGATGGTGTCAGGTTATGTCCTCGGACTAAAAGCCTCAAACCTATCTCTCTTTAATATCTCTTTATGTAAGAATAGCACTGTGTTTTGTCCACACGCCACAATGCTGGTATCCACCAGTCTGTTGATGGGTATTTTGGGTCTTCAGCATTTTAGCTATTACATGTTGTGCTGCTATAAACACGGGTATAAATGCATCTTGAATACATGTCACTTTTGATCTTTTTTGGAAAGATATGAAGAAGGACTATCGCAGGATCAAGTGGACTTGATGCCAAGATGTAGCCCCCCACACTAGCATCAGAGGAATATGTTATCTCTATTTAGATTTGTTATTATTGCCATGAGCAAATGAACAAAAATAGATAACATCTGGAATAGAATTTTGACTATGAGATATTTTTGTAATAATTCATTAAAACATATCAGAGAGACCATTCAATATTTCACCTTCTGCTTCTGACTCACTTCACTAAGCATGATGTTCTCAAGTTTCTTCCATTTGGCTGTAAAAGCCTCCATGCTGTTGGACTTTATAGATGCATAGTATCCCACTGTGTATAAATACCACAGTTCGTGTGTCCATTAGTCTGTTGATGGGTATTTTGGTGACTTCCATATTTTAGCTATTGTTAGTTGTGCTGCTATGAACATGGGTATACATGTAACTCTGTTATGTGTTGTTTTGACCTCTCTTGGAAATATTCCCAGGAGGGGTGGGGCGGGATCGAAGGGGATATTTATTTCTAGTCTTTTGAGAGATCTCCATATTGCTTTCCAAAGTGGTTGTACATGCACAAAATGCTAAACTTCACTGTAAACCTTAAATTTTGCACTTAAACTTATCAATAAAATGGGGAAAAATGTCCCATGGGCATTTATGCTGTCATCCATCTATGAAGAAAGTTATAATATATTCATTTTAAAGTAATAAATATTATTTGTATTCCTTTTACAATGTTTGCTCTACATTGGTATTTTAAAATATGTTGTAATATTAGAATAAAATTTATAGAAATATTCCTAGGGATAATATGAAATGCTATATTACATCAAACCATGGATAGTATACAATCTTATTCTAAACACATTTGAAAAATAAAAAATGATTTACTTCACTGGTGATTAGAACCAAGTCATCTATAAAATCAAAAAGGACATAAAACTATTTCTGAGGAATCAGAGAAGGCTATTGTTTATAAAGTGATAGAATATTTAAAACGGTTATTATTTACTAATATAGATAAATAATAAATGGATCATAAAGACCAATGATTTCTGACGCATAGTTCAAAGGAGAGGTATTTAGTCTGATACTGGGAATTGCTTTCTCTTGAAATTTTTATATTAAGTTTTTCATTTGCCTGTAATTGGTAAAGAAATTTATATTATCTTGCTTGGGCTTTGAGATTACGTGTGAATGTTTCATTTCATATTTGTTTTCATTTCTTGGTGCATCAAATTTTTTAAATCATGAGGTTCAAACTTAATCATTAGCATCGTCACCTCAGAGATTTGTAAAGAACAGGTCTGGGTGTGTTTCGGTGGGTCATGATGGTGTAATCATGAGCACTGTGTCTCCTTGGGCTCTCGCTATTTCATCATGCTGATCTCTTGCTGTTTCTTGGTTGCCACTCACTAACCATGTGCTACCATATTCCGTCACGATGTTTCTCTTTTGGAGTAAGTTGACCATGGCCTGAATCCTCTAGAACCATAAGCAAAGATAAACCTCTTCTTCAAAGTATGGCATGTAGAATTTGGTAGCAGAGATGGAAAAGCTGAATAATAAAAAGATAAATAAAAAGATAAAATGATTCTATTGGCTACATGTGGTTACATGCTTGCTAAGTATTAATTCAGAATAGTAAAATATAATCTTGTTTCATTTATTTTCCCATTAATATGTTTACTTGGAAAATCATTGTGATCGTATGTATTATAAAGAAATTATTATATTTCTTTTAATTTGTATTCTGATTACTTCAGAAATAATATTTTAGCAGGTATCAAATAAGTACTTATTTGAATTGATTTTAAAAATGAACTTTTAGAACAGATTACAAATGTTTTTCCAGAGAAGAATGTTTGGCAAGAGGAAACTAATAATAAACTTTAGAAAGTTTAATTTACTTTGCTAATTTGAACTTCAAGTACTTTGGGTATCATTTGATATCATTAATGTCTCTGTCTGAATGCAAGCACCTAACATTCATCAATGTTTAGAACTCAAAATTCAGCAGTAAGACTATGGAATGGTAGAAGAATATATACAAAGAAAATCAATTAAACAGAACTGAGGAATGTAAGTAGATTTAGAAACTAATTTCTGATTAAAATGTATGCTGATGCAAAATATAATTCATGAATATGTTCTAAAAGTAGTTAATGAACTCAATTTAGGGAGAGTTTTCTACATTTGCATATTAAAGTTTAAAAATGATCATCTTTTATTTTGCCTGAAATCTTTCATGGCGAATAACTTTGTTTAACATCATCATATATGTGCATTTATATAATCTTATTTCTAAGAAAATAGATATATAATAGCTAAAAATTCAGATTATAACAAGTTTCTTTCTTTTCAAAAGTAAAAATTTATAAAAATATTGCTAAGTTTCAAAATGATATGAATTGATGATTATCAAAACTTGTTTTCTAGAAAGATAAAAGCTATTGTTTCTCTAATAGTTATATGTCCCACCTGTTTCACCTTTCTGAATTTTATATATATATATATATATATATATATATATATATATGTGTGTGTGTGTGTGTGTGTGTGTGTGTGTGTGTGTGTGTGTGTGTGCGTGTGTGTGTGTGTCTGTGTCTTGGACATATTTATTTCCTGCAAAGGACACTACCTATAGAATTAGCCTGTAATGCACCATAAGGTAAAACTTAAAATTATCTTAAATTTTCTTTCTCAGTTACTCTGAAATCTATTTTACCTTCACATTCTTAGTGTTGTATATTCTCACATGAATATGGCTTCCAACTCTTAGTGTCTGAATGCATTTCTTCTCGGTAAGCAGAGACAGCATACCATATATTCATACATTTGTGCCATATTATTTTCAGTCCAGCACACCTGGAACTTAAAACTAACTGTACATCTCAAATAAAAGTCTGTAGTACAAGACAGATAATTCCCTTGGGAATACAATTTGTTCAGAAGGTGCAGTTTGTCTTAAATATATGTTGACAATTCAAAGAAACTGTAACACATCCGTTTAGTTCTTCCCAAAATAACTAATTATAAACAGAAGTTGGATCTGAATGCTTTGTGAACCGGTGGAAAACAGACGCATAATTCACTATTTCAGAGCGTCTGAGCCGAATTCATGCGGTCTATATTCTCATTGTTCTTGATGACTCAACAACTAATTGAAATAATTTATGAAGCAACTTCATACTTTGTTTCATTTTTTAAATTAAAAGAAAATAATAGAGTCTCTTGTAGAGTCTTAGATCTTAAGCTGTTGTATAAATGTGGATTGAGTTGATAAACTCCTCATTCCTCACTCCTGAAAGTAAAAATTCTGGCTAGAAGCTTAAATAGTAAAAATGAGTCTGGAAGCAAATTTTATTGTAGAAGTCTCTACAACTAAGACAGTTGTCCTCTTTTCAGGGTTTATCTGAGAGTATGAGAATTCCTTGGTAGGAAGAGATGAGAAATATATCTTTTTTTTTAGTTTTATGAGAGAGTTCATAAAAATATTATAAGGAGTTATGTGCTGCCTTAAGTAATGTTCATAGCATTAAATGTTGCCAGAGTTCTACCACTGACCATCCTGTGTAAGTCTGCCTCCCCACGTGTTTTCTCCAGAACATAAGCATATGTGCTTTGGCCTGGTCTCCTAGCCAGCCATCTTCTGGCTGTAATGTCTTCAGAGCCATTGGCATTGATACATGTTCACACACTCATCACATAGGTTTCACTTCTCTACTGACTCTGTTAAAGTGATTTTGCTCTCCTGTTTTTGTTTAATTTTGAGTGGTGAAGTCAATATTCGAGCATGGATTAGTTTTTAGATTTGAATCCTGTAATAGTAGGGTAAGTTCTCCTGAATTGTAGCCTAAAATTCAATAGGTCCCATGATACCTAAACATCATCTGCCAGTTAAAACAAATAATGGAAGCTGAAGGAGGCCCAGTGTTGTGGTGTTTCTATTACTTAGCATTGTCCTATCAGGTAAGGCTGAGCTGGTGCCAACTCCTTTTGGGACCACCTAAGTGCTATGGTGAAAGGAGGTAATGTGAAGAAATTTTTCCTATTGAGTCACTTTAACATTCTGATTAATTCTGTGACCGACTATTTTAGGAGATTCTTAAGATATGGAATGGGAAAAAAATCAAAAATTCTCTCATTCTGTCATTTCCAAGTTTACTGAGCTTTAAAATAACTTAGAAATGTTTATTAGAGATCTTGAAGATTGGGATCGTTGAAAATATTTCTGTTATCTGGTGTTATTGCACGAAAAATACTACAAATATAGATACTTAAAATAACTTTAAATTGTTATTTGATAAAATTGTGTTGGTTGCCTGAGGCTCAGTTATGAATTTTTCTGTCCTCCCTGTCACACAGAACTCCTATTTATGGTTTCTTTTGGGTAGCTTTCAGATAGAAGTGTGGCTAGACCTGGGTTGTCCAAATGACCTCACTTTATTCACATGTGGCCTCTGTGACAAAACATCTCTAGAATGGAGGTACAAGTCTCTGTGCCATTCACAAAGACACTTTGAACCATTGAGTATGGGACTCAGTAAAAACCACAACAAGAAATTGGCAACATGTAGCCACAGATTAAATCACGCATTTGACATATTAAATCTGGTCAATGGTGAAGCCCATTGTAAAATTAACATCTTTGAAAATAATAGGTGTAGACAATTTTCTTACATCATTACACATTTTGATGGTGTATGTAAAAATGGGGAAGCTTAGTCTACTAAGCATTATCATGCAGTCATTATGATATAATTTTAAATGTGTTAAGAAAAGACACATTTCGGTTTTGGGCTCTGTGTGCTTCTGTGTGTGTTAGTGTGTACACCTCCCTGAGGAGTCAGAAAAAGTTTCACTCTTTGGATGTGAATCAATGTTAAGTGCTGGTCTGTAGTTCTTGGACTGGATTCTAGTTCCTCAGCGTTTTCACTTTTTGTAATTACTTCAAGCCGCTGGATCTAGTTTTCAGTTACATTCACTTCATTGTTAAGGAAGAAAAGAATCTTAGAACCAAGGCAATTAGAAACACTTATGGGATCTGAGTGTGTCCCACTGTCAGCCTATCTTACAGCACGAGGATATATTCTCTAATCTAAGTTAAAGGTCTGCCTCTGAAGCCCTTTACTTTATAAACTGGTGTACTAACTGGCAGATTTACAGAGAGATTTCTTTTTGTATTTATGTGAAATTCTTACCCATACCATCAAATATTGGGCACTTTGATATTCTCAATGCCCAATCACGAAATACTCCCTCCACTAAGCTATTAAAGTAAATCAAAAATACCATTTAGTTAATTTTTATAAATATTTCTTAAAGTCAAGATGAAGTCCTAAAATAGAGTAGTAGCACATATCTCTAATCCCAGCATTGTGGAGGTTGAGGCAGGTGAATTACAAGTTTGAGCCTACTTTGGCAACTTAGAGATCTCATGACATCCCATGTAAAACAATAAAATAAATGGGTATATAATGGAAGGGCTGGGATATAATTCAATGTGAAGACCTTAAACTCAATTTCCAGTACATCAAATATAATAAATAAGGTTAATAATGATAGATGAAAATGCTTATTTTCAGTAGAATAATTTATCATGTAGGAGAACAGACCTCACTTACTTTTATAGAAGAGTTGTGTATCCATTACTAGCAAGCTTTTTTTCCTTTGGACACGGAGTTACTCTTCAGGCTCTCTTTCCCTTATTTGGGCAAAGCCATCGGTATGGTCTGGCCAGTGAGTTGAATGAAGAAATGGGACCATTGTGAGACTCTCCAGTTATTTCTCCTCTCACCTTTTCATTGCCCTTTATTGAGATGGAGGGACAAAATCAGCGTGATCTGGACCACTGAGTAAAAACAAGGGTCAGTGTTCTTGGTAGCATTCCACTGCCTTCCAGTGAAGTTTATATGAACAAATTAACTCGTTTTTTAAAAGTTACTGAGGTCGATGAGTTTTGTTTGTTTTACATAGAACATATTTACACTCACTCCAAAGAAAAGCATATACTTTTCAAAGATGTATTGTGTAATCTGACACTTACCTATTACAAGGGATACAGCGGTTTCCTTTGAATGCAAATTGAGCCTGTTCATTGGCATCTTATCATAAGTTATAATACAATGATCAAAAAAACTTATATGACTCTGGGATGAGGGATAAGATAGAGATAGCTGGTAATACTCCAGGGTTCCAGTGATACTCAATTTGATGAAATGGGTCTTGTTTACACATTTGTGTAACTGGTGCAAATTCATCATTTCTGGTGACAAAGGTGTATGCATTGCCAGCATATTTCAATCTGTAAAATTTAAATTTGATTTTTCTTCAAAATATATGTTTCACTTCATTGAAAACGCTTGCTGAAAAAGAAAAAAACTTTAAATATAAAATTAACATCCTTATTTCAGAAGAAGTTTTTGAGGTTTTTGTTGCGACTATAAATAAAGTGTACTTAAAAGGGTAATAAAGAAGGAAACATTTATTCCTTTGGTACATATGTCAATATATACATGTCTAGTAAATTAATGTATAAGGAAATTATTCATTCCAGTCAATGTTTATGCACATATATGTACAATATGAGATGTATCCATGTAAACATGTACTAAACACATTTCTGTGCACGTGCAAATTGTTCCTCAATGACGTAATTATGTGTGATGTAGCCACTGTGTGCTGCAAAGCGCTTAGGCTGCCTACTGAGTGTCATAGCCCAGCGGTTTGCACCCTCATCACTGGGGATTCACACTTGTAACCTTGCAGTGGACTGGAATCTAAAGCTCATTGCTGAGTCTCAGCATCACCTAACACGGCGGGAGAATTAACAATATTCCCATTTCCTGCATCATTCTCCCATATTGCAGGATTGAAAATCCTAAATTAGTTTTTTAATTAATTAATTAATTAATTGAGACAGGGTCTTGCTCTGCTGCCCTGGCTAGTCCTGAACTCACTAGGGAGCCCAGGCTGGCCTTGGACTCATGACAATCCTCCTGCCTCAGCCTCCTGTGTGCTGGGGGACAGGCATGCTCCACCACACAAGGCTTATGTGGTGCTGGAGAATCAAACTTGTGTACTTAGTGCTTGAAGTATGGCCTGCTAGTCAAGCGCTTTTACCACTGAGCCATTCTTCTACCTCCCTTAAACTAGTTTTTAAAGCAAGCTACATTTTACTAAATAGAACAAAAGAGAAACATAGGGCTCTTGATCAAGAAACCAAGAGGAACCATAGAAGTAATCTAAAGAAATCATAAATGATTTATATCATCATACATCTGAAATTTATGCCTCGAATGTAACTTCAGGATGAATTTTAGTATAAAATTAGAAATAGCATTTATATTTTACTTTAAGCTCAAAAGTCTTTACGGACTATATTCTCACATTCATTCTCTTTTGATATTTCTCACTAACTTTTTCTCGATTATTTGAAGATCTAAATATATGAGGCTGCAATTTCCATCATTTTTATTCTCCCAATATACTCCTCTGTCTTTATCAATTTTCAAAGTATTATCATTAATTAGTTGATTCAAATACAAGTGGTAAAATAATATCTCTACAGTAACAATGATTTTAATGTCAATTTTTCTTAAATCTTTCAGGATATGGACTACTGCTTGCTTTACTAACTATGTCTATGAGCAGAATTGTTACCCTGTTCTTTGCTTCTAGTACCATTCTACAGTGAAAGGAAGCATCATTCCTTTAAGAAATAGCTGATGCTAGCATTGGACTAGGGCATGTACAAGACTATTCTGGAGCACAACCTAGAGACAGAAGCTACAGAAGCGCTAAAAGAGTGGACATAAAAAAAGAACTGGCTCCTCTCTGATACTATGATACATGAAGACATCCAGATGAAAGAGCTCCTACTCACAATATGTAGTTCAATTTGAAAAAATAAAATATATTGTTATAACTCAAAATATAAAATAAACATTTATGAATCCACACTAATCTATATTGTTATTTTTAAAGTAAATGAAGAAGGCATACACTTTTATAGAAGAACTCTAAGTACTTTTTGCACATTCTTCACATTTTCCATATGAGCTACGCATCTTTAATGTGAGTCACACAGTGATTTTCTTCTGAAGGAAAGAATATAGAAAGGGTAGAAAGAGTTGATTTACAGGAGGGAGGCGTGGCAAACTACTCTAACCAGGTGATCGAGACAAAGATCAGTAGTCAGAAAATATAAAGAGAGAATATATGATTGATATGATGTGATAAAAATGACACTCTTCTGTTTCTTTCCACCAAAGTTACATGACTGAATTCTAATGAGAGAAGCAACAGAGTTAAAGAACATCCCACAAAATAACACCTCTCAAAACTGACAGGGTCATTGACACAGAAAGTCAAAGAAAATGTGATATCCAAGAGATGTCTACAAAGACATAAAGCCTAAATGTAACATAATATTCTGAACAAAAAAGATACTCGGCAAAAACTAATAAAGTTTGAGGAAAATCTGAACTTCATAAATCTGCTATAGAAATATATGTCATGGTGGTACATGTGTGTTATGAATATCAGGCAACCATGACAGAGGAAATTGTGTAATGTTTAAGGAAATTTTTATACTTTCTTATTTTTTCATAAAGCTAAATTATTCTAAAATAAAATTTTTATTAAAATATACCTGCATAAGTGCTAGCTAATATAAAACAAGGCACCCTTAGGTTTATCAGGACCATGCGCCTCCTCACTGGTCTGCTTCTGCTTTCTATAGTATAATATCCTTTCAGTGAATCTCTGCCTTTCTGAAAAATAATAATAATTATACCAAAACATCTTTCTATCAACAAAAAAAGACAAGCTGTCAAATAACTATGAGCAGTGGATTCACGGAGGGTGCTGAAAATCACTAAGAATATCAAAATGCAGTTTTTAGCAGGAGCTAACTCACCACTTATTACATTGTTAAAGGAAACATTAATACTGTCAATTGTTGATAAGGATATTAGGTATGCAGCGCTCAATAATGCTAAGCCAAAAGTATGTGAATTGTTTGACAATTTGAGAGTATGAATATCTAATACAAATTGCCTATTGTTTTATTTATTTTCAATTTATATAAATTGACTTTTGCCATTAAAATGTGGTATAAAATATACCCTCACAACTGAGTAGTTTAGGGCAAAATTATGCATGAGACACACTTTTTAAAATATCTTAGCAGAGTCTAGATAACCAAGCAATAAATATGTGAGGACACCCAAGCTTTTGGCTCACAATTGGCAAATAGAAGTTTCCACCCACTGACCAAGGCCAACACCAGGGTCAAGGGAAGGTGTACTGAAACATGGGTTCCGTGTGGTCACAATTATTAGCAAACTCAGTACCTGTAAAGTACATAATAAGCTATACTTGTGGCTAGAGCCTTACTTAATCTAACTACAACAGCAAGAATGAAGTGCAGGATCTACTGATGTATAAATGTATCAAATTTGGATGAGCTCCTCTACTCAAAAATTTATGAACTAAAGAGAAACCATTCTTCCAATTCACAACAGTGCCCAGAGAATGTGTATCTTTCATAAAAACTAAAATTTGGTATTTTACTATTTCTTGCCTCTAAGTTCTAAGAATCACATACTTGTTATCCTGTTTGTCTTTTTTTTTTCAAATATTATTGGGTTTGTTTAGCTGTAGGTTTCCTGAAAAAAAGTTATCAATTCACATTCTGCCTCTTATTTTGTTTACTAATTCTACTTACTGTCCCATTTTTTTTCTAGATTTTTTTGGTTGCTGTTTGTTTTTCTAAGAATGATTTAAGCCATAGATGAAAACATGCATAAATCCTATTGCTCTCGTATTTTCCAACTTTTCAAAATTAATAAATCGTTGGGAAAAAATCTCATTTGGACCCTTCAGAACTGCATTGCATGACAGGATGACAGGGTAAGATAGCTTCATTAGTGGCTCCGCATGGTTTCGTTGGAAGACAAAGAATCAGTAAAGGGATTCATTTTCGCTATGGCTTAACCTAGGAACTCAGAGGGCCTGTGGGACCTGAGTCATGACCATGTAACTGGAGGAAAAGTAGTAAAAATCGCCAGTAGAACAGACTCCAAAGAAATAGCGAGGGGCTGTGGAGACAGAGGGTGGTAGTCAAAGACATCCAGGTGGATCCAAACAGCAGGATGCCAAAGAGCAGTCAGTGAGCCCGTGCAAGTATAAATCTAGCCCCACTCCCACGCGTGGAGGACAGAGACGCGTGTCAGGACTTCAAAGCTACGAATCCACTTAAGAAGTGACTGAATATAAAGAAGCTACAAGGACAATGTTGGAGAACAGAGTCTTGGGCAATTAAAATTAGCAGTGCCTCTGTAAAGGGGATGAAACACACAGCCCTGAAATCACAGCAGAGATGGTTCCACCCCAGATCAATCCTCACCTAACCTGGCTCCCGCCCCCGGTGGGAGTGGATGAGAATTTAGTGGCCTGAAGCTTGGATACCTGTTGGCACCGACAGATTCACTCAGCAGGTGCTTCCTCGGCAGAAAAGGCTGCTGGACTAGGACTCTTGGCTGAGGTGGCAGCCTCCCCCCAGCTCCTTCCCTGAGCTTGCTCAAAGGTTTAGCTCTAAAGATGTCTTTCTCTCTTCAGTGGGAGGGTCTGGGGAGCAAGATCCATGTAGCAAGAGGCACTGGAAAGCGAAGCTGTTCCACAAGGCCTTCCTGTTTAAGGGGAACGAGATGATCCCATGCCTTCCACAGTAGAAGAAACTCAGATGCCGGAAGCTGAATGAATAACCTAGACGATCAGCTTAGCATGTGTGCGTAGCAGAAAATCCAGTGTCCAGGAACAACTAGCCCACATAACACCATCAACAAGAGACAGCAGTGGGATTAAACAAAGCAAAGAAGGGCTCAGAAAATCAGCCACAAGGGAAGGACACACTCTGTAAAGGCCAGCTGAAGGTTCAACTCCAAGTAACTCTCCCCAACAAAAGCAACAGGGAGATATGAAGACACAACAAGATACCGCAGAAAACTTCAGACCCATACAAAGAGACTCAATATCATCAAAATAGTGATATTTCCCAAAATACTATAGAGATTCAATCCAATATTAATGAAATTATTAACAGCATTCTTCATAGAAATAGAAAAAACAATGCTTAAATTTAATGGAATCAGAAGTGACCCCGAATTTTCAAAGAAATTGCAAGCAACAATGGCAAAGATGGTAAAATCACAATTTCTGCTTTCAAAATACATTGCAGAGCAACGGTGATTAAATAAACATGATGCTGGCACAAGAACACACAGGAAGATCAACAGAATAGATCTGAGGATACAGGGACAAACACGATCACCCTCAGTCACCTGATTGCCAACAAATTGGTAGAAACTACTCACTAGGAAAAAAAGCATCTTCAACAAATGCTGTTGAAAAATCTGGACATAAACATGTAAGAGAATGAAGCTGCATCCTTATCTGTCAACAGGTACTAAAATCCAATCAAAGTGGATTAATGAGCTGGATATCAAACGAGAAACACTGAATCTCTTGGAAGATAAAATAGGCAGGATGCTGGGACACATAGGAGTAGACAAAAAAAAAATCATAAATTGAAAGCCATAGAAACAAGTGATAATAATAAGAACCAACAGATTGAAAAATATAGGACTAAGTCAAATTAGGAAGGTTCTGTGCAGCAAAAGAAACAATCAACGGGGTGAAGAGACAATCCAGAGAGGGGAATTCTTTTTTCCAGAAATGCCCCTGACAGAAGATTAATATCTAGAATATATAAACAGCTCAAAAAATCCTACCAAAACAAATGATTCCATCACAAAATGGGGAACTAACGTGAAAAGAAATTTATCATAAGAAGTTCAGAAGAGCAACAAGCACATAAAAGGTGTTCAACACCGTTAGCAACTCAAAACAATGAAACACCACCTCACTGCAGTGAGAAGGGCTTGCAACCAGAAATCGGTAGACAACAATTTAGGTGGGAAAAAGAGAACGCTTCAACACCGTTAGGACTACAGTCTGGTTCAACTACTATGGAAAGCAGTGTGGATTTTCCTTAAAAAACTGAGTCTAGCAATACCCTTTGACCCAGCTACACCTCTACTGGGTATTTTCTCAAAGAGACCTAAAATCATTATATCATAAAGACACAGCCATATCCACGCATACAGTAGCAAAATTCATACCAGCACATCCTGAGCACAATTTATATGACCGTCAACAGAAGAATCGGTAAAGAAAGTGTGGTATCTATACACAATGGAATACTTTGAAGTCATAAAGACAGACAGGATATGAAGCATTTGAAAGAAAGTGGGGCCTCCTTGTGTCCGTAATCCTCAATGAAAAGGACCAAACCCAAAGGACCAGCTATAAAATGGTGTCTCTTAAATGAGATTGCCATAGATACTTGCGTATGAGCGCATGCACGCACACTCATGCGTGCACGTGTGTGCGCACACACACACACACACACACAAGAAATAGGGAAGAGGAGTGACAGACTGCTAGGAAAGGGAAAAGAACGTGAGAGCGAGGAGTGAGAAGAAAGGGGCAGGGAAGTTTAGGGGAGAGAAACATTTGCCAAAGAAGATCTACTTGGTCATAAAATTCCAAGTTGTATGTTATCAACCTATTAATGAATCTGTAGGTTTTGCACATAGGAAATAACAAGTCATTGCTATGTGACTATGATATTATTCATTCTGTGGCTAAGGGACATGTGCACAGTCTATGGCTTAGAGCTGCTAAAATAGTTCTTATAAGAATGTTCTTGTATCTCATCACACACAATGGTACAAACACTGCTTTCATGGGTGGAAAGTGATATTCATAACAGTAATTATAACAGTGTACACGTTATAGTGTATATTATATTCCAGGTATTATTCTAAACATTTTGAGCATATAAACTTTTTATTATATTTCTGGCTTTGTTTCATTTTTGTTTTCGTTACTATATATATATATATATATCTGTGAATCATTAGAACCTGAAAACTTCCAGTCCTGTAGGTTGGATTTAATTCCTTTGATCAGTAGCCAGAGCCCTTCCCCCTTTTCCACGAGACAAAGCAAACATTGAAAGTAAAAAAAAAAATACAAATTGTTTTTTGGAGTAATTTCATTGAATATAATTGTCTTCAAATCAGCAAACATTGGATGATTCAGAGGAAGTGTTTGATAGCTTTCCAAACAGAGTTAAGATTTCCAAATGTTAGTTTTAGCTTGTGTAATGATTTGAAGCTTTATTTAAATCCTATTAAATACCACGTGATTGTAACTGTTCTCACTCATGAAATCTTTGCCATTGTCAGAGTCATGGTGTGTGTCTCAATGTAAATTAATATCCACTCTTTAAATGCTATCATATTTATTAAACCCTTTTCTTTCACTCAATAGAATGATCCTTTGCATTAATTTATTTTTCTTTAATTGTGCAGTTTTGTTTTGATTTTTTTTTTGTATTCCTGGTTCTTATTTTAGAGAGTGAACATTTAAAAGCAAAGCTTTATACCTGTTCTTTATCTAACGTTGGGGAAGAGATCTAATCCATAGAGTAGATGTTTTTATATTTATTAATTTTTAAGTTATGGTAGAAGGTTTTTTTAAATCCTGTATCGGTGATTGCATACAAGGCCTTCACCTTCATCAGCTCATGCTTTATATGTTTTATTATTATTATTATTATGGAGCAGGATGCTGTTAAATCACTGAAGCTGGTCTCAAACTCATGGTTGCGCTGTTTCAGACTCTCAGAGTACTGAGATTACTGGTATGTGCTACCGCGCGTGGGTGGGGGTCAGAGTTTCGTATTGTGTCTCCTCCTGAGCTTTGGAGAAGTCTATCATTCTCTAACCGAAGGTGCCATATCTATTCAAAATCAGTTTTTACTTAGAGAAAAAAACAGAAAATATCTGAGGGTAGCAACATTGGAGTATGTGTGTCTTCATAAATAAAATCACTTTCCATTTCTAGGTGCTGCCTGGCATTGGCTCACTGCCTTCGTAGAGACTTATGGCAGATAATAGCAGTTGAGACATCAGGGCCTGAAAATCTTCCCCCAAATTGTCACAATGTGCCCTAGTGGAGAAGTCAAGCGTCACACTGGACTGGACTTGAACTTCCAGATTCATAATAGGAATTGTGTAATTCAGAATCAGGCGTAGGTCATTTTGGCTTTTTGTATGGAAATCTATGTAATGTTTTATATGAAAATTAAAACAGTCAATAATCTGAAGTCAAATACAAAATAATAATTAAATTAAAAAACATATTGACATTGGCTTGAAAATCTACTTGAATTTGTCAACAAATTTAATTTCATATTAAATGTTATAATAATAAAATAGGTAACAGAAGTATATTGAGTGTATTTTGGACTACTAGATTTATTTGTCTTATAATTAATTCCAAATTTCTAAATGACTTAAAGATTTTTAACTCAGCACGCTTATGACAATTAATGAAATTTCATTTCTTTTTAATCATCTGTGCTGGAATCCTATAAACGTTTCCATGTTCCTGTGTTAGCCTAATAAAATTATTATTTTATGCATAAGAGTAAAGAAGAAAATTCACAAAGTAATCTAAGATTGCCATTCACATTAATCTAACGTATTGAATTGTTTAATGGAGTGAAAAAACCTCTTAAGAGCGAATGTGACCACTACAAAAATATATAGACACATGAATATTTTACTTGTAAATAGGATTCTTTATTGTTAATTATATTTTCACTGAATTCTTCAGGAACTTAGATTTATAAATGTCACAGAAATTTTTAATGAAAAGAAAATCTTCTAAGCTTTATACACATAGGTAATTCTGTGCCATATGAAACAGAGTACCTGATATAGGAGAGTGAAGTAATGCTAAATAAAAATTCAAAATTCTGCTATATTCATAATGTTGCTAAATTTACAGTTTAAGCTATTTTCTTGCTATAAATATAATAATAAAATTATTCTGAAACTAAATACATACACCTGTCCCACAACGTGGCTCTCAGTGTTCATTTGATGGGTAATTTGCTGTAGAAGTGCATTAGTTCTGGTTCTCTAGGGAAGAGACGACCAGACAGGATTACACATGCAAGTGGTCCACTAAGGAAACTGATGAAGAATTAAAAAAAAAAAAAAAAAAAAAAACTTAAAACACAGTGAAGGTTTGACATGTGGGAAGGAAAAGGGTTGACTGGGAACCTTTTTCAGAAGGCAATGCATTTCTGAGTAAGCTTTGGAAAGAGCAAAGGGTAGTTTAGTTAAAATCACTTGTCAGATGAGCCCTATTTCTCACAGAATTGGTTTGGCTCTTATTTTAGGCCGTTGCTCTGTAATTGGCAGGCAGCAGCTAGGACAAAGATGGCTTTGGAGTAGACAGGGCTGTGTGTCACATCGTGGAGCAGCTGGATAGTCAGTCAGCCATGATCCCCAGGACAGGAGGCTCAAGTGTGGCTCCTGCTCTGGGTGCCACAGCGTCGTATGCTCCAGACGGAATCTCAGGTACACGCAAGGTTCCACACTATTCAGCTTCAAAAGGAGGCAGACAAGCTGAACCATGCAATACTTTCTTGTGTAAACGTTCGTTTTCTCCACAAAACCAAAACAAAACAAAAACACAAAAAACAAAACAAAAAAACTTTCTGAGTGCCCTGAGATGTTATCTTAACTTCTTTACTTTCATGAGTTCAAAGAGGATTTATAGTATTTGTGCTTTTCGGTCCTTCATTTCATACACTGATTTTTTATAGGTGCAAGTTAACAAACTTCCACATTTCTAGGGAACAATTCAAATAATCTTTGACTACACCGGGAGTTCAGAACCAGCCTGGACTACAGAGTGAGGTCCTGTCTCAAAAATAATAATGATAATAATCTTTGAATTCTTAATATATTTATTACTTATTTTAACTATTGGATGAAAGTTTTCTTTCTTCCTCGTGTAGAAATCTTTATATATTTAGTTTATCTGCTTACCTGCCAAGTTTTAAAACTTTATTCTAATTGTTATTAGTAGATTAATCGGATTATAGCAAAATATTTAAAATGAAATGCCTTTTTCTCTTGTTTCAAAGCATTATAAGGTTTTTATTGGGAAATTAGAACATGAAAAAGTAGGTGTATATATAAATGTATGCAACCTTTTCTTTGATTTGGTTTGAAAATATAGTTACATTTACTCAGAGTAGATAACAAATCTGGTGAATGTCAATTCTACAGTTGTGTAGATATTTCACTGTCATTTAAATTAACAATAAAACATGAATTCTACTTTATGTTAATATATAAGATTATTTTATGGCATACCTAAAAAAGGTAGCATTAATCCCTAATATTGTAAATTAGGAAAGTTTAATCATAAAATTATTCAATAATATTTTTATCCATTTGAGCTTGAAGGATAATTTAGTCACAGAATTATGTGAATTATGTGTAAGTTTTGACTAATGGAGCTTTCTCATTTTACTAATAGAATGCATGTATGTCAATGAGAAGAACAAACTACTATAATCTCAGCACTCTGAAAACCTGTGGCAGAGGATCACAAGTTTAACCACCTAATAAACAATTTAAAAAGCTAACTAGATCCTATCTCAAAATTAAAAAAAAAATTTAAAAAGTGCTGTTGATATATCTGTATGCAAAAGTCCTGGGTTAAGTCTACAGTACTTAAAAAATGCACTTGATGAATTCTTTCTGAAATACACGATTAGGCTAAGTACATGTTATTTTCTATTTAGAATACAATTAAATATCTTCATATGAGGAAATATTTTCCTAATATCCTTATATCAGGAAATATCATACCTGACAAAATATAGTGAATTCTTAAATTTAAAAAAATCACTTTGCATTAATACCAAGCAAAGTATTCCTTTAGACACACTCATCACATCTTTCTGAGGCAGTTCTGGAAATCCTCTTCCTTCATTGTCTTCAGCTGTGGTCTCGTGGTTGCACTGACATCTTGAATGATTTAAAAGCCTTACTTCACATGAATATTTTAACTTGGGGAAAGATTCGCAAGTTACACAGTACAAGACATAGTGAGATAGGCTAAGGGCACGCAAACATATTTTTACGAGTCTGTTTTGCTGGAAGGGAGGGGAGGCAGCCGCATTCACCATATATTTTGATCAAAAGTTTTAAGGCACTCATAAAATAAAACTTCTAAAAATACTTCAGAAAATGGCAATAATAGTGGGTGAGTATGCTCTAGGAGAGGGGGGATCTCTTGAGAAAAAATTAATGGCTGCATGCCTTTTACTTTTATTGGCCATAATTATTATTTCTATTGCTATATATCAGCAGTATATAATAATGTATAGTATATACATTAAATTTGGGGAATTTGTCCATATGCATAGCTCACTTTATTTTATTTTATCTTTCACTATGATAAATTTATTTAATTATTCACTGTATATTTTATCATAAATATATATGCACACATATACCTGTATTATATGTCTATATATATTTACATATACCTGTATATACCTATATCTGTCTATATCTATCTATATAAATGATGTGATTGTGTCTGTGTGTGTGAGTTGCTATTTCTTTTTACAGATTTACTGTCATGTAATGACTGCTTTCTGTAGGGTTTAGTCCATTTGCACTCAAGTTAGATAAAATCTGTATAATACATATTTTATGATTCGTTTTCTAGTTTTACGGCAGATTTCTTTCTTTTTTATTGTCTGTTGTGTATGGTTAAATGGTTTACTCTAGTAGTGTCTTTGATTCCTTCTTTTTTATGTTATTTCTGATTATATTTGTATAAAATTGAACTTACTTTGAAGTTATGACTTTCAAAAGTATTTTAAGCAAAACTATTTTGAAATTATAATAGATTATATAATCACAAATATAAAAAGAGAAATTAGTGAAATATATATGCATACATATATGATATAAGTATCTTTATGCTTTTGCTTCATTCTGCTTCATAATGTGAAATTTTTGTATCTGATTTAGGTACTCCAATATTATGCCAGTTACTTTGTCATGGTATATAATGTTTTTTTTTTTTTTTTTTTTTTTTTTTTTTTTTTTTTTTTTTTTTGAGAAAGGGTCTCTCTCTGTAGCCCCGGCTGGTCCTGAACTCACTATGGAGCCCAGGCTGGCCTTGGACTCAGGGCAATCCTCCTGCCTCAGGCTCCTGAGTGCTGGGATTACAGGCGTGTGCACCATGCCCAGCTTATGTGGTGCTGGGGAATCAAACTTGGGTACTTAGTGTATATAATGTTTTAATGTACTTATAATTATGTTTGTTTTTGTTCTTCAGAATAAAAATATACAGGGTCTATGCATCATGTATAAAACATTAAACCATTCTGTATACATTTTCATAAGTACTATTCCCACTAGATTTTATATCTTGTTTTCTTCTTAATATTGTGTCTATTTTTCAGTTTAAAGAACTCCCTCTAGCATTTCTTGCTAGGCTACCTCTACTGGAAATATATTCTTGCAGGTTTTGCTAGTCTGCGAATGTCTTATGTGTTCCTCTCTCCTTTTTCATTCTTTTTTCTTTTTTTCTTTTCTTTTCTTTTCTTTCTTTCTTTCTTTCTTTCTTTCTTTCTTTATTTTTTTTTACTAAAAAAATAGCCTTTGGATACAGCAATCTCCTTTGGACTATAAGATATCTTCAGGGAAATGGACTGTAGGCCAAATTTAGACATCTTAATTTGCTACTTAATTCCTTTCTCAAGCTTCTTTGACAATCTTCTCTTTATCACTACCTTTTGATAATTGCAATATGTCCAAGGGTAGATAGTTGAGTTAAACCTGATTGATGATCATTGCCTTCCTGTTTCTGAGTATGTGTATTCTTCTCTCAGTTAAGGACATTTTCTGATATTCTGTCTTCAGGAAAATTTTCTATCCCCATGTTCATCTCTTTCTCATTGGAACAAAATACCTGATGACCACAAGTTAAAAGAGGAGATGGGACAACATACCTGATGATGACGAATTAAAAGAGGAAAGGTTTATTTGGTTATGTTTTTCCTAAGATGCAGAGCATTGTGGGTTGACTCCAAGATACAGTGGTTTGTCAGAAGAGAATGACACAACAAATATGCTGAACTGATGGCAACCAGAAAGAACAGAGAGAAGGGGAGATTGGGGGTAAGATTCCAGTCTTCCTAGTCTTCCAGGAAATGGGAAAATCCATCTCTCTCATAAGCACACATCCTAACAGCACATTTAGCTACTCCACTGACGAAATCAGAACCTCACATTGTAATCACCTCCTGAACACATGAAACTTTCAGAGAGTATTTTAGTTCTAAACCAAAACAATGCTTTCAGCGTTCTCTAATCCATCTTGAATTTCTATGACAAGAACACTTGTTTTGCTGTCCCAAAGTTCCCAGAAGTTTTGGTAATACTTCATTCTTTTTTTTCCCTTTTTTCCTCTATTTATTTTCAAATAAACAACTCTATTGCTCACTTAGTTTTTCTTCTGTTTTTTTATCCTACTCTTCATGTGTTCTATTGTATCTTTAATTTTTCCAATGTGTTTTTCCATCTCAAGGATTAACTTGATTTTTTAAAATTTTACCCATCTCTTTGTTACCTTCTGCTATAAGATCCGATCATTGTGTTGTTCAAGTTAGTTGAGTTTCCTTAAAGCAGCTTTTTAAATTCTCAAAGAGTCTTCACAGAAGGTGATGATTAATCCTCATTGCCAATTAGATAAATTTAAGAATTGTCGATAGAAGTAATTTGAGAATGCTCACCTCATTGATGCATGTTAACCCTCTGCAAAGTCCGTAGCTGAATGAGCTACTGAGAGGTAGGGAATTTTTGAAAGAAGTTGATTACTGGAAGCAAACCTTTAAAAGAAAATCTTTCATATTTCATGGCCGTTTCATTCACTCTCTGTCTCCTGGTTGCCATCAGATAAGTTTTGCTCTACCAAGATTTTCAGCCATGATGCTCTGCCTCACGTTAGACCATCAGCAGCGAAACTAGCAAACTGGACCCTCTGAAATCATAAACCAAAACAGAGGTTTCCTCCATTAAGTTGCTTATGCCAGGTATTTTATTTCTAGTGAGGGAAAGGTAATTCTAGTGATGGTACTTTATTTTAACCACGATGAGATCACGGGTTTTGGAAAGTTCTAAGCACACATTTGATAACTAAGCCACTTTCCTAGAAGAAAATACAGACTCTTAATCCAGGCTTACAAAAGCATAAGATGAAACATCGAATGATCTCTCTGATATGAGAGACCCAGATCACAACTCTTATGGAACTTAAAACAAACAAACAAACAAACAAAAAAACAAAGTGAAACAGGGGTGTAGGGTGGGGAAGGAGGGAGGAATATGTAGGGGGAGGGACAAAAGGAGAAAGGGAAAGTCTTTGTCATCTTGACAAGATACATATGTGCACAAAATCCTCAACTTCATTGTAAACCTTAGGTTTTGCACTAATACGTATCAGTAAAATGGAGAAAAACAAAAAAAACCCACAAAATAATGTACTAGTTTGGATACTTAATAGCCATGTAAACTGAGCCAAAATACTTTGCCTATTTCTATCTTGATATCATCGCTAAAATATGAAGATGAAGATAATATCTTATTCTGTCAGAATAAACACTTGAAATGGTGTTTTGAATGTCTTAATTGCCATGAGATTTCAGGTGCTTCTCATCTAAAATTCATTATAAATTGAAAAGGCTGTAGTTTAAAAGTGTCTTTAATATACCTACTTGATGGAACACCGCAGTAAGTGTTAGTTTTTCCTTCCTGATCTTCTGACTGCTTGACTGGGATATATAGCTTTTTACTGCTCAGCACTATGGAGTGTTCTGCACTGCATATCACTGCATGTCACCATAAAAGAATACAAATTTAAAATCTGAAATATTTTTTCTATTAAATATATCTTGCTTTCATTTCATCATAAAGAAAAGGAAAGAACATGAGTTGTGCCATCCTAATTGAAAGTCATGTGTATGAATACTTCTATAGAACTATTTTTTCCCGGAATAGTGCATTAACAACAATAAACACCATAAAAATTATAAAGATCACATGTCTTTAAAGTATTTAATTATTTTCCAGATGCTTTGTCATAGTATCTTTAGGATTAGAGCCATCTCATTGGTTATATGCTAAATTTACAGGTAACATAGAAAACCTTAGAAAACATGTGAAGCAATAGATGTTTGAACTTAAAGAGGGAGCTTCTTGTTTTGCTTAATAATAGCCTATTTGTATGTCTCGTTTCATTGATCATTCCCCAAACCTAAGATCTGTGAGAAGTGAGAATTTTCCCCTCTCCCCATGATCACACACTTCATTATGTCTTAAATATTCTGGCAAGCCATCTGGAAATTTGTCTCTTTTTTGGTATATTTATTTTGGAAGTACACCTGAAAAAATTATTTGTTCTTATTTCAAATTGCTGTTAGTGTATATTTTACTAATTTACTTATAGCAATGAATGTCAAAATGCAACTGTAAAATATTAACATAATTGCTTTAGGTTTTCTAATTTATTATTATAAAACAAGGTTTTTATATTATAGATCCACTGGAAAATATTTACATAAAGACATAAACCATTTTTTATTTGAAGTAAGTATTTTATTGTAAGGTGTACGATCACAGATCGAATGAGAGAAAATGAAACCAGTGGATGGGGTATATTTTCCTATGCTGGTTTAAAAGTAGTTCAAAAATGTCTTCTTGGCAATACAAAGTGGCATTCAGGCAAAAATAAAAAAGGTAATCTTAACCTGATGTTTAAAGATAAAAAGAAAGCAAATGCAGCTGTGTATTGTATATTTTCATGGACAAATTCATCTGCTTTATCTCTCTTGTTTCCCTTTCTTTTTAGAAAGTTTCAAAACATGTTCATCTTTTGGTATCCTGAAGGTAAAAAGGAGGATGGTGGGACATATGGCACTAAGATAAATCAACTACTTAGTGGGATCTTCAAAGGAAAAGGGAAATAAATCCATTCAATATTTATACTGTAAGAAAAAAGTAATTCATGAATTAATGTGGTCTGGATTTTTTTTCCACTTTCAAAAATAATCTCAAAACAGGAAATACATGCAAACTCATGAAGTATTGTCTAAGACCAATAGAAAAACAAATTCAAAAGTTTACAATAAATATCAATTAATGTAAATTACACTTGTAAATACAGAAGTGGCACAGTTTGTCTTCACCTCATGAAACAAAAGCAGCATTCGAAGTGGAAATGACAGAAAAGCATGATCTCTATTTGCCTGTGGCTTTAACATAGAAGGTGGCTGGTCTTTCTCAAAGCAAGAACTTGGAATTCATCTCATTCCTTTCTCTTTCTGCTATTTAAAATGAATATTTAGAAGCTGGAGGAATAGTACAGCAGCTAGACTGCTTGCCTAACAAGTGCAAAGCCCTGAGTTCAATTCCTCAGAATCAAGTAAGATGGATCTGGTGGTACACAGCTGTAGAGGTTGAGGCAGAAGGGTTGCCGTGAGTTCAAGACCACTCTGGGCTCCATAATAACATCAGAATCAGCCTGAATTGCACAGCAAAACTTTGTCTCAAAAACAAATAAATAAATGAATAAATAAATTATCTATTGTAAGTGGCTTTTATTTCTGTTCGTAACAACTTTTCAAAGAATGAAAACCTTTATCAATTAATTTGGCAGAAAACATCAGGTGTTTGATGATAGCACATTGCATCAGGCGATGTGGTGGATGTAATCATAAAATTTTATAGACAGGTAAGAGCCAGGAATCTTTGGTATTTCTGCACATAGGACTATTTGTATAGTGGTCTACCTCTCGATGTCAGTGACTTTGGTCATGGGGAAAGGAGACGACTAGAACTTGTGTAACTAATCCTCGTGTTAGAGCGATAAGACTCGCAAGATATTACTTTCTAGAAGTAATTGAGAGAAAAAGCTTTACTCTTACTTAAATACATAATGAGTATTGAAAATGAGTCAATAAATAAAAAAAAACTCACAAAAGCTCACTCTCTTTTCTATCTGGTAAACACAACATATAATCTATGCTCTTAGATAAAAATATAAATAAGTACAAGGAAATCGATTGACTTACTACAGGCAATAAGACAATGTAGATTTAAAAAATTTAACTGCTATGGACTGAAGTGAAATATTTTTCAAGGCTGGTAGTCAATAGAGACGGGCCAGATGTCTTCCCAATGGAACCCCTGTTGCCTAGGCAGGACATAGTGACCAATTGTATGTGAATTAAGGAAAGGCATTCTGTTAATTATCGTGACAGGAAACAATTCTTATGGAATATACATTTTAGCACATGCACAAATTAAGAGGAGTGCTGGGGAAATATCTGAGTTGTTAAAGTACTTGCCTTGCAAGTGCCCAGTTGTAGGCTTGATACTCCAGTACCAGATAGACAGATGTGGTAGCACACACGTATAATCCTAGTAATGGGGAGGTTGAGTCAGAAAAATAGTCCTGTGCTTGCGTAATAGGCCATGCATGCGTAAATGGAGCATTACATAATAAAACATTGGGTAGTTTTGTTAGAAAACTTTGACATTTTAATGTACAATAAATTGATAATAAATTCAGGGTAAGCCTATATTACATAGTGACACTGTGTCTCAAAATAAATTAATAAAGGAAAAAGCCATTCTTTTCTGAATGACCAAGAGATTGATGCTATCAAAACTCCAAATGTGGCACTCAGCATGAGGTAAGTTAGGGGAAAAATGAGTTTTACAATCTGAATGTGTGGTAATAGACCACATTTCTATAGTTAAACGATCCAGAAAATTCTATTTTCTGCTGACTTAAATGGAGAGATATATAATATATCAGCTGTTTGGTTGGAAAGCTTCAACATTTTATTACAAAGGTGCTTTGGTTTGGATCTGAAATATCTCTGAAAAGCCTCATGTATTTGGATGTAATGTGATAATTGGGTTGTTGGGAGGCAGGGCCTGGCTGGAAACCATGGATGCTTGAGCCTCAAAGGGAGGAATCGTGTCAATTTGATACAATTGGGAAATGTCCAGGGAGTAGCTGCCGGGTATGTGCTGTTGACTCAAACTCAGAGCCTTGTACTTGCAAGGCAAAAATTTTAACTGCAGTGCCATTTCTCCAGCCCCTAAATAAATAAATAAATAAATAATTTTAAGGGACACAAACTCAAGATCCTAGTCTGGTTTTCCATTCTCTCCTGGACCACATGAAGCTGGGCATGGTGGTGCATGCCTGTAATCCCAGCACCAGGGGTGCTGAGCCAGGCAGATTATCCTGAATTCAAGGCCAGCCTGGGCTATATCAGTGAGTTCAGGGCCAGACTGGGCTAAAGAGCAAAACTCTGTCTCAAAAAAAAAAAATTATACATCAAACTGATATACACTCATGAATTACCTCTCTATACTTTTCCTTAGACCTTCCTGTTCTTTTCCATAGTGGTTTAATGACCCAAGCACAGGTAATATTAATCATAGGTTATTAAAATTATTAATTAATATATTTTAAATATTTTTTGAAAAATGAAGTGCAATGGTTTGCACTTATTGTTTATCGTTTTACCATTTATCATCTTTTCAATATTAAAT
Organism: Ctenodactylus gundi; assembly: GCA_004027205.1. Lineage (NCBI taxonomy): Eukaryota > Metazoa > Chordata > Mammalia > Rodentia > Ctenodactylidae > Ctenodactylus > Ctenodactylus gundi. The sequence goes on along the minus strand of PVKB01002618.1, from coordinate 67,722 downwards.
ATTTTATATATACCTGTAAACATTAATTTTTTCATTATTATGAAGAGAATCATGCAAATATACAGATATATTCAAACAATCACAAATCCTTAGTAAATTCTAACTATTATGAAAATTATCAATAGGTCTTCCTAAATTAGTTGTTGTAAGCCGAAATCATTTACAGAGGAGCACGTGTAAAAAAATAAATCTGAGTTGATTTTTGTAACTCCAAAACAAAGTGCAATCAATTAAAAATAGTACTCTTTTAACTCTAAGCTTCTCTGAACCAAAGTTCACTGAAAGAGATGAACAATATGTTTCTCAAATCTTTGTATTTCTAGATGTGAAAAAAACAAGATTAAAGCAACCTAATCTTTTCTGTGCCCACTCACTCTCCGAAGCCCTATAAAAGGAGGCATAAAGATCTGAATGAAAAAGCAAGAGTAGTAACTGGGCATGCGTGCCTCCCCTCTCTCCCTTCCTCCTCGCCCACTGAATGGACCTGTGCAGAGAAAATACGTCAGCTGCTTGGCTTCCTAGGTATTCTCTGTCTTGAAACTAATAAGTAAGTATTCCCTGAGTCTGAATACTGTGTTTTATTTAAAGATATAGTCATAAATTTTGAGTATTGAAATCATATAAGATATCAGTAGTAAACATTTACATTTAACCTATAATCATCTCTCTATTTATATTTCTCTTTCCACCAGTCTCTGACAATAGAGAAAAACAAATTATGTATCTGTCTGTATATATATATATGAAATATATTTGGGTATATAAATTATAATCTGAATACAAATATTATTCAAGGTATAATTTGTAGTAAAATATTTTAATAAAGACATTAAATCAATTTCCTCCATGTACTCTGAGTCCACAGAATGGATAGAATACACACATTCATCTGAATATATAATATACATTCATATACATGATACATATACTATATGCCCCTGAACATATTGATTGATTAATGCAAAATGTAGAATAACAAGGTAAAATTTTAAAAACAGTTGTGCACTTGAAATCATTTATAGACAGAAAGCAGTTATAAACAATGAAAATACCAGAAAGAAAGATGAGAAGGAATACACCAGACAGTCTTGGCACAGAAGATAAGACACTATGTGAGCTCTACCAGAAACAAATTAGGTCTTCACTCTGAAAGTTTATTATTTGAAAGAAAGTCTTACTCTGTAGCCCAAACTGGACCTGGACTGATGGCAATTCTTCTGCCTCAGTCTCCTGAGTCCTTGGATTACAGGCATGTGCCCCCATGTCCAGCTTTATGTGCTGCTGGGGAATTGAACTCAGGGCCTCGTATTTGTGTCTTTCCTCCAGCCACCTGGAAATTGTTGATATCATTCTGAAGCATCTCCTGGCATCATATTCACTTAAAAACATTTCTATGAATTCTGTAGTTCTCAACAGCCTCTAGAAGCTCAATTATGTGGTATTCTAAGAAAACCTCTTAAGAAGCTCTTTATGTGTCATAATTCTTAGGTAACCAATCCATCTTTGCTGCTTACTTTAATTAACTTTACTTCATTAATTACACAAATTTTTGCAGGAAAGAGAATTCATGAGTTTAGTATTTTGCTTTCTTTCGATCGAGAGGTGTTAAGTTTTATTGCCTGAAGTGGTTCCACTTGTTCTCTGTGGAATACAGCTAGCATCACCTTACTTTTGTATTAAGTGTATATTTATAACCTTTAGAAGCAAATGTACTCTATCCACATGGCTAGCGTTTATTGTTTTATGTTCTGCACGCAAAGCTGCTTTCCATCATAATAAGAAACAGCTGTTGTAAGCACAACAATGAATGCAATGGGTCATACATGCCTAAATTAGATACAAAGGGAGCCAAGCAGGACTGAACGCCTTAATTCTGTCTCACTCTTCCATGATTGATGCGCTCTAAAATGAGTGGTTATATACTATGTTGAGATTTAACAGATGCGGAAAGGAACCCGTTCCAGGGTACATTTGTTAGGCAGCTGTATTTTACACTAGGAGAGATTACAATGGGAATCAATGTTTCCATGACATTAAGACCGACGGAAACTACACACAGCAAAATGTAGGTAAAATAATGGAAAATATTTGTGAAATCTATAAATGAAATCAGTCATTTTTATGCTATATATATTACGATTGTAAAGTTTGATATTAGATTTATATTAAACATTGGTGTATAAAAATCATTGACTTCTTCTCAAGCTCATTTTTGTTTTATGATAATTACTAAGCTATGCCAAATGACAGTTACAAGACATATGTAGTTATGTATATTTAAGAGAAAAAATATAAACTTAGAATGTTTAGTATGCCATGATGCATTCTTATTGCCAAAAACTTTGCTTCTATTTAATGTCTGTTTTCATAAGTTTAAAAGTCATTTTTTATGTTTTTCATAGTTTAAACATTAAATGTTAATTTGAAGACAAACCTGGGAAAACAAAGTCACTTATGATGCACGTCTTATCTGCTTTAGAAGGTGACAATAAGCAATGTATAAAATAACGCCAACAAAACATTTACATAGCAGAGTTTAAGGAATTTAGCATTTAGAATCCAGTTTTACGTGCATTTCCATTCACAAACTTCATTGCTAACCTGTGGATCTTTTAGAAATATGCCCTAAAGAAGGTAAATCATTTAGTTTGACATAAAAGTAGAACTCTGAATATAGTTTGATATTCTATCAGTAATGTACAAAAATATCTTGGTTCAAATTAATATATATTAAGTTGATTTAATTAAACTTCATTTAGGTTACGTCAAAACTGGTGATGCTATAAAATGCAGTTATTTCCAAGTGATTCAGTAGTTACCATAAAAAACTTCTACACCTCAATAGCATAGAACTCAATCACCCTACAAATGATTGGCACAGTAATTAAAGAGGCATTTTACATGCCTAACAGCTCATTGGAAAGATGCTTAACCTCAAGGACCTCTGCACTTGCTCCCACAGCACAGAAGGAAAAAACAACAGGATAGACATGGTCCACTTCCTTGACTTAGGTGATAAGTTAAAGAATATCTGCATATATTTGGGTCTATCAAAGACATGCTTTGAAAAATATACAGTACCAATTATACCACAGTAAAGCTTTTTAGGAAAGAGTCATGTAAGCTCTGTCCATAAACAGATGACAACTCACAGATTTCTTAGTTTATACTAGAGTAGCATAAAGTATGCACTTTGTTTTAGAAAGTTCTCTTTTTATTTAAAATACACATACATATACTACATATTCAGTGACATGTAGGTGACCAGGAAGTAGTCTATTATTTGTGAAAATAATTCTACTTAAATAATACACAATTTTGTGGTTAGTATTAAAAAATTTAGAAAGCAGAACTGATGATACTGCTGCAATAACTACATTTGAAATAATTTATTCATGAGAAGGGACATATATTTAGCACTAGTTTTTAAAAAAATATCAAGTAAGAGTTTTGGAAAACAACATTAAAATAATTAGTCATAATTCTAGATAGTGTATTCTTTATTGAATTATTTATGCACTCAAAATACACTTCTTTTCACATAAAATTTATATTCAGTGAAATGCATGTATCTTCAAAGCAAAACTTAATGAACTTTGAAAATATTTACATTGTGTATCCAAAGTGCCACTTAAGATACAAAGCAGTTTTGAAAAATTGGAATTTTGAGAGGTTGGGAATTCGAAAACAAAGTTGACCATTTCCAAAGGAAAATAATATTCCCCTTTCTGCCATAATAAGTTAGATTTTACTTTTATTTTCAAATTAATGTAAGTTAAATAACACTATAAAAATTGTTTTAGCTTTTGGCCATTATAGAACTATAAAAATGTTTTCTTCTTATTACTGAGTAGCATTAATCAGGAAAGTGTAGCATATAAGTATTCTCCTTTTACCTGTTGATGTCCAGGTGACTTACATACATGACAAGCAAGGTTCAAACTATGTTTGAGAGTGGCTGAACCATCTTAACCTTGTAACAACTGTGTACTGGTTCCTGTTGTTCTGCATGATCTCTAGTCTTTCATAACTTATCTTCAGTTAGTTATTCTAAGGCGTGTGAATTTTTGTCTCAATATACATTCATATATATATATATATATATATATATATATATATATATATTTGAGTAATAGAATCGACTAAAGTGTTTGTCATGTTCATTTGAATATTCACTGATTGTGTACCTTGGTTTTGAAATGCCAGATTAGAATTATTTTTTTTTGAGTTTTCCTTTTGGCTCATGTTTTGTAATTCATAGATAAAGTCCTTGTCTGGGCTGATGTAATGTAAATATTGGCTCCATCTCTGTGATTTCTCTGTTATTATGTTATGTTAATGTTTTTGTGTTTGTATTGGATTTACCTCTATTTTTTTCTCTCAGAATATCCTCTGTAAGAATCTATGCCTGGAGGTAATTGGCATATCTGGGTATGTTTTTCTGGAGGTTTTATAATTTCATCCTTTATTTTATGCCTAAGGTTTTCTCAAGTCTCATCTGTGACTCATAACAAGTGTTAGATTCTATTATTTTCATAAGTTTATTTAATTGTTTCAATATTATTTGTTGAAAAAGCCCTTCACTTTTAGATTGCTGTGCCATGTCCATGAAATGCATTAATCATGTGCAGTTATTGTATTTCTATGTCTATAATACCACTAATATATTTATTATCCCCAAAATATTAACTTACTGTCATAACTATGACAAAGGTACAAAGGTAATACAATATTTTCTTCTCAGCTTTAAAAAATAATATCTGTGTCTTTTACAATGCAATACAAACTTCATAATCACCACCAATTTCTGAAAAATATGATTGTTTCATATCTATATCTTTATTAAGTATTATCTCAAATATGTTTAGTCAGTAAATATTAAGCAATCTCTCATCCTAAAGCTACAAAATTAGCATGTTTGTATATAAATGTTTATTTTCAGTATTATTTTATATTTTTGTTAATATATTTGTTAGAGTATACATTTTTTATGCAACTTGAATTCGTTTTTGTTTTGTTTTCCATTTCTTTACTAAGTATATTTTGAGAAATTGACCTGACGTCCTGTGCAACTACGAAGTACTCATCATTTGCTGTCTTCTTTTAGATTTTATCCATGTCTTTTTGTAGTTTTTTAAATTCTAAAATAGCTGTATTTCTGTTTTTACTTTGGTATATATTTGTCTTCTGGTACAATACTCAATATACTAGTGGAAAACTTTGACTTCATTCTCACTCTTGGACAAACAGTGAATAACTGTAAGTTCAAAATCAGCCATTGATATTTCAAAATTATATTGCAAGGTTGAAGACTCTCACTTTATTTTTAGACAAAAAGATACCTCTTAATAAATGGTTATTAAAATTTCTTGAGTTTATTAAATGTTTTTCTCCTTTTTTCTATGAGCTTACTGAATCACATTGTTTACTTTTATACAGTCTTTCATTTCAGGATATACTCCAGCATCTCAATACATATTTTAAATATATTATTAGTTTAGATTTGTTTAAATTTTATAAAATTGTGTTATTAATCTTGATGAAAATCAAAATTATTCTCATTGTAAATGGATTTTTAGAATTTCTTTTTCTTATAATTCTCTTCCTATAAAGTAAAGTGGGTAACAGTTGCTCTGCTTTTGTTTGTGTTATTGGTACTTCTTTACTTAAATATTTAAATATTTGATACCATTTAATAGTAAAACCCTCTGAAATCTGTGGGGTTTTTTGACAAACTTTTACAGTATTAACATATGAAAAAATTTTTGTTGTGTAAGCTACATTATTGCTCTTTTAAATAACTAATGATTATATTTCCATCTAGCTAAAATTACACACACAAAAAAAAACATTCACAGTTAATTCATTCCTCATTTACTTGGTCTCTATGTATGCTTCCTTTAATGAAAATAACTGTCCAAATAAAGGTAGAAACAAAATCACAGTTTGTCCATCGTGGCATACCATACAAATGTAATAGAAAGCACCAATCTGTTCCCAAAAGTGGCCACACAAAGTTGGTGGGTCATGCTTAATCTTCACTTTGGTTATCCAATAAAATAAACTCTAAGCTATTATATTAGTTAAACGTTATAGCTTGAATCTGGAAGGCCCCTTACAGCCTCAAGTACTTGGATATAGTGGAATATCAATGGATTCCAAATGCTCTAAGAGGCGAGGCCTGGTTGGATAGGGCAAATCGCTGCATCTTGACCTAGAAGGAATGGATCGCTGGGGCATCACCTAAAAAAAATATGCACTGGCTCCATGTTTCCTCTTTCATTATGCTTCCTGTCCAAAATGCCTTGAACAACTTTCCCTGGCTAGGCCTCTGCCATGTACTTACACCTTTGCCAGCTACCCATGTGTGGAATGAAACCTACTGAAACTGTGAGCTTAAATCTGTCTTTCTTCCCTTAAGTGGTATCGGGTATTGTGCACCAGTGATGAAAAAGAAAGTAAGCAAAGATTGTTTCCAGGAGTGGGGCTGTTGCTGTGACATTTCCTGACAATCTCATTTGGAAATCTTTGGATTTGACTCAGAGAGGCATTTTGATAAGGTTTTAAGATGCCAGCTAGAGAAGTTTTGCAATGAGTTAAGCTGAGCTTCATGGGATATTCTGTTCTGAGCTCAGAAGCCCAAAACCCTGATAGAAGTGCAGATTGGAAAGGCAGGCTCAAAGGGGTTTTAGATGGGAAGTAGGATTGCACTGGCAAGTGGTCTAGAAAGTATGCATGTTATATTCTGGCAAATAGCATGTCAGGATTTTGCTCTTATCCTAAGACTTTATCTTAAACTATGATAAGGAATGGAAGACTACTTAATGTGGTGGAGGAAATACCAAGGCATACTAGGACGCAGCCTCTCACAGGTACTGTTTGCTGCTTTGAACCATGTCTACCCTGTAAAGTAAGAGAAAAAAGCAGGGCAAAAAGGTTTAAAGAAATTGCAGTTTCACCAAAATAAAAGAGATTACGAAAAAGAGAGAAAGGGGCACATGGTTTTTGAAAAGATTGACATTAAAAAGAAGCTAAGTATTCTGCATCGGAACTCTGGGAGAGCTGCTTTGAGGGTATCTCCTGAATCATCAAGGCTCCCCCCTTTATCCATCCAAATGTGCAAGGACAAAGTATTTGCTTTGAAAAGAGAGCCCAGGACATCCTGCAGGGCAACCTGGGAAAATAAATTCCCAGAATTCAGACATCTAAGAACTCAAACATTTCATCAGTGATGGGCCAAGTAGGCAAAACTACTACTAAAGCTAGCAGGCTTGGAATAATAGCCCAGCAGTTAGGGGACTTGCAGAGCAATTACAACACCCTCAGTTCACATTCTCAGCACAATATAAATTTGGCAGCATGGAGTACACCTGTAATTTTATTATTTGGGTAACTGAAGAAAGAGGATTTTCATGAGTTCTTGGTCAGCCTATGTAACACAGTAAGTTCATGATGAGCCTGGACTCCAGTCTCAAAAAAAGGAAGAAAGAAAGAATGAAAGAAAGGAAGAAAGAAAGAAAGAAAGAAAGATAGAAAGAAAGAAAGAAAGAAAGAAAGAAAGAAAGAAAGAAGAAAAGAAAAGAAATCAAGCTATCATCAAACCTGACATCATCTTGCAGTACTGGCATCTAAGGCAGGCACAACGAGTCAAGGAGAAGATTGCCACCAAGATTTTAGACAAAGACCTAGGATTCCCGGCAGCATGCCCCTGATATGGTAGTGCCTGAAGTTGAGAAAATGAGGCCAAGTAGCCAAGTGTGAAGTACAGACCCCAGAAATAGACAAGTAGGAGAAGCCAGGAGTATGGACTGATGCTGAAGAAGAGCACAGGCTGCGAGCTTTGCCAACCCTAAAGAAAAGCCATGAAGTGTGCAGCTCTAGACAACGCTGTATGCACGGATCTCCTGTAGTCCTTAGAAGCTCATGCTTGGCACAGCTGTGCTCAGAGCTGGAGAGAGCTACAGGATTTGATGAAAATGAAGAATTTGGTGCATCAGTGCTTATCCTGCCATACAGAAGGGCGTTTATTGTTGCTGGATTTTTTGTTTGTTTGTTTTGTTTTTGTTTGTTTGTTTGTTTGTTTATTTTGGTCCCAGTGCTTTCCATCCTCCTATTCCTCTTTTTTTGGAACGAGAATGCTTATCTGTGTCATTGTATATCAGCAGTTTTTACCTTTTCTTTGATTTTCACAGCAGCAGACAGCTAAGAGTTTGTCTTGGGTCTCAGAGGAGACTTTGGGATTGGAATTTTTCATAGTTCTGGAAACTGCTGTGATTGTGGGGACCAGGAGTGGAATGCCATTTTTTGGATCTGGAATGTCCTCAAAAGTCTCGTTTCAGAGATAGTGGAACATCTAGGGGTTGCAAATGATCTTAAGAGGGGAGCCTGGCTGCAAGGCGCATATCATGAGACTCAATCAGAAGGGGCAGAACACGCGTTTTGACCTGAAGAGGACAAATCTCCGGGACTTATACTAGCTCTACCCTTCCATGTCGATTTCACCTTTTTTTTCTTTTTTCCCCATTTTATTGATATGTACAAGCGCAGAATTTAAGGTTTACAATGGAGTTGAGCATTTTGTGCACATACGTTTCTTGTCAAAGTGACAATGGCTTTCCCGCTCTCTTTTTGTCCCTCCCTCTACCCTCTCTTCCCTCCCTTCCCTCCCACCAGGTACCCCTCTTTCGCTTTGTCTTTCCTTTAAAGTTCCATGAGATAGTTGTGGTCTGGGACTCTCATATCAGAGAGACCATCGGATGTTTCACCTTCTGCTTCTGACTCACTTCACTAAGCATGATGTTCTCAAGTTTTTTCCATTTGCCTGTGAAAACCTCCACGCTGCTGGACCTTACAGGTGCATAGTATTCCGTTGTGTGTAAGTACCTACCACCTTTTATTCTGGCACGCCCTATGCCGCTTCCCTTTGCTTTTGTTTAGGCCTCCGCCATGTACTTCTACTGTGTTGGCTGTCCACAACGGACTGAGGCCTTCTGAAGCTATGAGGTAAAATAAACTCCTTTCTACCTTAATTGTTGCGTGTTAGATATTGTTTCTCCGCAGTTAAAAAGCAACTAGGCTTATAGCCCTGTCCTGTTTCTTGTTTCTTCAACTGGTCCGGTTCTCACAACTGGTATTTCCTCTACTACTCATTGCATACACTTTGTCCTCATTAAGAAAGGTATTCAGTTGTTACTCTTCGCCTGTAGGATAGCAAAAACCTTCATTCCAATGGGGTCTGTGTAATTGGAAGTCCTACTTGATGTCAATCCCTAAGTGTTTCTTAATGCAGATTTTGAGAATTTGCATATTGTTAATTTTCCTTTAATTTTAATCACGGGACAGGGAGTGCTAAGAGGCTGCGATGGGACTTCTATACCCAAACATTCTGACATTGCTTCATTGTGTAACTCAACCTAAATGCTTTGAAGTTAACTATTGATTATTTAGTTTAGAAAAAGGTGTATCAAAATGATTTAACATATTTTTCTAAGAATAACGTGCAAAATAAATTTTATATTGCTATGCTGTGATAACTTATAAATGTGCATGACATTATAAATGTTATATCAAGTTGTCATTGGTGTAGTGCGAAGACTTCCATTTCTCAGTTTCGTCAAGTCATTTTATTAGTCATAAAGAGGTTTGCTTTAAAAACTCTAAGCCTTTTGTATTTTTATTCTTTTCTTTGATTCTGTCATTTAACACTTCATGAATTTTAAAGCTTTTTTGTCTTCTTTTAGCTCAGAGTTTAGAAATGCATATGCTTATGATTATTTTTAGTATTCTCTATGAATTCATAACTTTTTCAGTATTAAATGACACTTTTTATTCCAGTAAACATTCTTTTTAATATGACATTAATATATAGCATATTTTTGTGAATTTATTAAAAACATGATATATTTATTTTCTCCTTTTTTATATAATTTGATGAATACTCATTTTACATGTTTGTGAGGTATACTGTGATAAGTCAACACACACACACACACACACACACACACACACACATATATATATATAGTTTAATCACCAAATTAGCATCATTAAGATATATTCAATCTCCTTACACAATTATTATCTCTTTGGTTTGGGAATCTTTAATGTCCTCTATTTTAATTTTGTATATAAATATAAAATATATTGTAAATCATAGTTGTCTTTTGTGTTGTAACATTTCACTTTATTAAGTATGACTCATAAACAATATATAGGTGCCTTTTTTCAGGACAAAATCTGTCTGACTTGTCCTGAAATCACTAGGTAGCCTTGATTGGCCTAGAACTCATTGCAACGCTCCTGCATCAGCTTCCCAAGTTCTGAGATTACGGGTGTGCACCACCATGCCCAGTTTAAGAGATGCTGGGGAATTGAACTCAAGGCCTTATACTTCCCAAACAAGGGCTCTAATCACTGAGTAACACCCACAGCCACTATAAATCCTGCTATATCTGGACTAACAATCTCTATTTTTTTTTACTGGAGAGAAGAGTTCATTTAACAATAGTTATTGTAAATATTGTTGAGGCTAAGTTTATGTCTATCTACCATTTTAATATTTAATTATTAGTTTGTCTCACTGTCTATGTTCCTTGTCTGCTTTTATTGGGTTAAACAAATATCTTTAGATTTTCATTTTATGCTTGGTCTCTAGATTGAAATGAAAATTTTAATTTTAAAAATTAACACTTTACATAAAATAGCAAGGAGACTAAACTTTAAATGTCATTTATCATTTTTATCCTGAGTTAAGTGATGAGTTGCTCTGTCATATCCTCCACCAAAAAGTATAGTTTAAGTTCTAATTCCAATACCATCTCAAATGACTTTACTCAAAGAATCTGACTCTATTTAATTGCCTTTAGTTAAGCAATCAAAGTTAAGTAGGATCATTACAGTTGGTTTAAATGGTTGGTAGCCTTGTAGGTAGAGGGGGTTAGGATTCAGGCATCAAGAAAAAACATAGAAGGGCAGAAGAAAAAGACTTTAGGTAAAGGCCATGGACAGAGATGTCAGAAAAACAAAATTAACCTTCTGACATCTCAATCAGATTCCTAGAATTCAGGATGATGAAAAAAAATTAATTTGATGTTTAAGCCAACACCTGTTCTGTGGAACTTTATTTGGGCAGCCGTAGAAAAACAAATGAATGGTGTTTATATTGTCATATATTTGACTTTTACTTGTATCATAAATCCATACTATAGGCTTACTTTAATAATTAAAAGTAGTTAAGCGTCTTTGAAAAGCATGCAAGAGAAAACATTGTCAATGGATTCACATTCCCAGTCATCTTCATTCCTCCTCTTATTTGATTTCTGAAATCATCATCCTTTGCATAAAACTTTACCCAGCCTTTCTATTGAGCAAATGGATTTTTCTGTAAATAGATTTTCTCAGCTATTATTACCGTGAATTTTTTTTTTTTGCTGGATATGGTAGTAGAGGTAAAAATTTATTTATTTCACTTAAAACTTTTTATTTATAGCTTTTATGAAGCATCTCATATCTGACACGTACAGCTATTATTTGTATCATCTTGCATTAAAATTTATTGTTGGGTGTTGTGAAAGCTATATTCTGCCTTTTGTTTTGTTTTTAATTTTCATTGATTTGGCTATGACGTTGCTGCTTGTGGCTTACTTTGCTTTTGTCATTGTTGAAGTCAAGTCAAACCAAGTTTAGTCAAGTGAAACTGAGAAAGGAAATAAGTAGCATGTAAATATTTCTAGGTCTCATTCCAGTGATTGATCCATCCCATGTGGGTCTATCCTCAATGTTGTGCCCTTTTCAGGTTTAAGTTCCCACAACACTTCTGTAATCTTTATGGTATCAATAACCTGATTACGTTCCTGTACCACCATGTTGCTGAATATTGTCATTAGGGAAAACCAGATGAAGGCATATTCTCCATGTATTTTTTTTCAAAAGTCAATTCTTTGTGATTTTACACTTCCTTCAGACTATAAGCTTTAACTGGGAAAATTAATCAAGTGGTTGAGTTGTAGTGCCCACTTTTGGCTTCCGTACTTTCAACCTGACACTATAGCATCCTACAATGTTTGATACTAATTACCTCAAAATGGCCTTATTTTAATCAGCAAAGTGCTTTCTTTTATGCTTTCTGAGGCTATGACAAATTCTCACATCTATTTTTTTCTAAGTATCCCTTGCAACTAAGTACCACAGCAGACAAATATAAAACATTTTGACTTAGTGACTATGTGTCCCGGGACTTCTGTTGGCACAAAAGTTTAATGGCTGGAAGATGATGGAATTGCTTCTATGTAAACCAATATGAGGATGTCTGATAGTCTTTTTTGTTTTCCATAATCCTTTAATGCCAATAGTACATCCAAGTAAGGAACATACTTTAGGATAGTATTCAGGCTACAAATTCTACTTTCAAGTTTTAAAGCACAAAAAATATCAACTTTAAATCTAGCTAGTTTGTTCTGAAAAGAATGACAAAATAAAAATTAACTTGTGAGTTATTTTTATTTTGCAAATCAAGGGCATGAGTTGCAGTGATAACTCTTTCATTCTGTGAATTTTACAATGTGCCCATCAAAGTTGTCAGGAAAAAGAAGTTGTATTTTTATTCTGGATTATTTTTAGTGGGAACAAGGAACTCTGAGATTTCCAAAGAGCAGACAGAAACATTTAAGAAAAAATGGAGTCAGAAAATAAGAAACTAGATTTCTCAAGGAAGGTGGAATTAATAGAGTGATTGTTTGGGGTGAAAGATACTTTTATTTATTTTTTTTTAAGAAAAGACCCAAGCGATTATGGAATTTGGCAAGACAAAGGTGAAAAAAGTTGTTGATGTTTTATTTCAAGACTAAGGGCAGTCTGCTGCAGAACTTAATCAGAGACTGGCCAGCCAGAGACTATTGTCCAACTCTTGAAGAAGAATTGGCCAAGCTATTCAAGTGAACAGATTAAATGGCTACCCCATGTGATAGAGGGCAATTTGCTTTATTCACACTGCATTATATTAAAGCAATTTGCATTGGAAACATTCTAAGATAATCATCCATGATAAAAAGAGACTCAGTATCTCTGCTTCATGGTTAAACCTATTGACACGTAAAATTAACCGTCACATCAAATATTCACTTTAAGTTAGAAGAAATAGGTGATCGTTTTAAAAAGAAAGCTTTACGGAATTCTCCTTTATTTGTGATAACTACCAAAGGATTAAGATTTGTTTAAATATTACTGAAAATACAATGTCATCTTTATAGAGAATATATAAGGAACAAAAAGGTGCTCTTTAGACTTTAGGCCAAAAAACACAATACTTTTATATAACTTTAGAACAAAAAATAATACCTTTATATATTTTTTCAAAAGTTTTTTTTTCCCTTGTTGCAATATTATTAAGAGTTTGTAAAGCAGTCACAATTTGCTAAACACTCTCTGACTTGTTTGCTAGGTGTTACACTTAGCCGAATTAAGACAGGTTGTATTGTTAAAGACTAAGCATATAAATTGTGGGGCAGTTGCAGAAATTAATCATGGTTACAAATTTGAAAATCCCAAACCCAAAGTTAAACCCAGGGCATCTAGGTTTACAATCTGTATTTTTCATGATTCCCCGCTAGTGCTTTTCTCTGTTGTAGCTGAGATTTCCACGTGATGTTGGATCCGCTGCACTAGCTCGGAGTTGTCGGCACGTCCCCACCATTTCTGAGGAGAACTGGTGAAACCAGAATAACGATCTCTGATTCCATTTTCTAATATGTCGATGAGGTTATGAGAATTGAAGGCAACGAGACCATCGCTATGCTTTGCATAAAGTAGGGCGTGGTAAATTGTTTCTTTTCTTTTTCTCCACTTCCCTTCCTCGGAACAATTTGCCTTTCCTGGTGTCTCCACACATGTTCTCAAGGGCCCCGAGGTCATCACACATTTTATTTAAATTAGAACTTCAAGTCAAAGGGTTAAAGAGCACCATGGTCATGGCTTACCTGACAAAGGGGTTATAAATTACTACTGGATATTCATGACATGATTTAAAATATTTTTGGCAAAAAGCCAAAGATGTGACTATGTTCTTGTTTAACCGCACACTGCTTACTCCTCTGCAAAGTAAGCAATGATGAGATACTACAGTGTTGTCACTAACTCAGTATACAATTTGCTTTGTAAAAGCAATGAAGTTTTTAATCATAAACTTTATTCCAAAAGTACTGATACATTTCAAATATTTTTATTGTATTAAGATAAAAAGCTTATATATATATATAGTATGCATATATAATATGTAGATGATAGAAAGGTAGGTAGATAAGAGATATTTTTGTAAACTAGTTTGTGATATAATATTATCAACAATTTAATTTGATTTAATGTAATTTATTTTGGGGTGTGGGGCAGGGTCTTGCTCTGTAGCCCAGGCTGGTTCTAAACTTACTAAGGAGCCCGAGCTGGTCTCAGACTCACTGCCGTCCTCCTGCCTTGGCCTCTGAAGTGCCGGTATTATAAGTGTGAGTCACCATTCCTGGCTTATGTGGTGCTGGCAAATCAAACTTGGGTACTTAGCGCTTGACTTCGTGCTTGTGAGGCAGCACTAGCAAGCTGACCCATCCCTCCAGCTCTGATAATTTGATTATTCGTTGTATAAACACTTGAAAATGCCTCCTGACAAAACAGGAAAAGCCTATGGCTCTTTTCATACAAAAATATTTCTCATTGTTTTTTTTTTCAATTGTGAAACTCAAGTGAATTTTGTAATTTGCTTTTAATGAGATGGTTTTTATTTCTGTGTAGATTTTTTTCATAGTATTAGCATAACTATGTATAATTGTTAAAATGTCATTTCAGTCTGAGTTGACCTAGATTTTTAAGAATATTTTACTAATAAATAGAAAAATAAATTTAAAGAATGTGAAACCTCGTACCATTAACAAAACTATCATGGGTAAAATTAGCTTATTTTTTTATTACTTTGTGTGTTGGGACCATATTTACTCTTAATTTGCTTCACAATGAGCTTGAAATATACAAATTTTCCTGGGACTTCTTCCACATGGACAGAGTAATCATCTAATTTATTTTGCACTCAGAATCATTACAGTAGATTTCTGGGAAACAGTAAAGCCTCTATGCCTAAATCACACTCTTGTCTATAGTTTCTCCTATCGGTTTATTGTTGCTTCTAACTTTAATGACTTTTGTTTGTGATTAAATTAGATATTTCATAACAATCTGAAATTCTCAGGTAAGAAGAAGTATTTATATATTTATTATTTGTTTGTACAACTTTACAATGAGGAATAGACTGAAACAAGTTCTGAATAGTATTTTCCCCCATTTTATTGATATGTATTAGTGCAAGATTTAAGATTAATAATGAAGTTGAGGATTCTGTGCACATATGTATCTTGTCAAGATGACAAAGACTTTCCCACTCTCACTTTGTCCCTCCCCATTCCCTTTCCCCTCCTTCCCTCCTTGCCCTACCCCCCTGGTTCACTTTGTTTTTCATTTTAAGTTCCATAGGTGTTGTGATCCGGGTCTCTCATATCAGAGAGACCATTCGATGTTTCACCTTCTGCTTCTGATTCATTTCACTAAGTATGATGTTCTCATTTTTATGACTATACACAACACCCAGATTACCACAGGCAGACCAAATTTTATATGTAAGGGGAAAGTTGAAAGCCATTAGAAATACAAGGTTTTTTTGTATTTTTTTCTCTTTCTTTCTTTCTTTCTTTCTTTCTTTCTTTCTTTCTTTCTTTCTTCTTTTCTCATCATGGGCCAGAAATTACCACTCCCTGTATATTTGTTCCCCAGGCTTTGTTCATACTCTCTTGTTCTTATTGCAAGCTGGATCTTTTGCATTTTTCTCCTTAATTACCTGAAGAGCATGTCTTGTGATTACCAATTTAAAATGTCTAAAAAATCTAATTACCTTTTTTTTCACAGTTTATTAGGGCTTCAAAAGTCATAAAGAGTGAAACACCGTCTTTATGTTTAAGATGAAGAGAATTGCTGAGTTTTCTATATTTTGTATCTATCTCTCAGGTACATCTCTTTCTCACCTGTCAAAATTGTGGTTATTTCACTGTTTTAGGCTTCCATTGCTGCTAACCCTTCTATTACAGTGCCTTCCAAATGGTTCCATATCGGCCAATTCTCACTGCTTCAATTTTTTCTCTGGTACAGCACGAATGTAAATCATCATAGCTTTAAGGAATGCGGACTGGTTATAAGAAAATTGATAAAAAGAGTTGAACAGAGCAAAGAAAGATTATTGCAACAATCAAAAATTTTGGATTCAGGTAACCAGGTTTGCAATTTTTGCTTTCTCGTGAGTTATTCGCTATGAAGGAAGTCACCTAACTTTAAAAAAGTTTTGGTTCTTTAACCCAAAAATTAATGTTACCTTTTTAAAGTTTGTATACCAGGAGTGGACAAGGAGCCTGACAGAACGCTAAGTTCCTTCATAAATTTTCAAGGGTGTGGAGACTAGGCTAGCTCCAGTTGGAGAACCTACACCTTTTGTATGTCAAGACACTCCATGTGGCTTCAGAGAGTCTCCTTCTGTAATATATTTTCTGATTTTTGCATTGTTTATGCTGTTGTATTGATTTTTGCAAAATATTGTTGGACATATATAAAAAGCCTAATTGCTAAGTGAGACAGTGTGTGCATTGATATTCCCCCCTTTTGATATGAATATATGTGATATGTAATATTTACAGTGATCTTGAGTATTTTGTGCAGATACATATCTTGGCAAAATTATAAATCCTCCCACTCTTCCTTTTTGACCTTCCATACCCTCCCCCTCCCCACCAGTTACCATTAATTACCTCATTTATTTTTATGAAGTGACTGTGATCTGGGTTTCTCATGTTAGAGAAACCATTCAATATTTAACCTTCTACACCTGACTCACTTTACCGAGCATGATAATTTCAAGTTGCATCCATTTCTCTATAGACAAGTAATAGTCTATTGTGTACAAAACCCATAATTTACTTATCCATTGTTCTGTTGATGGGTATTTTGGTGTCTTCCATATTTTAGCTATTGTTAGTTGTGCTGCTGTGAACATGGGTATGCATGTACTCCTGTTATATGATGTTTTTAACTCTTTGAGAACAATTTCTAAAGTTGTGGATGGGTTGAAGGTATATTTATTTCCAAACTTTCGTGGAACTTCTATATCATTTTCCATCATGATTTTACCAGTTTATATTTCCATCAGCAGTGTAAGAGGGTTCCACTGATTGCTGCTTGAGTTCTTGGTATATACCATTCTCTCTCTCTCTTAGTGATATTTTGATTTGCATTTCTCTAATGGCTAAGGATAGTGAACATTTTTTCTTGTATTTATTGTCCATTGGGATTTATTCATCTGAGAACCACCTATTCATTTTCATTGCCAATTTTTCAATTGGATCTTTGATTTTGAGGGGCATATTTTTCATCAGTTTCTTGTATATTCTGGTTATGAGCCTTCTGTCTGAGGTATAGGTGGTGAATATTTTCCCCATTCTGTCAGCTCTCTCTTTACTTAGTTGATAATTTCCTTTGCTGTGCAGAAGCTTTTTAATTTAAAATAAGCCTATTTGTTAATTCTGGAGACTTTTTCTGTTCTTTTTGGCGTCTTGTTAAGAAAATCCTGTCTACACCTATATTCATATTAAAATATATTTACAAGTACTTGAATGCTACTGGTGTTAGCTGTTATGGTATATTCCTGAAAAATATTTTCAGCTTGCAATATGAGCAAACCTATATTTAGAATTTTGTAAGTATAACAATTTCATTCTACTTTTGGTCAGTCAAAATTCGAGTGTCTGTCATCAGTGGGAAAAGTGGTACAGACAAAGTTAGCTTGTGGCAGGAAAGTAATAATGGCCTGAAAAATGTATCTTCATTTTTTACGTAGAGAGTAATTCTCCAAGTCAATAATAGTTTTCATGGTACCATTCATCTGGTTTTGGGCTTCAACCAAATTTCTGATTACAAATGCTATTAATTTCCCTCAGAAGCCACAGAATACATATTGCAAGATCTTTGATTTATCTCTTTCAGCATATCAAATATTTTATTTTGAGTAAAAAGTAGAAAAACAGCAAGCCTAATATAGAACGATCTTTATGAAAGATGAATATATATTGCTGCAAAACAAGACTTTCAAGTATAAAATTGAATTTTTTGGTAACTGAACACTAAAAATCAATATTAAGCTTTGTTATGTTCATTGTCATGTCTTGTGTTTAATTACTCACGTGTTTTATTTCTGTTGCAAATTTTAGGGTTTGGTATAGAAACATTTAACGATTAATAGCTTAGAAAATATACTTTCTGTTTAAAGTAAGGCTATTGGTAATTCATTTGTAGCAAAGGACCCTAGAAATATTGTTTAAAATTTAGATTTTTAAATGTCAAATGCTTGTTTATATTAAAATAAGAATAAACGTTGATTTTTTTTTCAAGTGAAGCATTTTTGTTATTCTTTAATACCAGTCACATAAGTGGGCAGTGTCCTTGTTATTTAACTATGTCTAGCTGTCCTTGACCAGGCTTACATCTAAATGACAATTAAGGTACCAGAACATCTACTTCACAAATCATAGTCTTTATTTTCCTGAGTTAAATCAAATTGATAGGAGGCATAATTTATGATTACCAGTGCTGTAGACGTAGAGAGGCTACAGGTAACCAGTGCACACAGATGGGAATCTTTCAAGGACTGGGTTTCTTGTGTATACAAAAGCTGTTGTACAGAATGCTATTGAAAATGTTATGCCTTTATATTGAAAAAGTCACATTAGAAATACTTCTAAGTTATGGGGAGTGATCACATAGTCCTATAGATAAGGCTTCAAAAATGTAGAATGGGGAGAATAGTTGCTTAACAAAAATCTATCAATGTATTTTCAAAATGAGGAGACAGGATGTCTGTTATCTACATGTTCTTTGTTTTAGATATGACAAATGTTGTGGAAAAATTTGCCATGGTGTTAAGAAGTCCTTACTCCTCTTCTGTAATTTGAAGAATATAAAATATGAAATGATATTGGCAGTAAAGAACAATTTTCAGTGGAAGGAAAACAATCTGTGAAATGATACCACAGGAGAAAAGGAAGAGTACAAGAAAATCTCTCCACAGCCATGCCAACAGAAGGATCTGAGGTCATTTCTCCTAGTCTGGATTTACTTAAACTCCACAGTCAGTGAACATTGGACCAGTGGGAAGGGTAGCACACGGTTCAAAAAAAAGGAAACGATATTAGTAACAATAACAAAAAATCCCACAATGGACAATTGAACAAGTTAAGATGAACTAGAGAATTAGAGGATCTATTTAGTGACTAGACCACTTTTTAGTTGTATAACCCAGCCTGTAAGAGACTAAAATATTTTTCTTGGATTGTTTAGGATAGCCACAGAAAAGGTTTATTTTTTCTGGATTGTGATTTGTCCAAATAATAAACTATAAGATGAAATTTGCAAATTTGAAACTTATAATATTATGTTACCTCTTTCCCTAGCTCCCTGGTGATTTTATTGTATGGTCATTATTAGTTTTTACTTTGTGGTATAACAACTTTATCCAAAAGCATTCCATTGAGCCTTTCAAGTTGGAAGTGATTTTTTAATATTTACACTGGATGGTTAGGCAACCCAATCTTTCTAGTTTCATGTAAATTTAAGATTCTACATTCAACATTTAAGGGATCTAAGGTCCACTAGACAAGTCCATATGTAGTATTGAAATTTAGTCAGATAATATTTTTAGTCAGCATTTTGATAATTTTAACTTAATGAAATTGTCTGACATATAGTAACTCACAAATATTATTCTTGAATATTATAGATTTTATAATGTGCTTTTAGGCTATAGATTTCTTAAAAACAAATACAACTGTCTACTCTCCTTAAAATTGTGAAATACAGCATACATAATGGAACACCATAGTAGAGAGCTAACCACAATGCTCCTTCTCCACCATCTAGTTTTGAGAAGGGAATTGGTAAAGACCTTTACAGTTTTACTTTCTGATCACACTCCACTCCATAGGAGTAATATTTATGGCAATAATCATCTTAATTTTATTATAAGGGATGACCCAAAATTAGTCAATTTTTTTCTAAGTATGGTTGCTTTTAAGATACCCTATATATTGAGTGTCTTCGAGTGATTTTCCTCATAGCATTAGTTTTTGTTCAAATACATGACAAATTGATCTGAGAAAATGAGTATATTAGGATATATTGTATTATTCAATTTAAATATTTTTGTAGATAGGAGGCCATTTAGACACTGTCTTTTTTGCTGTGTGTGTGTGTGTGTGTGTGTGTGTTTGTGTATTTAAAAGATTTTTCAAGGTGCACCCATGAGAATTCTGATAATTACTTCTTTTTTTAATTAAAAGTTTTGCAATCTATATGGGTGTCTTAATTTAATTCTCACTATAATTCTAACCTGTAAATAAAAGTAATCATACTCTTTTATTTTCTGTTTGTAATTGTCACTCACTAGGACATTTTTAACAATATGTTTACAGGTAGCTGACACTCAATAAACTTAATTATATACTTTAATTTGACGGATGCATATATTACAATTTATCCATTGTACTAGAGATGGGCATAAACATGGGTTGAAGCTGGCCCTAGTACTGGCCATGCCCCTGTGCATATTGATGATGGGTACTCCACGTTCATGTGTATGAATTACTTTAGAATTTCCACCTCACAATGGAATGGTTAGAGCCTGCATATATACAGCCTCAGTTTTTCTAAAAAAAAAAGCAACAATTCTCCAGAAATATTGTACTTATTAATATTTGTAGGAGGAAAGCTTCATGGAAATTATTGCTCAATATTTCAGCCAATATCTAGAGTTTTAGCCTGTTGATTTCATGTCAATCTGGGTATGTGTATGTGCTTGTGTATGTGTGTGTGTTACCAATTTATTGTCCCTTAATTAGTAACAGATCTCATTACTTTTTTCTATTATTTATTCTTAGAACTGTATCTTTATTCATTTTAGAGTTATAAAGCTGTGAAGGTAGCAAAGAATTTCTATATAATTTTCATTCTGACTCCTTTTTTGTTAACTTTTTAAATAGCCACAATATACTTATAAAAGTAAGAAATTCACATTAGTACAGCAATATTAACAAAATTATAGATGTTATATACATGGTAGCAGTTTTAATGTTAATGTCATATCTCTTTCCTAATATACTGCTTTGCATTTATTTAGCACACCTCAGGTCTGTAGTAATTTCTGTCTTTTCTTTGATTAATAAGCTTTGTTCTTATGAAAACTAGTGATACAAGAGTTCATAGGACTCCTTCAAGTAAGTTTGTCTGATGTTTTTAAAAATAAGCCTAGAGTTATAGACTTAGAGGAACAATATCACAGAAAAAAAGATGTCTTAATAAGAAAACCATATGAATTAATTTTGCTCATATTTCCGTAAATCATTCTGTTATGTTGTGTGGTAGATCTAGCACTACAGAGTTTTTATATTTCACTTTATGGACTCTACTTAAAAGGAAATTGTAATTTATAGCTCACACTTAATGAAAAAGAAATTACATTCTATCTTCTGAAGGAAGAAATATTAAGGTATTCCCCAAGACAAATTAAAAATTAAGCCATGCTGACTAATAATGTTTCTTTAAGATATGAAAATGTTGGTTCTTCTTAGTGTCTAATACTAATCTTAGCATATATCAATAGATATTTGCATATAAGTAGTACTGCAGATTTCTAATAGTCCTTTTTATATATTTATTCATTCAAAAAGTCATACTTACTATTCTTCTGAAGAAAAAATATGTACTTCTTTATTTTTTCTCCCATTTTATTGATATGTATAAGTGCAAAACGTAAGGTTTACAATGAAGTTGAGCATTTTGTGCACATACGTATCTTTTCAAGGTGACAAGGACTTTCTCACTCTCCTTTTGTCCCTCCGCCTACCCACCTCGCCCTCCCTCTCCACCCTACCTCACTGGTTCACTTTGTTTTTGGTTTTAAGATTCATGAGATAGTTGTGATCTGGATTTCTCATATCAGAGAGACCATTTGATGTTTCACCTTCTGCTTCTGACTCATTTCACTAAGTACGATGTTCTCAAGTTTCTTCCATTTGCCTGCAAAAGCCTCCACGCTGTTGGACTTTATAGGTGCATAGAATTCCATTGTGTAAAAATACCACAATTTGTGTATCCATTGGTCTGTTGATAGGTATTTTGGTGACTTCCATGTTCTAGCTATAGTTAGTTGAGCTGCTATGAACATGGGTACACCTGTATCTCTGTTATGTGTTGTTTTGACCTCTTTTGGAAATATTCCAAGGAGGGGTGTCACTAGATCAAAGGGGATATTTATGTCCAGTCTTTTGAGAAATCTCCATTTTCCCCATTATTAACAAATAAGATCTTGTCAAATTAAAGTTCCTGCACAGCAAAGGAAATTACCAACACCCTAAAAAGAGAACCAACAGACTGGGAAAAAATATTCACCAGCAACATCTCAGATAGGAAGCCATTACTAAGAATATACAGGGAGCTGAAGAAAAGTAAGCCCATCAAAATAAAGGATTCTATTGAAAAGTGGGCAAATGAAATGAAGAGGCAGTTCACTCACGAAGAAATTCAAATGACCAATAGATACATAAAAAGACGTTCAACAATCCTAGCCATAAGAGAAATGCAAATCAAAACAACCCTAAGATATCGTCTCACTCCAGAAAAAATGGCCTAGATCAACAATAAGTCAAATAGTAATCAGTGCTGGAGAGGCTGTGGGGAGAAAGGGAGAAAGGAACCCTCCTGCACTGCTGGAAGGAATGTAAATTGGTATTTTAAAGTTTTAACACATATGAATATGTTTAAGATATTCATTTTATTCCTTGAATTATAATTTGATATTTGTATTATTTATTTGCATATACAACTTTCTTACATGATGGTACTGCAAGATTGCTTTTTTTTTCTGTGTCTCAGGCTTAGAATCAAATCAGAGAATGTTTTTTTCTTGTATATTCTGGACTGCTTTTTAGCCCTATTCGTGGACACAGGCAGTGATGCAAACTTTGTGCTAAATCAGGCAGGAATACATATCTCTCTATGTATGTACTAAATTATAATTAAATTCATAATTTTGTAAGATAAGACAATTTTGAAAATTTTTTGACATTTCAAACACAGAATTAAGCTTAATAAAATAATAGCTAAGATAACAAGCAAATATTTTAAAAATCTATTGTTTTGTGTTTTACTGAACACATTATAATACCAAAGAAAATAGAAGAATATAACCATAAAATTTCTGGAAATATAAAAAGCATTTATATAAACAGTAAACATTTTGTACATAATTATAGTCATAATCTAAGGACCATTAATGCTAACAAATACACATAAGAGTAATGTCATAATTGAGTTTATTTTTTGAAAAGGATGACATAGCATTGCATTTCAGTCACCCAACCGTGGCTTCCTTCAGTGGTAAAACAAGAGCAAAAGCAGATGTTAGCTAATTAAAAAAGCACTTGGTACATTAAACATGTACTGTTGCTCACAGTTGTGCATAATCACATTTTTATGAAGATTCTGACAGCAGCAGTTGGAAAATGTTTTGTGAAAGGAAAGTGTACATAAATTTCTAGGTGCATGTTTACAATTTCTTTCTGAAGTAGCCTGAAAATTATAAACTTTAAAAATAAATTTATATTTAGACTTAACATTATGAGAAAATATTTTGAAGATCTGGTCACCTTTTCATCCAGAAGTTACTTATGCATTTTTTTATTTGTTTGTTTATTTATCATTTTGCTACCAGAGATTAGGCCGTGGGGCATTGCACTGAGCCACAACCACAGCCAATTTATTTTTCTTCTTTCTTTCTTTCTTTCTTTCTTTCTTTCTTTCTTTCTTTCTTTCCTTCTCTCTCTCCCTTCCTTCCTTCCTTCCTTCCTTCCTTCCTTTCGTTCTTTTTTCTTTCTTTTGTGTACAGGATTTCCTCTGCCTCGGCCATGTGAGTGCTAGCATTAAAGGTGTGTGAAGCCACACCCAGCTAATTTTTATGAGGTGCTGGGGAATCAAACCATAGTTTTTCACATGAGAAGCAAGCTCTCTAACCAGGTGATATGCCACAAGACCCATAGCCAGGTTTCAGATTTTATTTCAAGATAGGCTTCTATTAAGTGAAGAAGTTGCCCTCTTTTGGGCACAAACATGTGACTCTCCCCCTCAGTTTCTCAGAATACAAGAATTACTAGCCCATGCCGTCTGGCTCAGTTTATCTAGAAATGATTTGATAAAAGCTAAAACATTGGTGACTAAATAGAAGTAAATAAGATTTGAATGTGAAGCACTTGTTAATTTTAGTTAAAATAATATTTATTAAGTTTTAGTTAAAAGTTCCAAACATACATATATATATATATATATATATATATATATATATATATATATATATATAGAGAGAGAGAGAGAGAGAGAGAGAGAGAGAGAGAGAGAGAAAGAGAGAGAGAGTGGAGCATTCAAATCACCAATTACTGTTGTATTTGGGTCACCTTGGATGTTATAAAGAGTAGTGTTTGTTGTATCAAATATGGTTCTAAATATATACCTAAAATCGTTAAATACTCACGAAGGATTGTTCTCTTATTCGACACGTAGTGTTCTTTTTTGTCTCTTTTAAGTAACTTTGACTGGAAATCTACATTTTTAGACACGAGCCTTGTTATTTCTGCTTGCACTCAGATTTGATGTGCACGAAGCATCACTTTCCCTATTTTCAATCTTCATGTGTCTTTACAAGTGAGGTGCATTTCTTTCTGGCAACAAACAATTGGGTGTCACTTTTTAAACCAATCTAACATTTTTTTTCTTGTGTTTTAAGAATGCTTTTTCTGGGAGTCAATTTAGTTTCTGGTCATACCTGTTGAGATTCTAAAACCCTCTTCTGCTCACCTACCCATATCTTTTTCAATATTTGGGAAAGTTTCTGTTATATATTTTCACTGAATAGATTTTCTATGCTTTTAGTCTATACCTAAAATTTATGAGCTTGATGCCTTAAGTATGTCTCAATTTTGAGGAATTTTAAATTTTTGGATCATACCCCTTATTATTATGTGAATTCCAAAAGTCAGCAACCTTGTCAATCGCTGAATTCCTGCTTTCTGAATGATCAATTTATTAGTGAGATTTAGGGTAGAGAATTTAGATGCTTTACAAGACCTCTGAAATTTGAATCCACCAGGTACTGAGGAGATCTATTAACGTTACCTGTGGCTTGTTGTGTTTCTTCTCTTGTCCAATTCCTTATTATGCTGCTATCCCTAGGGTAAGCCCTGACCAGTCCTTCCCAAGGGCTGGGTCCAGTCAGTAGAGTTTACCTGCCCTCGGACTGTTTTGGTTCCATATCATTCCTTTGCTTTCACTGGGGCTCTGAGCTACTGTCACAGCATGTGGGCTAGTAACTTTCCCTTCTGTCTGTGTGCCTAGCAGCATGGCAAGCCTCTGAGTACGCATTTATCACTTAATGTGTCTGAGGAAGGGGAGATCAGAACAGCACGTGCCTAATGGAGGCAACTGAGGAGCTGAGTCATCACTCGCCAAGATCCCCAGAGCAGCCGCCTCACAGAAACAAGCACACACAGACCTCAGGCCCTGGGGAGGAAGATTTTAAAAACGAACTAACTAGGCTCTGGTTTCCAAAGTGGACTGCGGTGTTGACAGGATGTGTGTGTGCACAAAATGTTCAAGCTCAAAGAAACCACTATTTATCACACACACACACACACACACACACACACACACACACACGCACACACACACACACACATATATATATATATGCTCAAAGAAACCACTATTTATCATATATATATATATATATATATATATATATATATATATATATATGGGAAAATGTAATCATTAGGTCAAGTGATAAAAGTGGATTAAAATAGGAGTTTTGGACAGAAATACAAGTACAAAAAACATAAAATGAGAACATACATAGACCTCTTCCTTTCAGAAATAAAAAAAAATAAACAAAGTAGAGATGATTAACATATTGACATTAAAAACAAGATATTGATTAGCCCTAGGACACATTAACATTACCAGAAAAAGAATTTTTAAAAATTTAGGAAGAAAGCAAAAATAAATCAGAAAAGATTATATAGAAGAAAATGTGAAAATAATTTTTAAGTAGACAAGGTGTATTTACTAATGAAAAGAGTTAGTGAAAATTTTCATTTTGTTGTCATAAAACTTGGAATGCTGATGTTGCATAAGCTGTTTGCTCCTATTATGATATCTTTCAAATTAATAATAAGTGTCAGGAAACATCTTAGCTAGAAAACTTGGCAAAA
Organism: Ctenodactylus gundi; assembly: GCA_004027205.1. Lineage (NCBI taxonomy): Eukaryota > Metazoa > Chordata > Mammalia > Rodentia > Ctenodactylidae > Ctenodactylus > Ctenodactylus gundi. Next base: position 41,341 of record PVKB01002618.1, on the reverse strand, counting down.
AAAGATAAACTACAATCTAGGTTACATTAAAATATGAAATGAAAATAAAATAATAAAATCACCTACAATATAAATAGGAATGAAAAGAAATAAACTTCCTGCCAAAACCTATGACATGTGGTAAATGCTTTAGTATAAAAGTTTATAGCCATCTATAATCATGAAAACAGGATGGTCAACATTTGCCAAGGATGTATTATTTTGTGATATGAAAGAATCAATAAAAGTGAAATATGAAAGAATGACAAAATTTCAATTTCAATTTCACTATGTAATAAAATGGATAAGCTCTCTGCAACTTAAGAAAAAAGGATAAGTATGAGAGTAATATTATGAGAATGGGCTAACATTCTTAATGAAAATCTTAATATGACTTTATCAAATACCTGCATGATTATATAGGGAAATGCAAAAATCTCAAAATTAATTTAAAGAGAGGTAAAAAGCTTGTTTGGATTAATTGCATAAACATTAGAAAGTTTAAGTAATATCTATATTTTAAACGAGCCAGTTCTAGTTTGAAAGTGGCTGAATTTTACCTCATTTCTGAAAATTTATATTATTTATGTATATTATTTTAAAGTTATGAAAACACAATAAGTGACAAAAATATAAAATTTAAAAACATACTTGATGAAGTCAAGTTTTAGCCCTTTCTCATAGAGAAATATTTTGGACTTTTATCTGAAAATATTTCAGCAATGGTAACCTCATTCCTGGGGCTACTATTACTGGATCCAATAGACATAAATCAGAGTAGACTTTAAGCGTTAATTTTTTGGGGTTAAGTCTAATCACAAGCAACTGATGTAACTACAAGAAAAATAAGACAATGTCCAACACAAACTAAAAATATACTAACATGAAAAAGTACAAAAATATTATAACTTAACAAGATGAAAGCAATATTAATTTAGAAATGGTTGAAGGAAAGAACATGGATTTTTGAAGATATAGAAACATAAACTATCAAAACAGCACATAAAACTTAAATTCTAAAGCAAAACAAAACAAAACAATCAAAAAAGTGTGTGTTTTGTGGTCTATGAAATAATGCCTACCATCCAAAGCAATGTATTTGGATTCTCAGAAGGAAGATCATAGATTTCTTTTTTCTCTGTTCTGAAAGTGGAAAACAGGATCAGAGAACTTTTACACTGGTCTACATTACCACTTCCCACATCTCCCAGGTCCACGTGGTTTTTCTTTTCTTTCTTTCTTTCTTTCTTTCTTTCTTTCTTTCTTTCTTTCCTTCTTTCTTTGTTTTTCTTCTTTCTTTTTTTTTGATAAGGTGCTTCACTATGTGGCTAGATCGATTGCCATGGCTGGGCTCAAATTCAGGATTCTCCTATCTCTCATTCACAGAGTGCTGAGATTACAGGTCTGAACCATTGGGCCAGGCACTGGTTTTTCTTTAGTGCTCCTGGCTCTAAAAAATTACCCATAGATGTTATATTTTCCTTCCTTCTTTGTATAAAATTACGGTGTTCATGTTTCTTAACTTGAATAGAAAGAATATTATAATGTTTCTTCAGCCACTTTGCATTTTGGGGCCACGGACAGAAAAGCAGTGTTAGCAAAGTTCTTATCTCTCCTTCTTGGTTTTAGAGAGGTTGTTGTTTCTGATGAACCACTTGTTGTGTTGACTTGACAGGGTTAAGGCATATCAGGAAAACAATGATTCTGGAGGTGGAACTGAAAGAGATTTGTGCTTGAAACAGTAGACTGAGTTGGGAAGTTCAACCAACATCTGGTGTGGGTTGGCATGCCCAAGGACTCGGGCCCTAGCGAGAATGAAAAGGCAAAGAAAGCTGAATTCATACCCTTCTGATCTGCAAAACCCTTCTTGTCCTGGTCTTAGACATCAGAATTCCAAGTTCTTTCACCTTAGACTCTGACTTGCACCAATGATTCCCCAAATTTTCAGATTTTTTGCATTCAAAAGAAATTGACTGCAACATTTCTAATTCTGTGGTTTGCATGTGACATGTTGTGGAACTCTCAGCTTCTATACACATATAAGCCCTTTTCCATTATCTACCTATCTATCTATCATCTATCATTGGTTTATATCTATCATGTGTCTGTTCTATTATTTTATTTAACTGGAGAACTTGCTTAAATACCACTATGTACAAGAACCACTATTAGGTGCCTTAACAAATAGACCCATAGGGGCTGGAGGAATAGCACAGGAGTTGAAACACTTGCCTCACAAGCTCAAGGTCCTTGGTTTAATTCCCCTGTATCACATGAGCTGGGCATGGTGGTGCATGCCTGTAATCCCAGGACTTGGGTAGCTGAGAAAGGAGGAGTGCCATGAGTTCTACGTCAGCCTGGGCTCCATAGTGAGTTCAAGATCAGCCTAGACTAGAGTGAAACCTTATCTCATAAAAACATAAGATATTCTATATTTTATTTTAAATTATGTATTTAAAAGTACAGTCTTCACAAAAACATAGTTTAATTTCAAAAGTCCAGCTGACCAGAATTTACTATAATGCCTTGAAAATGCTTGACAGAATATGTCTATTTTCCCGACTGGATGTTTTTCAGTGCCATTCCACATACTTTTTCTATAAACTAATTATAGTATTGGGAACAGCTTCTTTAGTACTTCATACTATCTGAGTTAATGCAAAATAATGTGAAAGAGACAGCAATAAAATATCTGCAGAATTTGATTTTCAGCACAAGAAGCACACAGCAAAAGCAAAAGTCATCAAAGGGGATAAGTTAAGACTTGATCACAGAATTAAACCCCCAACACAAATAAATAATGGAGTCAATTAAGTGAGGTGTTGGGAGTCAAGGGGAGTAGGGAGAGGGTGGAAAGGTGAAAAGGAAGAAGGGGAAGGAAATGTAAAGTTGACGTGACATACATGTGCACAAAACTCTCAAGTTAAATGTAACTATTGTGTATTAGGAAAAAGATGAATACATAGCTAGCTAGCTAAATATCTAGACAGAAGATAGGTAGATAAGAGACATAAAAACAAAAAAATTAAAAATTGTAGATCTGGCTTGAGCATATAGCACAATCCAGTAGAAGATGATTAAGTTAGGAAGTTAGCAAAGACCAGATCTTCTAGTGTTTTGTACGGTAAATAATATAAATTTGTTCAATTTACTGGTTTTGTGAGATTGTCATCTCTGATTATAATGGAATATCATGGAACCAGTACTCCTACTGAAAATAAAGATGCAGCCAATGTTATAAACAAAAAAAAAAGAAAAATCACTTTAAAGGGATTATGGAAATAATGAAACAAGAAAGACACAGCTAACATTCCACAGCTACATTTTCACTGAGCTTTTTGCTTGGTTTGAAAAAAGGAGCAAAATCTTGAAAATCTAAACTTTCATTGATCAGAGGATTTTTACTAGAAATAAAGATGGCTAAAATTAATAATACAAGACAGAGGCAATAGAAGTGGTACAATTTTAGACAATTCACTTGATATAATCACTGAAAAAAATCTTAGCATCAGAATTCTTCACGAAAATGCAAATCAAATCTACAAATAGGATATCTGAAAAGACAAAGTGATGAGAAGATTGTGGAGTAACTGGAACTCACATTATCTGTGGCAATACAAAATGTTAAAACCACTTTGTAAAAATGCCTGTTTTTTTTTTTTTTTGTATAAAATTACAGGTCCCCTTTCAAACCCTTGACCCAATCATTCCAAACCTAAGTATTTACAGAAGAAAAATAAAAACACATGTCCACAGAATGCAGCTGTTATGAGTGCTTAGAACACTTTATTCATAAATGCCCAAAGCTGGAAACATTCCATTTGTCTGTTAAGAATAGAATGAACGAATACATTTTGGTAAATTAAAAATAGAATATGCATAAAAATATTCTTAGTAATGTTTGGGTTGAATTTTAAATGTTGAATGAAAGTAATTTTCAAAATAAATATTTTCCTTTAGCTTCCATTATATTATAAAAGAGTAAATTTTATGTATAGTTAGGTATTCAAAATATCAACTTCTTCCACATATGTAGAGAAGCAGCTGGTTGTAAAGGACTATTAAGAAGCTCTGGTAGTCTTTTTGTGTGTCCACTTAAGTGGGTTAAATAATTCTGACAGCTGGTAAAATGTATTTCTGGGTGTATCTAGAAGGTTGTGTTTGTAAAAGATTAGTATTAAAATTAGCAGAGTAAGTAAAGAAGTGCACCTTCGCCATGGAGGTGTATATCATCAAATCATTTGGGGTGAATAGTGTAATAGAAGGCAGAAGAGGGGCTAATTTTCTCTCTTCATCGTGAGATGGGACATTTGTCCCTTCCAGCTTCTGAATCAGTAACTTATAGTTCTCAGGTCCTTGGTGTCAGACTAGCAAATACACAAATGGCTTCTCTTGTCCTCAGGCCTTTGAACTCAGGCTGATATTGACCACTGGTTGTTGGTCTCTTATAATACTTCAGGGCCAGAATAAGAGTCTCTCTTTCTCTTCATATAATTTGTGTGTGTTAATGTATATGCTTTGTGTGTGTGTGTGTGTGTGTGTGTGTGTGTGTGTGTGTGTGTGTGCATCTAAATCTGATTTTGGCCTTATTTCTTTTGAGAACTCTGATAAAGAAGACTTCTGGAAAGACAGCAAGAATCTACCTCTTGATAGCATTTTGAAAACCAAAGGTGTGTGACTCCTTTTTCAAAACATATCTGGTGCACAGTTATCATGATATTGTCTTAAAAATTTTAGTCCATATTGTTTAACTATCTTTATACACAATCTTAGTAGTTTGGGAAATATATACTGCTTTCTCCAAATATTTAAAATAATAGAAATAATTTCATGTATTTATTATGTGCAGATTCTATAGGCATTTTTGATACAAGGCTGGAAAGACATTCCTTACATTTTTAACTCTCATAGATAACTATTTTAAATTGAGAAATTTTGAAAGTTTTGTGTTAAGGAAAAAAGAAACATTTCTGCATTAATGCTACAAGAAAAAATTTCAGACCATCCAGAGTCTACCAATTGTTTCCAAAGGAATATACATTTGATACTTTCATTTATTTCATAGTTATCAATAGCCAATATTAATTTTGAAAATAATGTCTATATGTTTGAAATACATAGCTTATGTCTTCTTTTCAAGAAATCACTCACTAAGGAAACAAAAATGAACTGTGATTCTAAGAAACATTAAAAAACTCTAAGAGACTCATTTTGAAATGTTGCTATGAAATTCAATGTAAATTTTGATATTATTAAATCTAGAATTTGCTAACATTCACTCTATGACCAGATAATCTCAATCTATGTAAACTTTTAAATCAACATAATGAAATAAAATCTTATAGTAGTTGAGCATTGAATAGGAATTATGTAAAAATATCAGTCTGTTAAATTATTTATAAATATTAGCTAGACTAAGTTATTTTACTTATCTTATAATGCTAGGGACTGATGCAGTGGAGATCAGCAGAATGCATCTGGAACATAAACAGTATAAGCTGAGCATTGCTGAGTAATAGAATTCGTTAAAGAAATCTAAAAAAAAAAGTATCTAAGTTCCTTCTCTTGCTATTTCTCTTCCAAAAGTCTGTATGAACGTGCATTTGCTTGGGTCTCTGTGTAGATACCTCTTCTGATACAGGTTAACACACATTGAGAATACTGCTGTTAGATATCACTACATTCATTCTGATTTGATCGCTGAAAAAGGGGGCTAGAAGGAAATTCCTTTGCTAAAACGGTGTGCAAAGTAACTAACTAGAAGCTCTGCTATTTTTCACACTTCCACTCAAGACCACGCCAGCCATGTTTTGACTGAACTTTCCTCAACCTCGAGACTCCAAGTGCCCTGTGACTTTTCATTCAGACACATGAAAGCTGGAAGTTGTCAGGAACACCTAGATGTATGCACAGCTCTCACCAGCAACGTCAACTATTCAGGTGCAGCAGAGGTTGCTTATTTAATATTTTCCATTATATATATATATATATATATATATATATATATATATATATATATCTGAGATAAAAGGCAGAATCAAGAAAGCTGCTAATGTAACTAGGAGAAATTTATTGTTGCTATTAGAAAGAAGATAAAATCTTGAATGAAGATATATACTACAAAGACCATGTCACATAGTGTTTCTGGAGCGAATGAAAAGTTTCCAATCTGTTTGATTTCCACTACTCTGATATTTGTAAGTATCTCATTTTTAATTTGGCTCGGTTTATTTTACAATAAGATATTACTAGCAAAAAATAAGCCATTCATTGATTTTAAGTAAAAGAAAATTAAATTGATAGTTGAATTTTATTTTTTATTTTAAATTTAATTTTAGTTATTACTTCTACACAAAACAGCTAATTTCTAAAATTAATAGTTTGGAAGCATTTTGGAAGGACATGTTATTAATTTAATTAGACAGTTTATTACTGAATCACAGATTACCAAAAGAATTGCCTCTTCTTAATATCATGTGTATGGTTTCTTAACAACAAAAAAAATGATATTAAGGAGCATCACACTTAGTGAAGTGAGTCAGAAGTAGAAAGCCAAACATGGAATGGTCTCTCTGATATGAGAGACCAAGACTACAACTACCTCATGGAACTTAAACTGAAAAACAAAATGAACCAGAGTGGGTAGGGTGGGGGTAAGATGGGTATGGGAGGGACAAATGGAGAGTGGGAAAGTCCCTGTCAACCTGACAAGATACGTATGTGCACAAAATGCTGAACTTCATTGAAAACCTTTAATTTTGAACTTATATATATCAATAAAATGGGAAAATATTATTTCCAAATTTATACACAAAAAGGTTCTATATATTTTTAATTTTATAGTTACATATTTTACAATGTAAATTCTCACATGCACTTAAAAGCATTGAGATGCCATAAAAGAAGAAAGATTTTGAAGTAAAACACATGTAACTTCAAAGAATATTTTTTCAAAAAATTATAAATATTTATATATTTTAATCTCCGAATACTTCACTATGTGTGGAATGGATCTAAACCCATATGAAAAGACATAAATGCTAATTTAAAGAATGTTACAGTATGAATCAAAATGTCTTTTCAAAAATTCAAAGGAGAAAAATTATAAGTTTAACATGAAAACAATTTTCAGTGTTTATCTTGTCATGATCTTTGAGTTGTGTATTTACTGTCTCATCTTTCAGTGTGCTGACCGTGTGTAGGAGGCATGTTAAGCCAAGTATTCTGTAATTCTGTGTCATCCAGTATTGTTCTCTTAACATGTAAGATCTTTCTACTTGTTCTTAAAATTTCCCACCAAAACAACTGACTAATGTGATGCAATAGAGAACATCTGGAGCATTCTTGTACAGTATGAATATATGAGGCTATTTAGGAAATTTAGAATCAGTTTTCCACTACTTAGTTTGATTAAAGTTTTTTCACTTTGCTTCTTTGTTAATTTCATCTCATTACATATAATGTATATTTGAAGATACATAAATGTTACTAACAAATTCTGTCTATCCGTATTTCTCTATCTTATAATAATAATTTTAGAATAAGTTCATCAATCTTTTGATTAGTGCAGTTGCAAGATCAACTGGAATTATATTTAGTCTCTGTTTCAAATGAGGAATGCTGATGTCATAAAAATGCTATCATCCAGCTCATGAACATCATGAACGTGGTATATATTGTTTTTCATTTAGCTAATGATTTTTTTTAGAAACGTTTTACTTTTCAATATAAAACTATCACACATTTTATTTCATTTTCTTTAGATATTCTTTGATTGCTCAATTTTAATACACTGTTGGAACCCAATTTACTTGACACTTTCAACCTTCCTTCTGTTCCACGACCTTCTGGAAAGTCCACAATTGTAAAAGTATCTGAACAATGTTTTTCTACGTAACTCTGGAAATCTGAATGTCGACAAGGCCAGATGAACTTTTGCTCTTTCTTTCAGTGCTTGTTTTCAAACATGTGGACTTGACTATTTCTATAGGCCTATGTGTAGACGTAAATTAATTCCTTGTATTTATATCTGAGACTCATTTTGATACTTGACAGAAAATTTCCTCTAATATATTCTAAAGATTTCTTCCCTCTTGCATAGATTAATTTTCAGGATGATTTCTAATATAAGACCCCCCCCCGACACATACCAAGTCGTATTCCCTTCCAGCTGTGTCATTTTATTTATTTTTCCAATCTCAAATTTGTTTCTTCATGCTTTTCAGACAGAAAAGAAACTAAAACTAGTAATAATAATAATATAATAGCCTATAATCAGAAACAATAATAATGATAATTATTATAATAACAGCTAACATTGAAATATTACAATGTCCCTTGGATATTTATAACCTCTATGTATGCATATTAAATTTTACAATTAAACTCTTATCTAGTAATATACTAATATTTTAAATTAAGAAGATAAAAGTAAGTATTTTACAAAGTTTTTAAACGTCATAGATGGGATTTGAAATTTCTAGATGTCTATGAATCTTAATGTCATGCAGAGAATTTCTCTCTTTATTTCATACAATGCATGTTTTTGAATGTTATCACGTATAAAATAAAAAATAAAATAAAAAAATAAAAGAGAAATTGTATTTCTTCAAAGCTCCCTTGAGAGAGGGAGACTATTTCTGTCTGAAAAACAGTAACTTTGCAATCTGGTATTGCCTTAATCTTTTACAAGGAAATGTAGACAAGTTATAGTTGGGAGGATTTACAGCTGAGATTGATTTTACAATCAGAAGACATCTCTGCCAATCCGCTAGACAGGAAATATTTCTCTTTCTGTCCAGCTAGTTTGGAGCAACAGACAGTTCAAAGAAAGCTTCCTATTTGCCTTGTCACAGATAAACATGTAGTTATTCACAAATCCTAGGAGAGAGATGAAAAAGACGAATCAGTCAATCTAAATAATTCCTATGTGGAAAGATGGTACTTTGAGATAGATCATTTTTAAAAAACATAATAGATTGGAGAGAATTTCTTATTGCTTTATTTTTTACTTCAGATGAAATGCAGAACTGTGGGAAGGTTACCGTTTCACCATTTCTACACAACCTTCATTATATCCTCTGCTTTTATTAAAAATGTCATGTCAGAAGCAGGTGAGGAGGGTTCATCTTAAGTGTGCTGCTTAGCTATGGACATGTAGAAATTTATGGAGAGATATTTAGGACAGCAAGGCGTTTCCACAGGCACATGTGTTGCATATTTCTATTACTCTGTATTCTTTTCTATTTTGGCACTTTCTCTCTATCTCCAGGAAATACGCCCTCGTCATAATTCTTACAGAAATTTTAAAGCCTTATTAGGTTTAAAAATTGCATTTTATGCTCAGACCAAAATTCCTCTGTGCAACATCTCTACTATTCTGCTAAGCCATATAGAATCAGAACTAATGAAAAACAATGCATAATAATTAAGAGGAAAATTTATCACTGGAGTAAATTTTTATATTACTAGAAAAAATGCTTGATATTTGTTTTTCATAGAAGTACATTTTAATTTTACAATTTTGGAGGTGAAACACTTGCCTGTAAGATGTCACAGTTGTTACAGTTTTATAATATTGCAAAGTACTATATTTACATGATCACGTGTATCATTGTTTCTCATTACTTAAAGTGAGGCAAATAACATTTTAGTTGGATTTTTAATAGAATTTTTATCTACTGAATGGCAAAACTTTCATACATGACTCAATATCTGCAATCTCCAAAGTATTATGATAACTTTGTAGTCAGCTAAAAAAATGCCATCCAGGACTTAGAGAAAGTAAAAATAACTCTACGAAAAAAAAAAAAACATGAAGACCTCATTGCTCTTTGGCAGTATCTCAATTTTTGCTAAGACAAAAATATAAAATATATCATGATCATTTTTCATGAAATATTTTGTTATCATTGGAACATGTGTGATTATATCTTAGGTTTTACTTTGTGCATTTTAAATATCATACATTAAAAATAAATATGGGGCATTCTGTGATATTACTGTTTATTTTAGCGCTAAAAAAACAAATTGGAAGATATAACGTTAAAATATTCACAAAATGAAGGCAGAAAAGAGTGTAATAGCATCACTAAGAAGCTCACTGCGTGTACTGACTTAGTAAATGGCTTGTAACACATGACTTCAGTTTATTTGAAGCAATAAATGTACAACAAATAGTTATAACCAAATATAATTCTCTAATATTTGAGTATTATTCACATGAAATGAAATTTCAATAATTCTCTCTTCATTTGAATAGTAATTTTTCAATTATTTTTGTCCAAATTTAATAGAACAAAGAAAATTCTGAGTTCATCCATCTGAAACAGAAAAGAGAGATGCTTACACAGCTGGAAAATCAGGTTAATGAGTAAAAGCTAAAGATTTTGTATGTGTTTGACGTACAAAAAAACAGCTAGAGAGATCTAATGACAGTATTGGATGCAACGATGGCAGTAATTTGCTACAGGTGCACTGGAACAATTTTTCACTTGCACCAAAGTAGAAACTGAAATCTGATATATATATATATATATATATATATATATATATATATATATATATATTGCAAAAGGAATTAGACTAAGAATTAGAAAATGAATCAAATAATACTGTAAACAATTGTCCTCCTCTTCATAAACTATTCTCCACATGATTTTAAAGAAAGGAGCGTGTATCTTAGGATAAACTGTTCTAGTCTGTTAAGGATGCTATGATAAAACCGGATGACATATAAAACTAGAAATTTATTTCTTGAAAGAGCTTGAGAAATTTAAGTTCGTAGTGCCAATAGATCCAGTGTCAGATGAGGGACACTGTTTGGTTTGTGGAGCGTGTCTTCTCACTGTGTCTACACATAGTAAAAAAAAAAAAAAAAAAAAAGTGAAAAAGCTCCTTTGGTCTTGATTTATGAGTACAAAAAGCATTCAGGCAGGTTTTATCTCCATGACTTAAGTACTTTACCAAAGCCTTGCTTCCTAAGACTATCGGCTTGGGAGTTAGGATTTTAACATGTGAAATTTGGGGGACACATACAATCCTGGCTCTTATTTCTCCCTTGAAAATATCGTGTCTTTCTTGAATATGAAAGAATTATTGTTTCCAAATACTCCCCAAAATATTAACTCCTTTCAGCTTGAACTCAAAATCCAAGTCAGAGTTTCACCCAAAAAAATATCTAAGTACTCTGAGTAAGACATGGGGGAAATTCAAGTCGCCTCCCGCAGAACACGCACGCTTCCTGTGACCCTGGAAATCCCTACCTTTGTTTTATGGTTTATGAGACTAATGAGCAGGGTTCTGGTTTTCAGGGCAGCCGAGTTAGCTTCTGGGATTCATGGAACACTGGTACTTCCATTATCGTATTTGATTGGATTTAAGTGTCTTATATTGCAATTTCATTCTGAACTTTCATTTTGTTATTGCTTATTGAATATTATCAAACCTCATGAAGCAGACTAAGATAAAACTAGAAATTACTAGAATGTTTCCTGGTGTCCACCGGGTTTCGATTCATATAGATCAAAGAGGAGATGACTTAGCTATTATTTATCTGTAGAAAATGAATAATTGACCTCAATTTTTAACATATTAATGGTGCATCAAATAGAACTCAAGACAACAAAAAAATTAACCTCAAAAAATAAGTACAATGTAGATTCATATCATTTTTTCAATAGATTACTAACTTTATTAAAAATTCAACTAATTAGTAAATGGATTTTTATTAGTGCATTAGTTGTTAAACTATAAACACATATATTTATTACATATTATTCTCACAGTGATAGTAGCAAAAAATCTAGTTATGCTAAGGGACAGCAGCATGATTTGAAGAGGAAGGTAAGTGAAGGTATATTTTATTATTAACACACTTATTTCATTCATATTTTATGCTTACTTGCTATGTTCTGTGTGCCCTTTTTCAGATGTCCTCATCTAAGGGGACAGAGTCATCAGTCATCCAAGCAGAAACACTATGGGACATTCCTGAGTTTTCCCTTTATTTTAGGGCATACATTTTCTCTTTCAAGAATGTCAAGTTTTAAGTCCAATGTTTAAGTCTTCAAGTTGAATTAATCAGTCAGTCATTAATGATTTATTTGTTTATTTCTACCAATATTATTCTACCATGAGAACAACACTGATAAACATATGCACATACAAAACCACAGTCGTGTCTTGAGAAAAATAGTTGCAAATTTATTCAGTTTATTCACTGCTTTATGGAAAAACACAGACGCTCAAGAATGTGTGCGCGCACGCACACAAATACACACATTCATCAATTTTTTCTACAGATAATTGTTTCCAGGTTCTCTTTTAAGATACGTAGGAATCCTCTTATATATAATGTGCAGTGCACAAATCTTCCATTTTAAATCATTTCTAGATTATTTATTCTATCTACTACAATACAGATGCCACAAAAATAGTCACTATGTTATATTGGCTAGGGAATAATGACAAGAAAATCATCTGTACATGTTTTGTACAGATGTAATTTAAAAAATAATTTCCATCCATGATTAGTTGAATTGTGGATGTAGAAGTCTTGCCTATTTTTAAATTTAACAATGTAAATTTAACAACTACATAAAATTACAAGATAATCCTCATTTACAGAAGATGAAAAATATTCAGAGAGGAAGCAAATTACAGCTTAGTACATAACTCATAAGAAATGCAGCCAAGATGTAACCTAGGTCATGTTGATCCAGTGTCCAAGGCTTTGATTCATCAACTCTATAATATGTCCTTCTCCAAACCAATTAAATTATCATTAGCTCATGTCTATGTATAAGGAAGAATCATAATTTTTTAAACTCCTTTTTGGTGTTTCCATTCCAAACTCCTCCTGGATGCAAAATTAATGTTTAAAACTTAAATGAAATATAATAATATGAGCTGGCAGGCATGCGGATACATAGGTCAAGCAGTTTAGGACAGTCTGATGAGAGAGCACCAGCTCACAGAATGTAAGATCTCACAGCTTGACGGGCAAGCTTCTCTGTCTTGGCCGTTTCTTTCATTGTGAGGCAATGTCATTCATGCTGTTATATTTTATGAATAAAACAGAGCACCTATAAAAGCTCGCGCAATGAGAAGGATACTGCTGTGAGAACTCCTGCCTTATTCATATTTGTGTACATATTCATCACTGAAAAAAATTTATAGCTATGGACCGGCAAATTTCCCAACCTTTAAAACCAAAACTGTGGGCCAATTAGAAAAGTGGCAACACTGACAAGGGGGAAGTACTCAGGATCTTCTTGTGTTTTAGAGGCTGTCTACTTTCCAGGCAGACATTGGTACAATGTTGGGATGCAAAATTATAGCTGAGCATTTATTTTTCTTGAAATTTATCATGAGAGAAGAACAGTAATTGGAGATTGAAAATGAGGAAGGAAAAATGTGTTAGTTTTATCAATGATGAACTGATGTTGTTGCTGTACACAAAATATTTTTTGAATAGCTTGTTAAAAACAAAAACTTTGGTTTAGAAAATTAAAAATAATCAGTAGATGAAAAAGATAAAGGTAATTGTGAATTCTGTAATGCCTGGAAAATAATTGGATTTAAGAAAGCACATGTGATGATATTCACAAAAAGATCAAACATACTGCTCAGATAACCAGGCCTAAGAGAAACTTTATCTCGTGAATATTTTTCCTTCAAATAAAAAATGTATTTTACCTTTTTAAGCCATAAAGGTATTTTTGGAAATGTGTACAAAGATTTGTCTTTTAAAAAATCTACTTAAAACTTAAATAAGTCTATTTGAGTTATGTGCTGAGCTAAGATGATCTAAAGTGGCGGAGAAGTTGAAACTTTGGTTTTGAAATTTCAGGTAGTATGCGACCCCAAGAATATTGAATTGACCTGATCAAGGCTCAAGAAAATCACACTATTAAATTACCACTCTAAACCTTAACAGATAATTTTCTTTGTGGAAATTTGCTTCCCTGCTTTGGTACACATAAAATAAAGTGGCAGATATTACCACTAAATTTGTAGCAATATTTTATGACAAAACAAAATTTATGCCTCTTTCTTAGGTCCTTTAGAATTTGGCTAAAATTCACCACATCTGAGCCAAGTTGGAATAGACTATCCACTACTCGTTTCATACTCCAAAGTGCCTTCAATAACAGTTGGTGTAAATTTCAGTAGATGCATTTAAAAAGAATTTACCAAAGTGGTTGGACTTAAAACAATAGTTGTGCTCTCTTGGACCAGGAGACGAGGAGAGGATAGTCTGACTGACTCAGAGAAAAAAATTGCTCAATTTCATTCTTTTCATGGCTGAACTATAATGGGAGTGAGAGAGTGAATAGTGGGCACACGGATATGAGTACATTGCATTCTACACATTGAAATCCCACCCAACATGCAGGATATCAGGATAGGAATGATTAACATCTACTATCTGCAGGTACAAATCTGCATTAATAAAAAGGTACAAAATAAAATATTGATAAGAGAAAAAGATAAGTGTTGCTTAGACTGTTGAGTCCCAAAAAACTGAACCTTGTCCCCCGTTAACCAGATTAAAGCCAAATCCTGTGAGTTCTTAGAGTATGCTTATTGTTAGGAAACTGATGGATGCTCACAGCTTTTACTGCAGGAATGCTGTGTTTACTTTGAAATACTTGTCATTTCCAGTACTTCATAGCCTTTAAAATCTCCTAAATTATGAATTTAAAATATCTTCTTAGATCAAATATGGGGCATTGGAAGTGAGAAACAGACACTCTACCACTGAGCTACATCTTCATCCCAAATGTACTTTTTTCCCTTGGTTTAATTTTATCTTTCTTTTTTTTTGGTGGTAATCTATGAATTAAAAAAATAAACTTTACAAGAATAAATCTTTGGGTTTTACCTTGTTTTTTCTCTTCACCTTCCCTGTTCTACTTATCGGCCAGTTGAGTTATACAAGAGCCAAGTTCACACCAGCTTCAAAATGTTTCCCAATGACTTACAACGTCTACTTGTTTTACAGATCAATTTATCAAGCTGGTCTGCCTCCTGCCGAAAGAGCCCTGGGCATTACCTCTGATTGAGTTTCGCTATGCACCCCGGAATGAAGATTAAGTCAGTAGGTTTTTTCCCTAAAATTTCTGTGGTTTTTAAGATTTTTCACTATAACTTTATCTTCTAGAGAAGTATAAAAAATGTACTCCAAAAACTTCTTGAATTATTTGACTGAGAGAAGAAATTATATATATATATATATATATATATATATATATATATATATATATATATATGTGTGTGTGTGTGTGTGTGTGTGTGTGTGTGTGTGTGTGTGTGTGTATCATACTTTGTGTGTAAAATTTAATTTATTAATGCCTATGTGATAAACCAGGCAGAATAGACTGTTCCTCAGAGTCAGAGCAAGACTATTTTCAAGATTATAAATACACTTGCCAACTTGATATATAAAAGTGTTGCATTATTTTCTTGTTCAGCTAGTATGAAGAATGCCCGGACTTTTCATAATATACACTTCATGATGTTTATTTTTGGGAATATCTCTCTGGTTTATTTGCTTGTGTCATTATTTATTTCTGTAATTTTGCAGTTCAAATAATTTCAGTGGGCTTCTAAATATTTTTTACCGTGGGAGTCTGCATTTCTTTCCTATTGTTTCTGGTGATATCAAGCTAAAAACTACTTAATATTTTCCCACAGAGGAATATTCCTCGGCCATGTTACTAATGCCCATATAAACAATACTGTTTCAGCTATTTTAATGAACAGAAGATTGTTTCAGCATTTTTCCTGATGTCAGTGGCTGTTGAAGGGGACGGTCCCCTTAAATGCCACAGCTGCTACCTATCCCAAGTGTGACTACGGCTTCAGAAGTACCTTGTTTTTTGTTTGTTTGTTTGTTTGTTTGTTTGTTTGTTTTTTACAGTACTCTCCAATCTTGAAATTCAGTGACTGTTGTTATTTTCCTGAAAACACAGAGCCATGATTATATATGTATGTGTATATATGTTGCTACATCTCCCCTTATAATTTCTAGGTGTTTTATATGAGGAATTTTCTCAGGGCATCCGTGTTGGTTTATTAATAGAAGTAAACCAAGTAATCTCTGATTTTTGCCAACATAAAAACTAGGTGTCTGAACATTTAACTTTCTGAAGGAAAACATACTCTCAGAAGAAGATGAGTACAAAAGTGAATAAAATTGAAAACAGAAACAGTTGTCACTATTGGAAAACAAGCCATTAATCTATAAAGAAATAACCTAAAATATTCATGGGAGTTAAAAAAATCTGAATTATCTGCATGAAATGTAGATTTACAGGCAATAAAATTAAATTTTGTTATCAATGTTGATAATTTTTAAAACTCTAAGATCCTTCTGAATGTTTTATTTTTACTAAGTATAGTCCCATCAAAATGTCTTTTAAGATAAATCTTTACATGAATTCTGTAGAGCTGTTTTGAAAACATTCTGTAAAAATGGTTTTATTTAAAAGCCAGACTTTTTTTTGTTCAAGTATGAACACAAATTAAAGTGATTAGTTTGTTCCTATCAAGGCTGCTTAAAGTTGAGATGCACATTAGCAGATATTGACATCTTACAACTAACCTGCAGCATATAGTCAAATATCCTCTCCAGATACGCACGCCTTATGTAAGCACAGGATTAAGTTATCATCTTTCTCTTCAGTTTGTGCTAAAATGACCAAAATTCCTCACCAGGATTGTTTAGTCTGTGCTAGGCAAGCATAGCTTATTCTTATTAAAAATCTATAGTGTTTGTATATCTTATCTCACAAGGATTTTTACAAACGATTTCACTATTAAACATTTCAAGACTTAATTATGGTAGAATTTATCATTCCAGTTTTCTTTGAAGTTATTCCTTTGCAAGCTCATCCTACATGTTTCCTGACTGTGCATTCCAAGTTTGTATAAAATTGACTTATTTTTTCTAATACAAAACATAACTTTTTCTAGGAGAAAGGAGGAAACAAAACCAAAATTTTTCAAATTTTAGAAATGAGGATATAAGACTGTGAATAAAAACACTTTATGAATACCATATGTCCATAGATGGACATGATATCTTTCAAAAGCAAACTGTTTTTTCCTCCATAAAACTTTCAGAATTATTAGTATTAATAAATGTAACAAGATATAAATCATTTTTAAAGCTCTCATGAGCTGTTTTATATTGTTGTGTAACCTTTTGACCCATTTAAAATGAACATGTAGGAAATCTATTCTAATAGCTTCTTCTTTTAGGTGTGAGGAAACCTGCAGCCAGCAGAACTTTTGAACTAAGAAGATGAGTTGAGTATTTCTGCTCATTTGAAGATGTCTATTCCAGGAAGTCTTTGCGTTGTGTTGGCATCTCCTTGGACTCCAAGTGAACAAACAACACAGGAAGGGGTAAGACAAGAGAAATATCATTCAGTCCTCTGTGTTTTAACAGTGAGCGACATCATCTATGATACATTGCCTTAGCCGAGAGGGACTTATGTTATAAATCACTAATTTCTCAGTTTTGAAAAAGAAGATGGAAATACAGGATCAGGTCAAACTCAGTTCAAATCGTGAAAACTAGAAGAAAAAATCCAGTTTGGATTTTTTTTTTTACAATGTTTTACAAAACCCCAGAAGACGTTCAATGTCATAGTGTGATAATTGTTATTAGTGTATTTCTCTTGGAAAAGAAAGGAAATGAAAAGATTTTTCTACATTTTTCAGACATTATAACATGGCCTGGAAACAGACAGTAAACGAATAAATAAATATATGTGTGTTTGTGTGTGTATGTGTCCATTTATAAAAACATATAATTTTGGTTTATTCTTTATTTCATGTCTTATATTTAAGTAAGTAAATATTAATAATTTTAACATTCCCTATTTTTAGTATTGCATTTTTTCTTTATCTACATTTATCAACTTAAATTTCTGTTTCTTAGATTTTAATCTTTTTTAAATTTTAGTGCAGTTATAAATAGTATTGGAATGTGTATATTGTGTGAATACATATATTTTCATTATATATATTTTTTTTCAAAGTTGAGTCTATATGGTGGGACCTTTGGGAATGAAACAGCTGTTTTCAACTGAAAAGTTTGCTCTGATAAAGAATATGAGATGCATATGTTTGTAAAGGCCTTTTTCTGTCAATGTGCCAATGGGCTTTTTTCCCCCCAATAAAACTTCTATTTCTCTCACTTGATTTAGGTAGAAACAATCACAGAATGAGTTATAGGTCACAGATGGATTATCTGATAGGAGAAAGAAAAGTTTATTATAGGTCATTCAGCAAGTGTTCAATTACTAGAAATGTCTCCCTGATTCTACACAGTTCAGCAGGCTAAGGATTAAGGTTGAGTTACGATTAATCTATCACCTTTGAGCTTTTGTCCCAGTGAACAGCAGCAACCTTATTGAATAACACAGTGTACCTTAATGTTAGAACTTGATATATATATATATATATATATATATATATATATATATATATATATATATCAAAGATGAATCTTGTCTTCCAGAATTCTTGCTGCACTTTTTATCCCTTCACTATAGACCCATTTATTGTCCACTTCCTATGGTTAAACCTTTAGAGCAATTAACATAAAGCAGCAAAAGTGTCAGCCATTATCTCTAGTGAACTGAGTGCCACGGTGAAAGAAATGAACACACTGAAAATTCAATAGGACGAAACAAGAGTCTTCAGAAATACACGCAAAATCTTCAACAGAAAAAAAGAAAATAGCGTAGCTTAAGTTCAGGGCTCAGACAGATGGAAATAAATAGATCATCTTTATTTATGACCAAAGTTATGCTGGAAGTCATGTCTTGCTAACACTGCATTAAAGACAACACTTATTCACCCAAGTTCAGAAGTATCTGGAAAACCACAAGCTTCCTCTGTTGAGGTAATCCCTGTAAAATACACAGCATGATAAACCTCTGACTCTAAAGAGGAAAGAGCTAAGCTGAGTATATCCAGCTTCTTTTTGTTAAGTTTCTAATCAGAAATCCCATTCCTGGAACCACAGGGAAAAATGACTAACAGGGAAAGAACCTTGAGATGTTGTTCCAGTGAATTTCTTCATAAAGAAACATGAAGGTCTACAACATAAATAGAAATTGGGCAAGTGGTTTGACTCTAACAACTAAATGACTGTCGCACTCCTTAGAGAAATGGCAGCCTTATCTCGCTGTCACAGGGTGGATGCTCAGACCCGTGGCCTCACCCTGAACACATCGCTTCCCAAATACAGCACGGGATGCTAGAGCGTGCATAGGGCTTATACAGCATTTTGACTTTTTTTTTCACATGCAAACAAAATATTAGTGCCTGCAACAAAGCTTGTCATAATAATTGAAGATCTTGGTATCTTGTATGCATTTTTGTGCTTTTTTGGGACATTTTAATGATTTTATTTGGGAACTTAGTTCTGTGAAAGAACATACCGTAAAGTCACATATTTCCTCTTCAACAAAAGACTCGGAGATAAGTTTCTTCAGGTCAGCATGGAGACAATGAAACAAGCATCGACTTAGCAAGTTTCAGTATTAATTTCCTAACAAGCATCTGTTATACAATTTGAACTTTAGAATGGATGAAATGAAATGGAGAATATTTTATTTTAAGAAGAAAATATTCCAATTCTTTCACACTCTCAGAGGAAGTGATTTAACTACTTGGCTTAGTCCATCCTTAAGTTTATACAAGTATATTTGGGCCGAATTGTTTTTCGCTCTCATCTTTCTACTTAGAAATGTAACAAATATGCAGAATTTGATTCAGTTAATAATAAATGTTACTTGAATAAAATGATGGACAAGTAGAAATATCAACTTTCTTCTGTTGATTAAGCTAACTTTATGAATATTTTGACCTTGTAGTTTTAGAACTTATTTAAATTAAACTGATTATTTTTTCTAAGGCTTGCCTAGGCTTAACGATAGACTCTAGTAAATTCTCAGCGGCATCTACATGTGTTTGAGGAAGAGGGTCATACCTAATGCGGCAGTCATACCAAGTTAAGGTATGCGTGTTTGTTGGATAACCATTACAAGTCTACTCATGCCGCTTCTATACCAATAATCCCATTGTGGGAGGGAGTGTTGTTCTTTGAAGAAAATCAACTGAAACACGGAAATTATAAGAATATTTTGTTATTTCTTGCCTATTAATTGCTAGGGAGAGACAAATTAAAATTTTTCTTCTTATAGCACATTATCAAATAAAACTTAATTAAAAAAAATCACACACACACACACACACACACGCACACACACACACACACACACACACGAACACAGGAAGAGTAAGATGCAGACTCTGAATTGAACTCATGGTCTTTGTACTGAGGTATACCTGTAGCCATTTGCTGATGTTGTACTTTGAGACAGGATCTTACTACATTGCTAAATTGTGCAAGCTGAATTAGATCGTGCAATCCTTTATCCTCAGACTCTCACAGTGTTGGAATTACAGGTAGGCTCCCCTACTCCTGATTTACATACTTACTTTTTTCTTTCTAATGAGTACCACAATTACAAACATAATTAGACGGTCGCAAAGTGTCACCACTTCCTGGAGAACTACCCCCATTTATTTACTTTTTAAGTGTCTTCTTCTCTAGGCTCTATTTGGTATGATTTCTATCAAAATTTCGCAGTTCAAGGTCTCAGTTATGTAGAGCTAACAGTACCTCCTGTATTAGCTGACTCGAGTACACTGAATTCCTGAAAAAACACACACACTTAAAAAAGTAATAATTTACACTGAATAAGCAATTTAGTTTTTAAAACTTTTTTGGTGGTGAAAATTATTAGCAACATAAGAATATTTATTGAAGTACTTATGATATAATATTAGTAATGGCTTTAAAAGACTAGATAGATATTACAGAGTGATTTTTATACCCATTACTGTTATGTTTACTTCAGATATAGTTCTATGATCAGTAATTCTTACAGAAAATCTGAAAAGACAATTAGCATCTTCATTTAAGAGTAAAAAATTTTAAGACTAAACAGGAGCAGGAAATATCTGGTGTGCTGGCCATATATGGCCAAGGGGATTATTTGGACTGGCCCAGTCAAGGCAACCATCATATTAGGAGTGAGTTAACTATGTAATAGTTAAATATTTTACCAAATGCAGCAGCCTAATTTCTAAGTGAGTAATTTTGTTATTAACCATTACTGATATCATAAGCATCCAAATGGCCTTTGGCAGAAAAATGTTTCCCAGCACTTGGTTTAGACAAAGCAACTTGTGTACCAATAGTAAACGACAGACAACGTTAAATCCTTACTCATTTAGATATATGCTCTCAAGTATCCTAATCTTGAGGCAGAGTTCTTCTAAGACAACAGATAAATTTTTCTAGGGAGAGAGGATGGGAACTTGAAGTTTTAAGATTCATACCAAAAAGTGTGCAGTAAACTTATTTTTAAGACATTAATATACATTCACATCATAAAGTCTAAAAATAAAGCTGCATCAACACTACTTAGTTTTTGACCTATGAGGTAAAATAAAGTTAAGAAATATTATGTTAAAAATTCCAGTGTATTATGAAAGCATTATTGTCAAAGCAATCAATGATCCCCAAATTGAATGATTCTAAACATTGCGGGAGAAAATTGTCTAACATTACTTTGTATGCTCGATATTGCCAAACATTTGTATGGCAGAATTTATGTCAGTGATAAATAATGTACCAGTATTATAAAAATTAGTTTATATCTTCTTTCTTGCTCACTCTTTCTGTGGCTTGTCCTCCTCTCTCCTCTCTTTCTTTGTCACCAACCTAATTATTCATTCACTGGAAACTGATCATTTAAAGTTTTTCTGTTATGTTAATGTCATGGAAATTTCTGTCCCTTGGCAAACAGATCAGGAATTTTCTCTCAGAATAGCAACAGTTGAGATTAGGGATGCACAGCCAACAGGTTGCTTCCAAATCCAGAAACAATAGCTGCATTATGATTTTGAATAAACCCACCGGGAGGGAAAACATTAAATGACGTTGTGGGATATGTATATCACTAGCAGACACATTTCTTTCTCAAAATAATAGTTTGCAGGCCTACATTTATTTCTGTCTTTTTTTTCTTAAATGACAAGTTTCATGTTTCATAATACTTATGATAACTGTTATAAACAACAGCAGATACCTTGAGAAGTGTATAGGGAATACATCCAAGTTGAAGTTCCATTCACATTTATTACTTCACACTTAATTTTACAGTTAAAATATTCAGACTTTCCAGTATGCATCAGTCTCTGCGGATTTCATGATACGCATCACATAAATGGGAAGAAGACCAAAAATTTTTTTGAAGATTCTACTTTCTTTTCCCCATGATGGATTGCAAGAAGAAGAAGGAGGAGGACTATATCACTGTATCATCGTTAATCTCTTATTTATTCTTTCATTTTTTCTAGTCTCTTTTATAGTTCTTATAGTTTGTTTTTGTAATTTGGTCTGAAAATCAATGTAAAAGGTCTTGAAAAGGGTAAGATAACACTTTTTAATTTCTTTTGAAAACATTTATTATATAAAATGACATTGTGCCTTTAATTGGTCTTTTCAGAAGACCAATTAAATGAGACAATATAAGATCTTCTGGGATTTTGTTACCTCTTCTGTGTCAAGTTGATACAAGAGTATAACTTATATTAAAGTTACTTTTTATTAAGGTACACAATAAAATATATTCACCTCTCTCGGAACTATAGTAAGTAGCGAAATATGTGATCGTTTCTTGAAAGGATGAGAAAAGTAGATAATAGGTTGCTCAAAGTGACTCTTCTTTGTTCGGAGATAGGTCCGAATACAGAATATTGGACCCCTAGTGACCTTTATTGTGCTAACTACACCTTAGATCCTGAGTCCCACGTGCGTATTTATCTAGCCCAAACTGAACCCATCACACTGGTCACACATTTCTAAGTTTGAAGGCTTTAAAGTTAGGCAGCAGAATCAAATTGATCTCATCAAAAATCTAATAGATATTCCATCCTGAAACAGAGGGCAATTCCCATTGATAGTCCATTTTATACATATATCATAGACAATATTGATCATACGCCTAGTTGAGAGAAAAGAGTGTAGCATTTTCAGAAAATAATAAAAAACATGAGAAGAGAGATAATTTGTACTAGGTTTCAGAAAAACCAGTGCTTCCCAAGATTTTATTAAACATTTCAATGTATTTGCAAATTATCACCCTTGATGGCTTTGAATTATTTAATAGTAAATATATCATGGAGGATTAAAAAAATATCAAAATCTCAGTCGCTGGAAAGTTTGTTTCCTTACTATCAAAAACTCATTGATTCAGTTTGCATTCCAAGAATGAGACTGTAAAATAGTTTATACATACCTTTATGTCTGAAAATTGTCCAAGAGAAATTGACTGTAAATGAGTCTTAATTTTGGAATGCATTTAATGCTAAATGAAGCTACAATTTTATATATTCAATGGGAAATTCAAGAAAGAAACTCTTTTTTTCCAGAGACTTAAATTTGGATTGGACATGTAAGGCTTATTTTGAGATTTGTTAATCTAAGGGTTATCATGCCTCCTTGTTATCTTTAGCTGCATATAAATATTAATTTATAGTAATGCAGTTCTTACCAATTCCAAATACACACATAATGTTGACTTCTTTACCATTGAATGAATTGAAGAATGCATTTAAGGGACTATACATATATACTGTTTCATTAAACTCGACTTACCTATTTTTGGAAAGAAATGTAATGGCTGCCTATGAATTTTTTCTTAAAGCAAAGTGATTTATTTGTCTCTTCTCCTGTATAAAGTTCTTCATAGATAGTATGTCTTCTTCAATAAAATATTATTCAAAAGAGGATAAAATTACAGTTAGGTATGGCTGCATTTCCTGGAAAGTTACTTTGTATTAAAACTTTAATATATTTTAATATAAAAAGATTGAGACTGATCAAATATTACAGGAAGTTATAAATTGAGAATACAGTTGGGAAGGATAAGGTTAAGCTCAGTCCATACAAATTCTGTCAAATGAAAATTGTTTCCATTTTTTTCCATTTTATATCAGTCTATTTTATATTTAGTACTGACATTTAACGTCTGAATTAATATTTTTTCTGGCTGAGCAACTCCCACCACAAGTAGAACAAGGAAACAGGAATAAATCACTCCCATCCTCTTCAGACAATTCCCCCAAAGCTTATTTACACTGGGATGGATTCAAAAGTGTTCTCGATATTTTAAGAATTGTCTTATTCTAGGATACTTTATATATTGAAATTCTCTCTTCTCGTTTATTTAGCTTTGTACAAGATCTGTTCTATAACTTCTTTTCTTCAGGGAATTTACTAAATATTAAAGATATTTTTGTTTTGTTTTATTCTATTTACTAGATAAATAAATCTCAAATGTCTAGTGACACAGCAATTGGGTGTCATACATGTATGTAATCTCTTTTTCTCTCCTACTATGAAGAGGAGGCTGGTGTCCAATTCCAGCAAAAACATTGATTGACCGATAGACCAATTTCCAAAATGCTGTTACCTAAATTAGATGACAGAGAAAAGAATAGGAGCATGGATAAGGCCAAAATAAGAAATAAAAGTATTATTATTTGTTTTCCTGTAATTGTAGGTAGAACAGAGTTCCTCCAAACTTTCAGTTATTCGCCAGAAATAAATAAAAATATTATAATTGAAGATAGATGTTATTCCACATATCTGTTTTAGTCACTTTTTGTTCTTGCGACACTGACTCCCACAATTAATGGGATGAAAGGTTTCTTTTAGCTCACAGTTCCAAGAGGTCTCGGATCATCCATGAGTGTCCTGCAAAGGTGGAAGGCTTGTAGAAAAAGCTATCCACAGCATTGCAACTGGACAAACAGGAGCCTGAGAGAGTGAGGACAGGCAGAGCTAGAATGTATCCGTACCTTTCCAGGTCATGTTCCAGTGACCTGCATCTCCCAGATCAGGCCCCTGTTATCCACTTTCCAAGTAGGGCTCACCTGCTAATAGCACAGGAACTCAATGGATTAACCTCCATGAATGAGTCACCTTCAAAACATAAGCCTTCAGAGGGACATTCCAGATGCAAAAAAGAACATTCTTCAAAAACATTCTGTGTTTTATTGCACTTCCTTTCCACTTGAATTTGGCGTTGGTGTTATGATCCATTTGGTCTAAGAGCCAGTGACTGTATTCCCACACTCCTTTCTTCCTGTCTCTGTCCTGAAAGTACTTATGTATATGGTACCCACTTTTCTTGCTGTCTTCTTGTCCCGGCAATGGCTCAGCCTGGGTCTTGCGCGAGAAGGCCGAGGACTGGTAAAATTTACAGATGTCTCAACTTAAGCGCTGGAGCATGAAGTAAAATTAATCATAATCCTTGCCTCTATCAATACTTGAGAGATCTTTGCTATTTCTGATGAAGAAGGACTTTCTAGGTATGAGTATAAACTGTTGAGACATTGTGTTATTTATGATATTGAGTCTGAAATGCCTGTACTTACATTGAGTGTACTTATACTAGGTAATGTAAAAAGTATCTTATTGAAAGTGATATAGAGTAACTATTCAAATTTTATTATATTAAATTTAGTAATTAGATTTTTTTAAAAAATTCATTTAATTCATCTTATTTGTAGTTCATCTTACTGAATGGTTTGATATCTTCATATATTTTAATGTCTTCATGTAAAAAATACTTTTTCTCTTTTTCAAAGCTTACCAATTTTACTCTTGGATATACCTGCCAAGTTTTTTATTTCTCTTTTTGTTGTATTCATTTTATAATTTTATGCATCTTTAATATTTCAAAATCATAATTTTACAAATATCTTTTTCAAAATACCAAATCTGTTTTTAAAATCCTATATAAATATTTTGCTTGCTAATATTTTTTCTGGTAATAACAATGCTATAATGTTAGAAGGTCATTTAAATGTTTTTCTTTGATTTCGAGTATAGGCTCTGCCTGCTGGCATTTTTGCAACATTGTCTTTAAGTTGTTAGTATGTTGTCATTTAAAAATGTCTCTGAGATTAAAACTGACAGCTCCTGTCAAGAGATTTGCAGTTTCCATGAGAAAACTACAGATGTCTGATTATGATACATTTTATCTTCCTGAAATTTACTTTCTCAATATAAAATACTGGGTTCAGAAAGTGCCTCACATCTCAGTACTTTAATAGCACTGATATAATTATTAACTGGTCTCTGGAAAACTTGTCCAGTAATTATGACAGGGTTTCTAAGTCTGTCATTATAATCTTCTTATTTTATAAGGAGTATCCTTGAATATCTCTCCTAATTCCTTTCTCCCCATTTTGTTGATATGTATAAGTGCAAAATTTAAGGTTTACAATGAAGTTGAGCATTTTGTGCACCTACTTATCTTGTTAAGGTGACAAGGACTTTCCTGCTCTCCTTTTGTCCCTCCCCCTACCCTCCCCACCCTCATTCACCCTCCCTACCCCCTTGTTTCACTTTCTTATAATGTTACCAATGTTTTCGCAAAGTGTTCTTTTAACATCTAGTTTTTCCACAATAGTTGTTTCTTATAGCACCTCCTCACGTGGTAGTGTAAATTTAGGCCTTCTAATCTGTCACCACCCCCCCCCCCCAAACTTGCATGTTAAAAGTTCCGGGGAAGTTGAACTCTTGAGGCATATTTTAGGAATAGAGCTATTGAAATGCACAATTTTTTGACAATAATTAAGTCGTGTGAGGACACTAGTAAAGGCTAATGGTTGTATTTTTAGAATAATTATTCTAGGAAAGAATAATCCTTCTGATATTACTCTATTAAGTGAAGGGAGGAAATAGACTTAAGAGAAATAAATAGTCCAGGATTAGCGTGAGACATTGGGAAGGTGTGAGCTAAGGTAGCCACAGTAGGAAGAAGAAAACTAAGTGTAGACTTAAAACTTCAGGTAGACCTGGACCTTTGAAGTGGTGAGAGATATGTCAAAGGTAGAATCATACGTGAAACTTTGTTTTTACTTATCTGGGTAGATTCTGGGAGGTCCAGGTTTTATGAATGTCTGATGGGTAAGAGCTGTAATAGAATGAATATGCCTTGGGACACACATGGAAATATCTGTGATTCTAGGGTTATTTAGGAAACAAATGTGTACACGTGATTGGGAGTCAAGATATAAATATACATTTGTGTATACAATTTGAAGAGAGTAGCCTATTTATGGTATTTGATATATAAATGACCCAGGATATCCTTTAAAATCTCAAAGGCAGGGAAGGAAGAGGAAAGGGAAAAAGCAGTAGAATACACTACTATTTAAAACTACTGCCATGGAGTCTCCCTCCTTTCTTTAGAGGGTCGACCCATATCGGAAAGCAAAAAAAACAAAAATAGTTAAATCGTGGAAGATGCACAGATACTCATCAACAGATCAATGTCTAGAAAAGTGCAGTGTATACAGACTACCCCTTTGTCACAAAGAAAGATAAATTCAAGTCATTTGTAGGAGAATACCTGCATCTTGATACCATTATACTTAGGGAAGTGAACCAGGCCAAGAAAATTAAGTATGGCATGGTTTCACTAATACGAGAAAGCCAAAGTACATATAAATAATAAAGCCAAAAATGGTGTGATACTAGGGAGCTGGGAGATATATTTGTAGAGAAGGAAACTAGATGAGGGAGAGGGTGAGAGGTGGAGAAAAGACTGGGGGTGAATGAGAGCTTTATGCTATTTGGACATGCACTGATTCCACAAGTTAAATGAAAATCTTGTGTAATAATAAAAAGAAAGACCAATAACAATTGGGGGAAAATTCAGACTTAGAAGTGGAGTTAGTGTATTGGTGTATGTCATGAGAAAATGAACTTCAAAATAAAGCATGTTAAGGCAACTGTGTTTCATTGCACAGTTTTACAGAGTATAGAAATGAATCTCTGACACTAGGTAATGATTTAGCAACAGTTATCAGCCTTCATTGTGTACATAGCTACTTGCAGAACTTCGCAGAGATACACATTCTGGAACCTTATCCCTGGAGACTTCTAATTAGAAAATGTTTGGTACACAGCCAGGTTTAAAATCCCAGCTTTGTTCTTACTCCTGGAAGTTCCACATAGATCTAAAACTGAAAGTTTTACTGAGAGTAACTTAATCTATAGTATGAAAGTATAGTCCTACTTAGTTCTTCTATTTTTATATGCCATCATTTACAGTTATATTGGACATTATCTGTCATTTCTGAAACTCAAGGCAAACATACTATACCTAAAGAGATTTAAGTAGAAAACTCTGTGAAATACATTTTATTCTATTTGTGCAACGTAAATGCTTCTACGTATTTAATACTTCAGATATAAGTATTTTATATCTTTAGATAATACTGAATAAATATAAGGAAAATAAATTGTGTTTCTATATAGAAAGAGTAAAGCATTTGTTTTATATTATGTGCGCTATACCCAAGGGATATTTTTCACTCAGAAATCCACTAGGTGGCATTACAAACTGTACTGTTTTAATAATGAATTGATTAAACACATAATAAAGCTTTCTTATAAAGCACCTGTTTATGATTTATTTCAAATAATCTGAAGTGGTTTTTTAACTTTTATTTTAGATGGTAGTAATATAAGTTTTTCATTAAAATTGTTATTTGTCTAAAGTTATATTGAAAATTTATAAAGTCATTTAAGTAGGCATAAAATACTAACCGACAAAACGTGAGACATTCCTTTAATATTCTAGCGTTATTCTCCTAAGGCATCTTCAAATTCTTCTAAATATTATATTTTAAAAAAACACCTGTTTTTAATGGATATTGTCTGAAAAAAATGTAATAAAACAATAGGAAGGGTGTTGGTAGTAAAATCTTAAGTGCATTAATTAATGAGTGTTGGCGCAGTTTAGTTCCTGGAAGATAGTTCCTATTTCTGTACTTGTACTTAACAGTGTTTGACATTCAAACTGTGTCCTCTTGAACTCTAAGATTACACTTGTTCTTCACCAGCGGAATCCTTACAGTCAGAGATCTAGTTGATGTAGTGCTTGATAGGACTGAATTGTGGTTGAAGACTTTCCTGTAGAGATTTCTCAGCATAGTATCTCTTATTTCTGGACACTTCATTGTGAAGTTTTGGGGAGCGAGAAGAATAAAAGGAGAATTTTAATGTGGCTAGAAACGCCAGAATACATGCTTGTGAAATGTGGCCCTTTAAGAAAGAACGGAAACTGCAGAGAAATACTTTCAGGCTTTGTAATTGCATTTCCGCATCTGTGAGGGAGGTGGGGATTGAGTGAGAAACCCAACTCTGGTGCCAGCGACTTTCACTTGCAAGAATTTAATGCCAAAATAGCGAACTGAAATCAGCTAGAGGATTGGGAAAATAGTTTTAGAAACAATCCTGATTATATATCAAAATGTTTTTACTTATTTTTGCCAAACTATGTATGAATGAAACCCAAATTTTGTTTGTCTCATATGGTCAGAATATCCGTTTTTATGGAGTAAGAAAAGAGTTGAAGTTAATCCCTTATTTACAACAATCCTACCATCACTTAAAATAATCAATTTCATGCCTGTTTAATACTATTCTTCCGGACCAAAGTGCAGCATAAAAATTGAAAGAGATTGTTAGGAAATGTAGATGAATGGTAGATACAAAAACATACGTGTTTTCTTAAGAAATGTGGTAGAAGAAAAGCTGGGCATGGTGGCACACACCGGTAGTCTCCGCACTCAGGCGGCTGAGGCAGAAGGATTGCCATGAGTTCGAGGTCAACCTGAGTTCCATAATGAGTCACAGACCAGCCTGGACGGCAAAGAGAGACCTTGTCTCTAAAAAAAGAAAAAAAAAAGTGATAGAAGAGAGGATAATTTAGTACTCGTGGTTCGACTGCAGAATAAGATAACCTACACTCAGGAAACATATTTAATAATATGCAATAACAAATGGCAATAAGATAAATACATGTCAATTTATACAATCCTGAAAGGCACTTTTCTTAATGTGTTGAAAATGAAAGAAAGGTCTCAGAGCACCAAAAAGCAAACTTTGAAAACACGTTTAAGATCATGAAATTCTTCTATCTCAGGAAAGTTCATCACCAAGTGGCCAAAGAGATTTAAAAAAAAAAAAAGAATCCCTTCAAAGGAATGACCAACACAACAAAAAGGAGGTTTACCTTGCAGGATATCTTGGGATAAATATAGTGTGTGTGTGTGTGTGTGTGTGTGTGTGTGTGTGTGTGTGTGTGTGTTTTAAAGAAACAATTACTATACTATATTACTGACCTAACTGCTGATGCGTTTTAGTTGGTATTATCTCAGCTAATCTATAAAAAATAAAACTGAAGAAGACCATATTTTTAAATTTTTCAATGTTTTCTCAGAATTTGAGATAAAATTGTCCATATTTGTTTCAGCTAGTGCAGTCAAACTTATTTAATTTTAGTGCTTCCTACTACTTTATGTAAATTAATGCAGGTCCCTTACCTGTTAACAAATCTGTTTCTCTCACACTCTATTCAGAGAAATAACTCAACTTATCCACTATTTTTTCACACCGCACATCCAATCTATGAATAATGTTTAGTTCTATCTTCAAGTTATATTTAAAATTCAGTCACTTCTGCTATCATTGTGATCTTCATGGTCAATATTTCTCGTTGCCATTACAGCTAGAGCATCCTAACAAACATTCTTGCCACTTTCTCCATACACAAAACAGTAGCTTGACTGAGTCTGACAACATCTCTTCTGAGTCCTCTCCTGGCTTACGATTTCACTGGGTCAGTATGAAAGCAGAAGTAATTGCAATCACTTCAATGTGATTCAATATTTCACTCCAGCCTCTCTTCTCTAATACAGACATATCACAGACACCTCCCTGAATTTACCTGTTTATATTATGTCTCTTATTTTAATAAAGTGAACAAATGCTGAATAATATTTTCCAGTAAAAAACACAAAAGGCACTGATGTCTAAATATGAGCAATAGCAGGGGCAAAGAAACATTCTGTGGTTTACTACTGATGAGGGTATTCAAAGTTCCAGAAGATGAAATTGTTGGAGGTGGTTTCTCAGATAATATCTACATCTTCACACTGAGAGGGTCCAGAGAGAGTATCCTCCACTAATGCTTAAAGAACTGGTTTTTAAGAAGAGCACCTGCATCCCTTAAAAAGCTCTCTTATTGTCCTTCCCTATTTGACCAACATAAGGGCACGGATGGCTGTCGGTCAGTTGTGAAAGGTAAACAGGAAGGATGCAAGTGGACCCCAGATTGGCAGAAGGAAGTGGCAGCACCCATCTACCAAGGGCAAAGTTGGCAAACTCACCTTAATGGTCAGAGGAGAAAGAGCCATGATGAGAATGTGAAACCAGAAGACCTATGATGTTGGCTAATTAATCATTGTGTTCACAGAAATAAATAGGAAGCATACCAAATCTTACTGGGATATACAAGCAGAAAAAAAAATTTCAGGACAAATGAAAAAAAAAAATCAACATCTAATGATAGAAACAGAGAATCAACCAATTTCCAAATATAAGCCTGCTTACAGACCTAGAACCTCTCTAATGCAGGAGAGGTCAGGTGCCCTTGACAAAGAAACCTGGTATAGTACCAAAAGGTTATGCTATAGCTTTTTAACAGAGCAGCCAAAATTAGGAAAAAGGGAATGATCAATAATCATGAAGCCTACCGAACCCTGCCCTAGAATGTCGATTTCAGGAGATATGAAACATTATTGTGACCCTCCAAAAAAAAAAAAAAAACACAGACTGATGGAGGTCATGTGACCAATGATTTCTTAGCCAAAAATCTGACTCACAGTGGGATTACTGAGTCCGGAAATTCATCCTGTGGTCATTTTCCTCTTCCAGAGTGCTTAATTGGTATAGATGTAGTTAGTGCTTGGCAAATCATCACAACTGTTAATGAATCTATGGAGTGAATGATGATTTGGTGTGAAAGGCCAAACGGAAGCCATTAGAGCTGACTGAACATGGGAAAATAGGAAATCAAAAACAGTATCACAACCTTATAATGATCACAGAGATCAGAGCTACAATGCAGGATTTAAAAGGTTGTTCCCAGGACAGAACCATTTAACTTTCCTACTGATACTTTGTTTCTGCAAAAGTTGGATTGATCTTGTAGAAAGAGAGTGATATAACATAGACTTATTCAGTTGGTGATTTGAAGTGCAGGTGATATTCAAGATGCAGTTTCTTGCCTGAGTAGATTGTCACATCTCCGGTTCCACCTGTCAAATGCCTTCCTGTCTCACGCATATCTCTAAGAATCAACAGAAGCAACTTGATTTCACGTGGCGAGGCCAATGTTATAGGTTTACCACTTTGAAGTACTGAAGTACTTTATGGAGAACTTTAGCTCTCCAGTCCTATTCACAACTTAGTTTGCAAGTATCTTGATCATCATTTTCTCTGCAAGTATCCCACTAATCCTTTCATTGATGGCATTTTGCTGATTCAGTGAAGGAAGCAGGAGATAATGGTCACTCTAGACTTGTTGGATAAAGCAGCTATGTATTAAATTACTTACATGACCTCTATCAGTCTGTATTCCTTTTGGAGGGCTACAATGATGTTTTACATCTCCTAAAATCAGCATTCTGCACCAGGGTTCAGTAGACTTCACGATTACTGGCCATTTCCTTTATCCTAATGTATGGCAGCTCTGTTAAAAAGCTATAGGTCCCTTTGAGAAAGATCAACAGGATAACATTATGACAGAGTTAGAGGATAGCATGAAATTCAACTGAAGCCCATGAGCTTTCTACCTCAGCAACACTGCTAGCTCAGAGATGTGGGACATGCCGAGACATGTCTTCCAAAGTGAAGGATGCGTTGTTGCACCTGGACCCTCCTACAACAAAAAAGGAAGCCAAACTTTTAATGAGCCTATTTGGATTTTGGAGGCAACATATTTGTTACTTTGTTGTGTGAGTCTGGTGATTTATCAAAAAACTCAAAAGGCTGCTCTTTTTGAATGGGACTCAGGAAAAAAGAAGGAGGGTCTCTAACTGCTTCAGGCTAACGTGCAAGCTGCTCTTCCACATTGACCTTACGATTCAGCAGACTCCATGGTGCTTGAGGTGTGAGTGTAGACAAGGACACCAAAAGGAGTCTCTGGCGTTATTGCACAGACTAATCATAAAGGAGGCCATTGGTATTTGGAGCCCTCATTTGCAGGCAGCTCTCTCTCATTTTGAGAATAACTCCTGGTCTCCTCTTAGTCCTTAATAGAAACTGAATGCTCGACTATGGGGCACTAAGTTAACATATGACTTAAAATGTTCATAATGAATTGGGTGCTATCTGACCCATAGCATCCCATAATTGTATATATTTATGGCAATAAGTTATTACCAAAATAGAAGTAGGAAATACATGGCCAGTCTCCAGGAGGTTCTAGAGGCACAGGCAATTTACACGAAGAGCTGCCCAGGTGCTTCTGAATTCTGTTTTTGCTCTATTGTCTCCAGTCATCCAGAATACACTTACGGAAATATGAGGTGTGCTTTTTGATCTATTAATAAAGAAGTCAATCCTAAGGCCTAGTTAGCACATGGTTCTGCACACTATAAAGGCACAGCTTGAATGATAAAATCTACAGTGTGAGAGCCATTTTGGGGACAGCTTTGAAGGAAATCCGTGAAGGGAAGTCTTCACAGTGGGTACAACATTGAGTGATGCACCTAGTCACACGTTTTGGTTTGAAGAAAATGCTGATGTGCGGCTGTCCACTGATCCAGTGGTCTGGAAGAGTGGCAAGGGTATGGAAGAAATATGACGGCGAAGAAAGGAACAAAATCATTTGGGGAGGATGTGTGTAGATAGGCTTCTCCGTACAGGGGGAGCGTTAGAAGACATTTGGGTTCTACATAAATGGTTAGCAGAAGGTGACCTTAGCTGCAGAAGACTGTAATAGCATGTAGATAGAATGACTCATTCTGCGAACAGCAGCCAACATATTTCCTCAGGCATTCCTTTCATGGCCCTATGTGCTCATGTACAAAGTGGCATGATGATATGAATGGACATTATTATGGGCTTGCCAATGTGATTTGGCTACAGCCACTGCTGAGTGCCTGATTTTCCAACATGAGAGGTGAACACTGAGGCTTTGATATGGTCTCATTACCCTAGCGACTATCCTGCAACCTGATATGAGATAAACTATATTGGATGACTTTCATCATGGAAAGGGCAGAAATTTGTACTTACTGTTGCATATTTGTTTTGTAACTGAGCACTCCAATAAACTTTAGTTATATTTCAAGGTTTTGGGAATCTGATGATAATTCTTTTCAAGTATATACTCAAAAGTATATACAAAATAAAATTTTTTCTTAAATATGTAGGTATCTGTATCTATTGTTTTGGCTTATTCTCTCACTACACTAGATACAATATCTAGAGCAGCAGTTGATGATGATGCTCTCCAGAAAACTGTTATCAATTTTATAGGTATTCTATTTAAAAGTAGACTCTCAAAACATGCACATGGATTATTTGAAACAATTCATTGTCTAGTGGTTGCAAAAAAATATAATTGTATAAAACTCTCCACCCTCTTCAATCTTCGATAAGAGAGATTCAAATTATTTTCAGTTTTAAAACTGATTCCTAAGAGAGAATAAATTTACTAAAAGAATTAAAAAATAAGTGAATAATTTAAGAAAACAGTTATCAAATTCTATGCTTCTCAGTGCCCGTTACATGTTTATCAGGTGTTTTTTTTTCCCTAATTAAACACATGGTTATGGGAAGTCAGAAGTATTTCCATTGTTTTCACAGTAATTAGATTATATGTACTTATTCTTTGAGTTAACCTCATCACTTAATCACTACTTCTGGACTATTATTTATTAGAGTCCCAGTGGGATATAAATGAGATAGAGGGTAGAAATAGATACACAATGGACATATAGGTAGATAGATTGATCTATCAAGGACCTTTTCACGCGTTTCAGTAAATACATCATTTTTATTTGGCACTGAATTAATGGAAGTATAAAGAACTTATCACAACCTTTGAGTTCTGTCCACATATGCACTGCTTCTCCTAGTTTAAGGATTAGGTTTCAGATTTCACAGCTACATACTGAAGCGACCTCATTTGTACTCAAAGCAAATTTTTATGTTTATCAAAGACTGGCTGCCCATCACTGAAAACGCTCAGGCATGTTACCAAACGCCGTGGCCTTATCTGGTTGCTGATGGTGATGACAGACTCCCAGACGGAGGAATGACCTTCCTTGGTAATTGGATAATGATGAAATAAATTAAAACATCTGAGAAAACCAAGCCATTGTTTTATTCTTTTAAACAGTAAGTGGCATTTGTGTATGTGTATGTACATGTGTGCTTGTATACTTGCATGAGTATGAGGTTCTGTGCATGTACATGTGCGTTTCCCAGATTTAAAAAAGTGTGAAAAAGACTAATACCACAATATTTAGATTAGCAACCTAAGTATGATTGAAGTTTTGATGAGAAAAAATGCCTCTGCACCTCAGGTATTTACTTTTATCCTGGGCCAACTGGGACAATTACACTAATATCCAGTCAGATTTTACAGTTCTCTATTATTTTTTATGTTAGAACTGAATATCTAGTAACACAATAGAAAACAAATGTTCTGAAAATATAAAAATCAGTTGAAGATTAGTAATCATAAAGATTATGGTCTTTATGAATAAGAAAGAATCTGAACCTATATAAAGAAAATACCTACACTTAAACTCCATTTTTATAAGAGGTAATGTTGTAAGAATGCAAATATTTATGAGGTAATGTTTTTATAAGATGCAAATTTTTGTTTGTTCTCAATTTC
The DNA here is from genome assembly GCA_004027205.1 of Ctenodactylus gundi. Lineage (NCBI taxonomy): Eukaryota > Metazoa > Chordata > Mammalia > Rodentia > Ctenodactylidae > Ctenodactylus > Ctenodactylus gundi. The sequence goes on along the minus strand of PVKB01002618.1, from coordinate 5,483 downwards.
TGCTGTTCTTGTCATGTTTGTCTCTCATAAACGATAGGGTTTTAGTCAGTGTAAAATATAAAATAGAGCAGCTTATTCAAAAGCGCTAAATTAAACCAGAATAGTAATTGATTAATAGCATCCATTATTCAATAAAGATATAATTTAATGGAGGAAAGTGAAAGGAGATAATGATAAAACTGAAAATATAAGTTCTTCTAATTGCAAATCTAAACATTAGTCAAAGCATCTCCGTTTAAGTTCAGCATCACTCATGGGGGGAAAATGTTTTATTTCTCAAGTCTTCTGTTAATAGAAATGCCATAAACTAATCCTTTTGTCTCAAAATCTTTGAGATATAATCCATTTGAATTGAGCTCCATCGTCTCTGGCATGCTTTCTACTTTCTTTTTTCCTGCTCTGAATATATTGCTGCCAAAGTCGCTCTCTAATACAACCATGGATGGAGAAAATACTTTTCTAAGTAGATCTTTCATTTCTTTAATGTCCAATAGTTAATCTAACTTTATCTCTAGTTACACCCAATAGACCTATGTACTATTTTTGCCCTAATTTTACACACTCTAGTTCTGGCTTTATCTCTCTATTTATATCTTACCTGTCACTAGCAATTCAGCTGTCTGGCATAATTTTCAAAACTATATTTTCCCAAAATATATGTAAGTCAATTTTCTTGGTTTTTAAAGTGTATTTTCTGAAATTGACTTTGTTTTGACTATGTAGAAACTGCTCCACATAGTTTCAGACTTTGATCATTACATTTCACAAATTTGTGTTTTATCTTATAAGTACTTAATCTACTTGGTTATATGGTAGAAATGATGATGTTTTTAATGACTAGCTAAAAACAAGTGATGGTCATATTTGTAAATATTCAATATTAAAATGTATTACAATGAATTTAGGTTACATCATTTATAAAATTTTGCTAAACTTATGTCCTTCTATTAATGTGCTTATCCTCAAATATTAGGTTTTTAGTAACCAAGTTTTTTTTTTTTCTTATGGGAGTTTCTTATCTTGACCCTAGCTGTAAGAAGCATACCCAAACTATCAATTATTAAAAGAATTAAAATATTTCTGATCTCTTATACAGTATTCAATGTATTATGCCCTGTTTGGATCACAGGCTGGATATACAGTTTTTTTCTGCTGTCATAATGTTTTAATGTCCCCTGATAGTCATTTTACAACCAGTAACACAACCGACATCTGATCTGCCTTTCTTTCTCACTTGCTTGAGGGGAATGTCTCTTAATTCAAAAAGAATAACTCCTCCAAAATTACTTGTACCATGTTTGTTCATATTCTACTGTCTGTACCTGCGTTACAACCATCTTATTGATAAAGAAGCTTGTGGAGTTTTGTCATTGAGTTGTAAGATGTTTATCTAAAATCATCATTATTGTGGACACATTGAGCATGATTAATAGGAACCAGGGCTTCTCACATAAATGCCTTTTACTGTTAAGTGTAGCCTTTGACAAAATTTCACCCTAACGCACTGCTGTCATTCATTATGCTATGCAAAGTTTCACTGTGGTGTTCCGTAGTAACTCCAACACAGCAACTGTTATTATTGTAATGTGTTATTTTTTTTTCTTTTTCAGTAGATTTTAAACACGTACAATGAATTTTTTCCCAACCTGTATTTCCAGTGGGTCAACTACAGTAGGTCATCAATAAAGAATCAATGAAGGTAATTCATGAAGAAATGACCATGGGAGAGTAATCGCTCAATTTAATGTTTCAAACTGAAATGATCACAGCTGTCATGACAAACATCATTACTCAACTCTGATTTTTATTCGTATCAAATATTAGATCCCTTATTTTATTTCCACTCATGTAACTTTCTTGTAATATTGGTTTTATTTCTATTTTTCACAACAATTTGCACTCTTATACAAACAATGGCCTGTACTTGATACACACACACACACACACACACACACACACACACACACACACGTATATACAGGGTCTCACTCTGTAATCCAGGCTTGTCCTGAACTCACTACACTATGGAGCCCAGGCTGGCCTTGGACTCATGGCAATCCTCCTGTCTCAGCCTCCTGAGTGATTGGTTTATAGTTGTGTGATAAGCCTCAAGCCCGGCTTATGTGGTTTTGGGGAATCTAACTTGTGTACTTAGTACCTGACCTAGTGCTTGCTACACTAGCGCTTAAACCACTGAGCCATTCCTACAGCTCCCACTTATATTATTTAAAACAAATATTACTTTGAATGACCATTGTGTACTTTAAAACTAACTGCCTGTAATTAATGAGTGTCGTTTAGAATTTTTTCCATGAAAATAAATGAACTCTCTTAAAATGCCAATATTTGCAGTACAGAGTCTAGGAATAAGATGAAACAGACTTTTAAAAATATATGGAACTCGTAAGACTTAAGGAAGGTCTGTGAAACAAACTTTATGATTTGGGTCTCTATTAAAAAAAAGATGGGACATACAATCTTTATTCTTCTAGTTGTGTGACAGGCTGTGAGTGCCACGTGAGGAAAAATAAGTGAGCGATTTTAAGTCTTGTACTCCACAGACATTTGGCTTTTGACTGTCTACTGCAGCTTATAGGATCTTACTCCAAAGACAAGGAAATATGCACATTGTTGGGTCCAAAGACCTCCTGCTAGGGATCAGCAGGAGGGCAGGAGGTCTTCAGGGATCAAAAGTCTTGATACAGAAAGTTTATCAGAGAAAAGAACGTCGGATATCAACTTCAAGGTCCTCAACTTACATAAAAATGTTTAACAAAACTAAGACCAGGAATTACACAAGGTAGGACTGCAATTATCTATATTATTCTAAAAAAATAAATTATTTTCTATTGTTCTTTAATGAACATATTAACTATAAAGATCAATCATAAGACACAGTTATCATCCTTGGGTTTTAAAACACTTATTTAGAATATTGTTATTTTATTGAAAATGACTTAATAAAAGAAACAGAATGTTATATAAATGCTTTAGAAAAAGCATATTATGCATATTAAACTCTATGCGAATCAGAGATTGACTATGCTTAAAAGTATATCCAAAAATTGTTAAGATTCAGATGTGTTCATGTTTGATTATGAGGTGAATGTTTTATAAACCTGACTTGATTAAATGGTTATAAAATTAATTTCCCATAAAATCAGTCATTCCATCCTAATCGCTTTCTGTAAGCTCACTCTGGAGAATAGATTTGAGTATCTACCATCATTCTTTAGTCATCACTTAGAAAATAAATGTGGTTCATGAATTTAAATGTTTCCCAGAAAAAATACAATTTTAAGCACATAAAATTGATTTATTTAGAAAAAATAAATGTTTTGTGATTATTTATTATAAAATGTGAATACTACTACATTGTCAAACTAAACAATTTGACATTGAATATTATATAAATTTAGTTCTGATTTTTATTAAATTTCTCTTTAAATATTACAAAATATTTTGGCTGATGTAAATTTCAAGCCTCAGTGGTACAGTTTTTTCATTATACTTTTTTAGTTATTCAATCACCATGGCTACTCAAACTCAACTCTTCACACCTGCAAGGGCAACGAAGCCAATTTTTAAGAGGTTTTTGGTGTTTTATATCTTCATAGGGAAAAGAGTCAAAAATCTGTTTTTAACTGACCTTAAATTACAGCTTACAATGTTGGCATCAGATACCCACATTCCTTATTAATAGGTCTATTTCAATATCAGTGATTCTTGTCTTTCTGAGGTCTTAGCTATATGTTGCATAAAGTAAGATAATTTTGTTGAGGATTCAGATACCTTGACTGTTCTAACTGTAATAAAATTGGGTACATCTTTTGTAATCTCTTGTTCTAGATGTCTGAGTAATGCCTACATCACATATTCTTGAACTGTTTAAGTAATCATGCCTGATATTGGAAGGTTTTCCGAGACTAATGGGGTGCAGTGTGAGTTATGAGCCCTCAATTAAAGGTCTTCCCATAACACGATACTTATCTTTTCATGACACCAAGGTTATACGATACGTGAATGTTATACAAACATATGTGTTGTAGAGACACATGTCTGTTGGATAATAATCTTGGCTTTTTTCAGTTAAAGAAAAGGAAATCAAAATACCTACTAATAATTAAGTTCTTAAATTCTATCCATCTGTGAAAGATAATATATAATTCTCAAATATTAATAATTTTAACAGAAATATGTGGCATTGTTATTGAAGTATGCCTACTTAATCCCAGGATCAGTAGTCATTCATTTTTTTGCACCACACTTTTGCAAATATATAATGAAATGAGACTTTTGACACATTTTCTTAGATTATTCAGCTACATTTATTCAAGCGCTGTTTGAAGCTACAGCATCATAAAGTGCTTGACACTATTTTTCCTTTCTTTTTTATGTTTAGAACTAAGCTAATGTATTCAACAAAAGACATCTGTTTCTAGTAACTATACTTTTACAATTCAGGAAAAGGATAAAGAATTATATTCTCATTAGACATACCACTGCGAGCGGAGATTTAGTATTTGGTGTGACCACTTGAATGACCTCACCTGAGGCTTTTAGGTAATGTATTATAACTGACTGTGCAATCCCAATAGCACAGATAATAGCAGCAAAGCAAATCAGGAGGTGGCGATGCTGATCTAAACCTCTAAATTTATTATTATGTTTACCTAAAAAGCGTGCTATTTCTTATAAAGTGGGCTGCAACTTAACAGGATATAGGTACTTTCTCATCTGAGAAAAAATGAAAACAGAACTGAATAATTATTGAAATGATCAGAATGATGGCTTCCCAGAATTATACATATTTTAGAGAATATGCTACAAAGATGTTACTAGTAATAATAACATATTTATTTTTGAGAATGATATTCTATATAAAATGTATCACTATGAGAAAACATCATTTCTCAGCAAAAACAGTCTGGATTAATATGCTTAACAGATGTTGAGGATAAATTTGTCATACTTAGAGAGCTGTTTGATTTGATTATCTGTACACAGAAAACAAGTTCATTTCACTACTAAATTTTAACCTGGGCTATATAATATCTTCTATAGTGAAGCTATTAGTCTATTCATCTTCTGAGGGGAGAAGATTTATTTTATATGCTTGTAATAATTATAGCATATGGACATCATTGTTTACTTTTTTAAGGACTAAAGACATTCTTACATTGCTATCACCTGAAAAGCAGTACCTTGACAATTAGTTGACTTACCTACTATTTGATTTGCATATGGTTCAAAAGACTTTGTTTGTTGTGGAGAAAGGCACCTGCTAAAGAAAATTGAAATACTTGTCTGTCTTACTTTTCAGCTATAACTTCAAGTTATACTAAGTGCAAAAAATATTATTGTAAGTATAAATGCCATGCTTTAACAGTAGCTCTTTAGAATCATCATAAGACATTGCCATTTTAGTGAGAAATTCCTATTTCAAATCTCTAATATTAAAAATCATATTTCTACTCTGTTTT
>PVKB01002617.1:165653-264555 GCA_004027205.1 Ctenodactylus gundi | reverse complement strand
CGGACACGTCATATGGCCTGATTGGCCTCTGCAAATCAGGAACCAACACGCCACCCAGATGTAACCTAAAGGATATATAAACCGTGCCATTTTGGGGCTTGGGGTCTTCCTCTCATCAATGCTATAAGAAACGATTGCTGCAGAAGGATCCTGGTGCCCGCGTGCGTTCTTGCTGGCGAGACGATCGCGCGGGTTACAGGCACCTTTGTTTCCAGACTACGAGAAGAGGGCTTCTCAATGTCCCTGAACCAGCCTTGTTTAAGGTTGTTATATTGAGGGAGGGCTTGATTAATAAATCAGGAATAAAGGGGTTTTTTTCTAAAAGTACTTTCTTCTTTAAAATCTTCAGTAGTTTTAGAAAAGCTTTGCATTTCCAAGAATCAAAGAAACACATTTTTTTGTTTTACATTTTAAATAGAGAAAACTGACAGCTATTCCTCCTTGAATGCCCTGAACAACTTATCAATCTGACATTTTTCTTGAAGGAAACTGAGAAGATGTCATATTAAAAAGCAAATACTATGAATATATTAACAGAAAACTTCAAGCCAACAACAAGTTTCACATTCTAGTGACCTACTTGTGTTTTGGATCATTAATGCATTCACTGTGCAGGATTCTGACTGACTACAATGGAAAGAAGTATTCTCATTTCTCCCTGCGTGCTTCCTCTAACTCCATTAAAATGAAAACATTTATGGAAGATGCTTGATGTTCAAAATAAAGCTGTCGCCAAAAAAAGAGGCATAGGAAAGCATGAAAAAGGGTCTCTGACAAAAGTGAAGTAACATAGGCTGCTTTCTCATGTACGTTTTAGAGGAGATAAGAGATGGTGGATTTTGTTCTGTAGTACAACCAGCCCGGCTCATGGTAGTTTCAGAGACAAACCTGTAACTAGCCTTTCTTTGGTTAATAAAATGTGGGTTGTTGGAGTCACCGGGCACAACAAGCAGATAGTAAAAGTTTGTGTGCCAAGCACCATGGTAAGCGTTTTGCCATACATTATCCCATTAACTTTGCAAGCTATGTGAATGTAACTTACTCTCGGTTGCCCCTCTATTCCTGGTACAGAAACTCAGGGCAAGTTGAATCTTCTATGCAATGCAATAATGCCTGAGCAGGAATTCCATCCCTAAAGTATGACTTCCTAGGTCCTGTTAAATGCTTGCCTTGCAAGCTCAAGGCTCTGAGTTCGATTCCTCATCACCACATAAGCCGGGCATGGTGGCGCCAATTTGTAATCACAGTACTTGGGAGGCAGTGGAAGGAGGATTGCCGTGAGTTTGAGGCCAGCCTCAGCTACATAGTGAGCTGAGAACCAGCCTGGACAGTGAGACCCTGTATCAAAAAAAAAAAAAAAAAAAGGCTACAAAACATGAGAGTAGTCATGTTGGTAATTTTTATCACAGCGTATAGTTATAACTGTTATATTTTATTAATCATTTCTAATCAATTCTTGTGCTAACTTATAAATTAAGCCTTATCATAGGTGTGTGTGTGTATAAGAAAAAAAAAACACGAACAGGTAAAGCTAGCCCTAAATTGAATTTTATTCTACAAAACTCCTAATTTATACTTTACCAAAAATAGGTGGCTAACTTTTTTCAAAATAAGACAGACATTTCAGGCTTAGAAGGAAAAGAAGCCATCATTGTGTTATGTGCCACGAGGGCACGTCAAAATCCCTGTAGTCAGCTCTATGCATTAAAGGAGAGCTGCATTTTCAGTATTGGTCATAGAATCTATTCTAGTGACTCCCCGTTTGGATCACATACTCACTCTTGTGGCACATGCCCATGATCTACTAAATACCCTAACCCACCACACTCCTATAATTCACCCCACCTGACCAGGCCCCAGTGGTTTTCTAGACATCCCACAACATCCAAGCACATGAGGTGTGGGGGGACACTCCAGAGCCACAGCATAACAGGAACCCTTGTCAAAGCAGCCTTGTGTCCTTGTGAGTTTGAATGGGCAAAGGGTGGAGCCTTGCTGCTTCCTGAGATGCATATGGCGTCTTTCCTACTGTCCTGATTCGAGGGGCTTGGCATTTTTTCATACAAAAGAAGAGGAAGAGGAAGAAGAAGAAGAAGAAGAAAAGCATGGTATGACAAGGGTTTGGTACTACGCTGTTTGAATCATTCACTGGTTGTCTTTGACGGTTTCCCTTATGAACAAACAGGAACTACTCGTGTGTGTGTGTGTGTGTGTGTGTGTGTGCGTGCGTGCGCGCGCGTGCTAACGCGTGCTCATTTAAACTTAAAATACATGTTTACTGTAATTATGAATATTCATTACATATTTCATAAATAAGGAAACCATAGTAAGATTAAAATACTCAAATTTAACTGGATCAGTAAATGGAAGAGCTAAGATTTCAGTCCAGATCTGATTCCAAACACTGAGTCCTAAATCATCACTTCATACAGCACATTTCACGTGCTGCTGCTTCTCACTGATTCTGTCTGTATCTTTTTGGTCATTGAATAAAGCTTCTCCCTTAACCGTCGCATTAGGAAAAATAATACTCCTTATTTATGAGTCTTAATGTTGCATAGGTAATGGAAATAAAATGCGTAGTTAATAGTGAAGTACAAAAATATCTCATTAGAAATATAAAATAGTTTTAATAATCCCTTCAAAATTGTTACAGAAAATAAGATAGTAAACATGAGTATTATTAGACATCTGAAAAAACTACTGAGCTTTGGAAATAACCTTGTTTTGTATGCATCTACCAGATATGTTACTTGTTAACAGTGCCTATGTAATATAGGATTTAAGGTAAATTATTCTGGTGAGAGAAACAGCTGACATTTGTGTATTGTTATTGATGTACTAAATGTCACTGATTTTTTTTTCTGGTACTAGAGATTCAGTCCAAGACCTTCACACAAAGTTATATTTTCATCTTTTTTTGTTGTCTAATTTTGATTTTCAGACAGGGTTTGACAAAGTCACTAACTTGCCCAGGCTTGCGCTTCTCCTGTCTCAGCCTCCCAGAATGCTGGGATTACAGGCCTGGGCCACTAGGACAGCTTGAACTTTACACCATTTAAAAATGTTCACAAAAGAAATATCCATGTTTTCCCCCTCTCCTGCCAGGGAAGGAGAGGAAAAGCAAGCTTAGTCAAGTCATAAAACATGCTTGAGAAAAGACTGAAGGAAAGCACTTTCAAAATATACGCTTTAACAGGATTTGTTCACTATTATGTATTTTAATGTAAGAAACTTCCTTGAAACTTAAGCACAAGTGCTTTCTCTGGACCTGTGTGACCTGTGTCAAGTCACTTGAAGTGTCTGTGTCTCAACTAGCAGTTAATGAGGTAGGAAAATTGGGAGTTTTTCAAATTGCCATATTATCATTATCATTTTACTTGTATTTTATGACATTGCATATGTTTTTCTTTTAAATATAGAAATCTAAGCCAACCATTAAAATATTAATCTTAACAAAAATAAATTGATGTTTTTATGTACAGTCTTCACATAGAGATTTACTGTAGCCATAGTTTCATGGAATCTTTATTATGTTTACCAAATAATTTTCATAATTTCTGACTTAATGTTGTACAAAGAAATTGGCGATATAAAACTTATTAACAAAGTCTACTGATTAGAAATGTAAGAAAACATCAGCCATGAGATATGTAGATAGTCAAATACAATACAGTGACAGTGACTTTCAATCTTCTGGTACACAAGAAAGAGAGATGTAAGGCTGCTCTGGGGTACTCATTTTGTGTCCTTAGTGGAGACTAAGCTCAGATTCTACTGTCCGTCTCTTTCTGTCACCGGTTGTTTCTAGTATTAGGGAGAGAACATTGCATTGGTTCCAATCACACTGCTCTGAACTATGGTTGCTCCAGGGAGAGGTGACCTTCATCATGCGAGTGAGAACATGCAGGTTTGGGGTGCAGATTGTGTGTGGGGAAGGCTAATAAAGTGGAAATTGTCCAGCGAAATAAAAATGCTTTGTTTTATCCAGGGTCATAAAGACGTTCCTCTGTTTTATTTTTCCCAATAATTTCAGTAGATTTAATTCTTACGATTTTTTGGTTAATATTGAGACAATTTTGTGTGTACAACATGCCATAATGTTCTAAGTTTTATTTGTCTTACATACAGATAAATTATTGCCTTAAGAACATTTGATCAAATGTCTGTTAAAATGTCCAGAGATCTTCATAGAAATTAGCCTTTACTGACATTAGACTGGCTACCTCATCTATAAGATTGGTCTATTTATATTTCATATAGTCATTATTATAATTGAATTTATATCAGTATTTTTCTGTTTTCCACATGTCTTGTCATTTTCTTTCCTCAATATTATAGTCTTTGTTGTAATCAAATATTTTGATGTAAAATTAAATCCATCTGTCAATTATTTTAAAGCCATTTTTTAGTTAGTTGTCTAAAAGTTACAAATCACCTTTTCACATTCTACTTATAATTAATATTACAATTCTTGCAGAACATAGCAATTCTGCTGCAGTCTAATTTCATATTTTTCTTCCTTTGTGTTATAATCTTCACATATATTAAGTATTCGTTAAACTGTTAGTCTCTTTTTCCAGCTGGAGTACAATGAAATTAGCCTCAGAATTGATTGTCCACACTACTGAAAAACAAAACAAAACAAAACCATATATTGGACTGCTGTTCAATTACCAGATATAGTTCTCTTCTTTTGTGGAGCACTTATATGAGTGGAAAAGAAAAATATCCAATATTCTTTTGATTGATTTGGCAAAACCATTTTGCTATATTGTTTGCAGACCTGTAAGGTTATAAAGCATTTTTACTCTTACATAATAATCTGTCACCCACTTTCTAGCCAGTATTCCCACCCCTGTCCAATCACAGAAGCCACCATTATTCATTCAGATTACTGTCAACTCATATTTTGTATTGTGAGAGGAATATCATATAACATACAGTCTTTTTGGCCAGAATTCTCCTGACCAAGCTCTAGTAAAATATTCATCCACTTCATTTTGTGCAACAGAAGTTCTTTGGATATATAAGTAATATTTACAGTAGTGTGATTAAAGCACAATTATTTATTATACAGTTCATTGATATTTGTGTCTTTATATGTCATTTTATGGGTATCTGTTTTTGTTTTGCTTGGGGAACTACAGTAAGCAGAGTTGTTAGGTTATAGAATATAATTGTTTTATTTGAAATTTTCTGTCTTTTGGTTGAGTTTAATTAATATATATTAAAAGTACCTCTTGATAAGAAAGGATTTATTCTAACCAGTTTGTTAATTGTTTACTATTTAGTTTTACAGTTCTTATGTGCATTTGTCTTTTACATTCTCACTGTTTTCCTTTGCATTTTCTTGATTTTTTGGTAATGATTTTCTTCAAATTCACTTTCTTTTCCTACTGTGATTTGGATAGGTACTGTATAAAGGAGAGTGGGAAAGTCCTTGTCACCTTGACAAGATACGTAGGTGCACAAAATGCTAAACCTCATTGTAAACCTTCCATTTTGCACTTATACATATCAATAAAATGGGGAAAAACATCTGATAGTCAAAACTATTTTAAACTGAAAAGCAATTTTCTTTCTTTCTTTCTTTCTTTCTTTCTTTCTTTGATTTTGAGGCGAGATCTTGCTGTATAGGCCAGGGTTATCCTGAGCTCATTGTTTAGTGTTAGGATGGCCTTTAACTCTAGGCAACCCTCATGCCTAAGCCTTCCAGTGTTGAAATTAGAGGGTGCACCACCACACCAAGCTTATATGGTGCTTGGAAATCAAACTCAGGGCCTTGTGATTGCTAGGAAAGTGCTTTAACCACTGAGTTAAGGCCCCATCCCTATGCAACTTAATTTTAATCAGAACTACCCTTCGGGTTTTTTCTCACTAATTTTTAAGTTATTTATGTCAAAATTTACATTATTTTGTATCTTTCATAACATTCTAGAGCTACAGAAAATCTGAATATATTTTCTTTTGATATAAAAATTAAGTATAATATGCATAATTATGTTATTATAGAATTCTGCGTTTGTCTATATAATTTACCTTTTTCTTTATTAGCTTTTGTGTTTGGTATTTCATACATATTCAACTTGAAAACTCCCTTCAACATTACTTATAAGTTAGGTTTAACGATGACAAGCTACAAAGCCTTCGGGTCCCCTTCATGTTTCAGAGTTTCTCCAGGTATATTGTTGTTAGTGAGCACTTCATTTCTTTAGTACTTCGAATATTTCACTTCATTTCCCTATAGCCTGCAAAGTTTCCACGGATAAATCCGTGGATAGTCTGATTAAGGCTTGATTAGCTGTGACAAGTCATTTTTCTTTTGTTATTCTCAAAGTTCTTTTCTGATCTGTGACTTTTGAAAATTTGATTATCATGTCTATTTCCTGCCAAGATGAAGGAAATTTCAGGATGTTGTTTCATTAAGTAAGCTCCTGCCGTCTTTGGTCTATCTTCTCATCTTTGAACTCCAATGATACTTACAAAGCTTGATGGTTTCTTCCAAGACCCATAGCTTTATTCTGTCTTTTTATTCCTTTATCTTTTAATATTTTAATTTTAAATTATTCTTCTTTGATTTTGCTGATTATTGCATCTGCTTGACCGAGTCTGCTATTAAAGCTCTTTGTTAAGAGTTTTAGCTACTATTTTGTCCTTCATTAATAATTGATTCTTTTCAAATGGGTTTATCTCTAAGTTGATGTTCTCATTTTGGTCATGAATTATTTTATCATTTTATTTGTGTGCTCGTGTACCTTGCTGAGTTTCTTTATTATGTTTTAATTATTTCTTTGGAAATTCACGTATCTCCACTTCTTCAGGACCACTAGCAAAGGTTTCTTGTGTTCATTTGGGAGAGTCTTGTTTCCCTAAGAATATTAGTCTTCGCTCTGGCGCACAGGCAACAGCAGCAAGGGTAGACAAGCAGGAATACGTCCACATGAAAGTTCCCTATTCCAAAAAGAAGCAATCCACAGAGAAATGACAAGGGATTGAGTGGGGGACAATGTAGAAATTATTTATCTGATAAGGAGCTAATACTTAAGATAAAAATGTTCTAACTCAAAACAAAGCAAACACATTAAAACCGCTTGGTTAAAAGAAGCAAAGGATGTAAACAAACATTTTTCAGATATTACACTCATGGCCAACGGGCAGACGGTTTAAACTGCTAATTAATTAATTTCTAGTGTGTAATTTGCTATTTACATATCTCCTTTTTGAAGTGTCTGTTCAAATGATATCCTTCTAAATAGAATGATTATATTTTATCATTGAACTGTAGTTACCAGTAAGTTTCTGTATTTTTGTGCATTTGATGATTTTGTTCTGTTTATGCATGATAACTTTTAGGATTGTATTCTTTTGCTTAAAGATTTAGACATTCTGGATGGCGCTATCCTCTTATAGGAAGGATTTAACTTTCTTTTTGAAGGCAGATAATCATCAAATATCACCTTAATTCATATCAAAATAGTCTGCCGTACATTTGGTATTGTTTCTAGAGTACAACCTTTCGAAAAAAAATCCTATTGTATTTGAAATTGATTTTTTTCCACAGAAGCCTTGGACATAAGTTTTTCTCTCTTCAGCTTATGGAGTTGTCCAATTTTATCCACTGTACTTTGACTTCTTAGATCCTATTTTCTGAGCAGTTTCTTGGAGTTTCTACTTAATTACTTATACTTTGGGAATCAGACAATTCTTTGTGGTTGCTTTCGCTGGGTGAATTAATCTAGTTTGATTCCAGCCAAAAAACTTGAACTTTTCATAATACATTTCATGTTGGGAGTGGCCACACACTTTGGTTTTAGATTACATAGTATAATCTTGTGCCATTATTGATAGTATCAATGAGAAAAATGGTATTATACAAGTGGGTATTTTAAAAGCCTTATTCTTACAGCTTTTCAAAACTTTTACCATCAAAAGTTATAAAACTTCCAATATCTCTTTTTATTCATTCATTGGAAAATTTAATGTTGTCCTTTGTTAGGATGATATAAATGGGCCCTAAGTACATTCATTCATGCCAGGCATTTTAATATAACGATGAATGTCAAATTTTGTGGTTGCACATGCCTTGTCACAGCTTTCACTCTGAAGCTAGCTTACATGTTACTAGAGTGCAGGGATCAGATATCACCTAAAGCAGCCACAAGCAAACTCACCATACATATGCCAGGACAGAAAAAAAAAAAAGTTTTGGGAAATTACTTTAATCTTCATTTACACTGATCAAGAAAATAAAAAATGGAACCAAAATTATTAGACTAAGAGATGACAACGGTAGAATCTATCACTTTTACAGAAACACAGAAGTAAAAGGAACTTTGAAACAATGATATGAACTGTATGCCAGCAAATTAAGTAACTTGGAAGAAATTACCAATTCTTAGAAAGACATCACTTACTATAAATGACTCAGAAAGAGAAAGGATGCTGGGTTGAACTGCACCTGCTACAACAAGAGTTCAAACATAGAATTGACATGTTATTCATTTTAAAAGAGCATTTTAGACTAAGGGGGTCAGGGTAGAGTCAGTAAGATTTGGGTTGATTTTCAGTGAGTAAAAAATAGATTTTGTTAGGTAGAAAACATATTTCAGGAGTAGCCATGAATAAATGCTTTGCCCATGGAACATGTACTCCTTACCTGGCAAAGCAAGTTAAGTGACATTTCCTGCTATTAAGCTACACTTCATCAAAACCATCAGAACAGCAATAATTCTTTCCCTCTATGGTAAGTACAAGATACAAGTACAATTACAATAAATGAAGGAATGAAGGTGCTACAAATGCTATACTAAGCGAGAAAACAGGTGTCCTAAACCACCAGCACTCAGTAGAACCCAGTGATAACTTGATACATTGAGCCTGTAGTTAATAACGGGCAACTACCTAGAGCTACTTTGAAATTTGTTTTTGTTTCTCTGATTGCTTTAGTTTTTTGATACATGTAAACTCTCAAAATGATTGATACTGGAGAACATAATGGTACATCGTAAATACTATGTGACAATTTCTCTTCAGCCTTGCATTTGATAATACTCTTGAATGAAGATGATAAACTGAAGATGATAAATAAGAAAATGAATGCCTCTATTTGGGTCCTGAAAAGCCATATTTTTTTCTTAAAGGCATAAAATTTATGGTGGTTTGTATTACCATCTCTAGGTAGTTCTGAATATAAAAAATAAAATACAGTATAACTGGTGCAAGTGCCAAAGGCTTGTGTTTGGGTCTGTGTGGAAAAAAGAAAAAGTGACGTGGGGCAGAGGAAAGTGAGCTAAGGAGACGTCTAGAGATGGCAGGAGCCAGGCTTTTCTGAACTCGTAATGAGGGGTGGTGTCTCAGAACTGGAGAACAGAATGAGAACATTTGTGAAAAATCCAGTTTCCAGAATGAACTTTAAGAATTACTTCATTCAAGAGTTAACACTTCTGAATACTGAGGTTTCTCATTTTCTGCCGTGCTAGCTGTCAGGTTTCATGTATTTACTCAACCGTGTGTTAATAAGCACTGCACTGTGTGCATCCATGGGCTTGTCCCTGACATCCGCATGCGAATTTGCATTATTCTTTCTATTGTGCAACCCGAACACGCTTTGGTCCTTTCCCCTTGCGTTCACACTGACAGGTAAGAGTTCAACTGACTGAATGTAGATCTCCACAAAGCAGAGGGTACGAGGGAACTTAACCTAAGTACGTAATTAGAGGGCGTAGACAATGAAGCTTCCTTAGGTATGAAAAAGAAGAGGTACTGTAACAGAGGGGGAAAGAGGAGGGAGACAGAAGGCGAGGAAGGAAGAGGAGAAGCAGAGAGGGAGAAACAAATGATGGAGGGATGAAGGAAGGGGGAAGAAAATAAGACGAGTGAAAGGGAAAGGGAAGAAAAGAATACAACTTTGAAACTGTTAAAACTGTCTGGAGAAAAAGAAGGTGCTGGATCTCGGCCTACAGTCTCGTCCGGCATCAGCCAGAGCTCATAGTAGCCACTGAAGAGGATTTCGCTACAGGGGCAAATTGCTTGTGGATTCTGAAAATTGCACAGTGCTTACAAAGCATTAAACACATCCCTGGTTACAGGTACTTAAGTAGGCAATTTGGTACGCCTTGGGGAAAGTTTTGTGTTACATAATTTTGTGTTTCAGAGACTTTTTCCACCCCGGGTGCAAAATGAATAGCCGAGTGGGAGGCGGCACAGCTTTTCTGTCAATCATTATGCAAGTGCGCTTTTGGCTTCAAGTTGAAAATATTCGCAAGTCCGTAAAAATTATAGTATTCAGAGAAGAAATATTTTGCCTAAATAAATGCTCTTCCTCCCAAATCAACCTATGTCCATTAGTGACATGGTTTATGTGAAAGCTAAAAGGAGAGAAATTGGATGAGTGATGATTTAGCTGGAAGATTGTGTATTTTCTTTAGCATCAAAGCTAGAAGAGATCTTGTCCCAGTAAGGTAAAAAGCTTGAGGCTATTTTCTAAGAGTCCACATGGAATTAATGACAAATAAAATGAGACCGGACGCCAGCTCATGCTGGTATAGTTCGCAGATCATTGCACTATGTGAGTAGGAGAGCCGCCTCAGTAAACCTTCGAAGGAAGGGAGGCCTTCAACTGCTTTCAGCCGAACAGCAAACATCCTCTCTCCGGTATGCGTCCATTTCCTATCTTAGTGTGTCATCTCACTACCTCCTCCCGGGTCCCAAACTGTCCTAAGGAAACAATCGCCTCTTTTGTGAACTTGGCTAAGCCCGCTCACCTTCCCAGTGTTCTCAAATTTACGGCTCTGGCTTTGAGTGTAACATCAAAACTTTGATTATCTATGTATGTTTAATCGTGGTAGTTTGGAATTATTCTTGATGGCACCTCCAATCTAATTGCAAGATTTTTAAGAACAAAGGGCTATATTTCCTTTGCTTACTATCCACACATAGCGTAGTATTATACAGAAAAGACAATTGATACATCTTACTATAACTAGAATTTCAAGTATAGGAATTTTCAAATGCATTTAAAACTGTGTTGTTTCCCTTATCATACATTCCTCAATTCTCAAACTCTATACAGTGATATGTTATTACAATTTAGGTAGAAAGTTGTATATCAGAGAGACTTGGAAAGACCTACATTTTGTTTTCACTAATCAGTGCTTTTCCTGACTCCTTCTCCATAATTTTCACTCAATTCATTTATATGTATACAGGCTGTCCTCCACATATAGTAGCTTCAACTTGAGATATTTTAAATTTAAAATGTTGCAAAAGCTACACAGAGTCATAAAAAAACTATCCTGCAAATTTAGAATTTTGACCTTTTCACAAGACAGCAAAATATGATACCAAACTCTCTTGTAATATTGAGCAGCAGCCCTGAGCCTCTGCTCCCCCCCCCCCCCCAGCTACACAGTCGCAAGGGTGAGCCATTAAGGCCGCATAGCTCATGCGTGCCAGATACTTTCAGACACTGTGCATCTGGTTTTGTCAAACCATCCCACCTGTAAAATGTCAATCTGTATATGCATATGAGATATCCAAAACTTAATTATAAAATGTGTTTTGTGTTAGATGGGTTTGCTTATCTGTAGGCTGCTACTAAGCACATTTAACTAATATACTACAGACAGTCTGGCCTGAAGTATGATATTCAGTAAGTTACCTGTAAAGTAAATTTTTGACTTACCATATTTTTAACTTTATCCAGAAAAAAAAAATCAAAAGGGAAGGACCATTTCTATCTTACTGCCCATAATCTAGGGGGGACTCTCTTCTATCTCTGTGTCTTAAATTCATCCCCTTATGAGGCTTAATGAATCATCCCCAAAACATGCCCCAAGCACTGGTGAAGGCCAGTAACGTTTTCAGTTTTGGGAACACATTGGATAAAAAACAAGTAACATTACTTAATGAGGCTGGTATGTAGCGATATACAACAAACAGGTAAATCAACAGTCTATAATTTTTAATAAAAATATAAGCTATAGAAGTAAAGTTCAAAGCAGAAAAGGCATGAGTGAATGTCAAGATTTTAGATCTATTTTCTGTTTTTTTTCAAAAGCCCGAAGAAGATAAGTTACTTTCTTAACATTGCATAACAAAGTGTAGACTAATGCAGAGGCCTTGGACCTCAGGTAAATCCTTTTAGCTTGTCTATAATATGGTTGTCCACTTATGTGGTGACTTATTAAATATGGCATATCTTAAAGTCTTTTTTTTGAGACAGGGTCTCGCTCTGTAGTTCAGGCTGGTCCTGAACTCACTATGGAGCCCAGCCTGGCCTTGGACTCAGGGCAATCCTCCTGCCTCAGCCTCCCGAGTGCTGGGATTACAGGTGTGCGCCACCATGCCCAGCTATGTGGTGCTGGGGAATCGAATATCTTAAAGTCTTAATCAAAAATCTATTTGTTCCATGATCTGTAGTACATCCTGGGAAAGCATGCAAAGAATAGACATTTTCTTTTATGTGCCATTTTAACTTCATCTCTCATCTGAAATACAATCTACTCATTGTTTTGCAGTTACAAATATTTTCCCATTTCTGTTGTTTTCTTTGAATCATAAATTTTGCAAGATTAGTTCTTACTATTTTCTAAATGTATATAGGTTAGTTGATTCACATTGATGTCTGGCTTTATCATACGTTCATCAGCAAGAATGAACTATATTTCTTAAACTTGCTTTATGACCTATACATGGTCAATATCATGTTACATGAACACATATTCTGTAGCATACGTTCTGTAGACAAATCTTCTCAGTTGTTTTTCTACCATTTTTTGTGTTTCATCACATAATCTATCAGTTTCAGGTGAGGAGTGGCATCTGTGCTAGAATCTTCTAGAATAGTTATGGAATTATCTATACCTTTGTAGTTCCATTTTCTCTATATTCTAAGCAGCTGTAACATTTGGCTGTATCTTATCTTTTCTCATGTAACTTCTGACTTCCTTAAGATGGAAGTTTGATCACATTGTTTTATATAAAAATCCCCCATGATTCATTAGTTACCAACCAACCTATCAGTCTTCAATATTTCCGTGAGATTTCCACATTTAAGTTCAACACAATCTCCATTCTTTTTTCTACCAGTTCAATACAATCTCCATTCTTTTTTCTACCAGTCTCTCCTCAGGAAGTTTCTTCATGACTTCTTCTCTCCTCACACCAGTCTCATCTCTACATTCGTGTTGTCCCCATGTGCAAGAGTGCCCTCTTTTTCATTCATTTAACTTCTAACAATGCCTTGAGAATGTTTCCTCCTCTCAGCCTTTTTCTTCACCCTAACCTCTACTTATCACTCCTTTCTCTAGTCCTCAGAGATCTATAAGTTAAAGTATATTTGATAGTTCGGTGTATTTAAACAGACAGGAATCTTTCAGAAAGAAGCAACATTTTATATATGACCAGTACCACACATAGTGATAGTTTAGTCAATTTGTGTTGACAATTTTATTGGCACTGTACTCTAAATCTAGAAGTTGATGTGCATATGCTAAGTTAAAGTGGAAACAGAGACTAGGAGTGCAATGTCTGAAATACCTGGCATGGTAGTTTAGTTGGATATTTGTATGAAAACCCAGTATATCTTTCAGTGCAAAAGATTTTTTATTAATGTGGTAATAATTATAGACAAATAAAATGACATTTTTTACAGCTCGAGTAAAAGTGACAGAAAAGAATAGCAAGGAAATCTCGGTTGTAGACCACAGGTGAACACATTTATAGACTCAGTATATTTACATGTATTTATACTTTTTGCTTGTATTTGATCTGGTCCAAATCAAGACAAAAACACTAAGATAGCTCTTCTTTTTATAAAAAATATACGACATAAATTAAGGCAGAATTTCTCAAAGATGAGTTGGTTCTTGTTTCATTTTTTTGACAGTCTATATTACATGCTTTCCTATTCACAGGATAATTTTCTACAATGTGATCACTGACCAACATTCTATTAAGAAATGGTGTGCTTGTAAACCACAGAAACAGCATCTAACTGAATATTCTGATTTATTTTCTGAAAAAAATAGTAGATGTTGATTACATGTTATAGAGTATCAGCCAAAAAAAGACCACACTGACAGCTCTAGCATTATGCTCAATGTCTCATTATCTAAAATTAGATACTTCACAGAAAATTTTATTTTCATTTTATTAAAATATTTTAGTGGAACTGAATCCCCCTAAAATATCAATAATACTTACAGAAACGCAACACTGTCGGTCATCCAACAAAAATTTAAAAATTCAAGTATCTGATGTCCAAAAATTACTAAACATCCAAAGAAATGTGAAAACCTTCCCACCATAGTGTGAAAAATATCAATTAATCAAAACTGACTTAAACTGATGCAGATATTAGAATCAGCAGATAAGACATTACACAGTTTCATATGCTCCACAAATAAAGATTCATAAAACATATAGAAATGGAAACTAGTACGTATAAGATGAAAGATGTACTCAAAATGATTGATAATAACATACACATCTCAGGATAGAAATTATGTTATAAAGATATAGGAATAGAAATCATCCAGAATGAAACAAAGAAAGAAAAAATTTAAGAGTCAGTCCACTAACTGTGACACTATTTCAAGCAGCCTAATTTATGTGTGATTATACTCCACAAAGGATATGGCAGCCAAAAAATGTATTTGAAAAAATGACCAAAAGTCTCCTTAAGTTTATGAATATGATAATCTGAAATGGTTAAAAATTTATGCCAAAAGGTTATGAAGAAATGTATATTCAGTTACATCATAATTGATTTACTCTAAATGAATGATGTAAGTTTCCAAGCAGCTTCAAACTTTTTTTTTGAGACGGGGTCTCAGTCTGTAGCCCAGGATGGTCCTGAACTCACTATTCATTTCCCTTTCTGTCTCCAAAAAGTCCACCTTCTTGTTTTCCTATTATCTCTTCTTGGTGTCATTCTTTAATTAATTTATATTTTTTCTTTCTCAAGAGGAACCATGCAATGTTTAACCTTCCGTATTTGACTGAAAGAAAACTTCAGCATTCTGACCCCAAGTTCCATCCATTTTCCCACAAATGACTCAAATCGATTTTCCTTCCTACATCAATAATACTCCATTGTAAAAATATACTGTATTTTCTTTTTTCATATATATGCAATACATAACAGTTGCGTTGAGCTTGGGTATTGTGTACACATATGTATAGTGCGAACATTACAATCCTTTTCCTATTCCCTTCTTGGTCATTCCAAATCCTCCTAAATCCCACTATCACACCCAATTGGTTCTTTAAAATGCTTGTATTCTGGGTTTTTCATAGTAGAGAGACTATGGAAGACTTAACCTACTGAGTTTGATCCACTTCACTGAACTTGTGGCGACCATTTACCTACAAAAGTTTCAAATCTGTCTTTATGGAACAGCAGTACATGTACCATCGTGGACACCCACCACATTTTCTTTATCCATTTGTCTGTTGTTGGGCTTCCAGGCAGTTTCTATAGTTTAACTATTGTGAACTCGCTGCTTTAATCACGGGTGTGTAGGTATCTGTGTAGTACAATGACTCGAACTCTTTGGAAAAAACCTAGAGAGGTATAGCTAGGTCAAATAAAATTTCTGTTTTTAGGTTTGTAAAGAATATCTTAACTAATTTTCATAATAAGTTTATTAGTTCACATTCTCACCAATAACATGGGAGAATTTTTTCCTTCCATATCCTTGCCACCATTTGTGTATGTGCATGTATGTGTGTGCGCACGCGTGTGTGCGTGCGTGCGTGCGTGCGCGTTTTCTTGATGATAGTCGTTTTTACTGGAGTAGTTAGCCTCTTGGCATTGTTTTGATTTGCATTTTGCTAATGGAAGCAATGCTGAACACTTTTTCATGTACTTTGCAACTATATGAATTCTTTCTTGAGACATGCATATTCATTTTTTTTGCCCATGTTTGGTCAGGTTATTTCTTTTGGGATACCTAATATTTTTATTTTTTTTATACATTGTAAGATATTAGTCCTGTACCAAAAGAGTAGCCTTCAAAACTTTTTCATTTTATATAGTCCCATTTGTTGATTCTTGGTGTTATCTCTTACCAATAACTGTTCTATTGAGAAAATTTTTGCTTATGCCTATACATTTTATGATTTTATCTTTTGTACTGTCCAGTAAATTCAGTTGTTTCTGTTTTAATATCTAGGTCTTTGATCTATTTTGATTTGATTTTAGTACAGGACCAAAAATATGATGCTAATTTCATTCTCTGCAAATGGATAGTATGTCTTAGCACCATTTGCTAAAGGAACTGACTTTTCTCCATTGTGCTTTTAGCCACTTTTTAAAATATCAAGTGTATGGGCTTATTCATGTTTCTGCTACTCTATTGCATTAGTCCACATATCTATTATTTATATCCATAATTTGTTTGTTTTTTCCCGTAATTATTCTTGCTATTAGTACGCATTTGTGATACATAATAGTTACGCTGAATGTGAGGGATAGCACATACCCAAGTGGCACCTTAATCATTTTTAATTTCTTTTCCAGTCCCATGCCTTCTCTCCATTCCTGCATTCCCCTCCCCTCTCCACACAATATATATCTCTCTTAGTTTTTCCTTTTACTTATTTATACTTTGGGGTTTTTTTGGTATTAGAAAAAAGCATGCAATGTTCTCTATATAACCATGTGATGTAAGTTCTATGTATTAATTATTTCACTAAGTATAATAGTCATAAGGTCCATTCATTTTTATACAAATGATTCAAATTTATCTGTCTTTATGGTAGAGTAATACTCCATTGAGTATACATACCATATTTTTTAATCCATTCAACTGTTCATGGACATATTGGCTGCTTGCAAGGTAGACCTTCTATAAGTGGGACTCCTATAAATGTGAGCAAGCTAGTACTATTTTGATATGTCTTTAGTACTTTTTAATGGGCTGGAGGAGTAGCTCAGCAATAAAAACACTTGCCTAGCAAGCTCAAGGCCCTGAGTTCAATTCCCCGGCACCACATAAGCCAGGCATGGTGGTGCACGCCTGTAATCCTAGCACTCTGGAAGGCTGCAGCAGGAGTACTGTTGTGTGTTCAAGGGCCAGCGTGGACTACATAGTGAGTTCAGGACCAGCCTGGACTGCAAAGAAGACCTTGCCTCAGAAACTATTTTGAAAAGATATCTTTGTAATAAAACTTGAAATCTGGGATGGTGATGTCTACTACTTTCATCCTTTTGCTCAAGATTGTTGTGGCTACACTTGTTGTTTTCTGGTTTCATATAAAGTTTCAATTTTTTGATCCTATGAAGAATGGTGTTGGTGTTTTATTAGAAAGCGTTAAATCTGTACACCAATTTTAGTAGTCTGACTATTTTGAATGTATTTATTTTGCCTATCAAAGACAGGGAATGCCTTTCTATTTTCTAGCAACCTCTTTAATTTCTTTTTTCATAGTATTATAATTTTCATTACAGAGTTTTTCACCTCTTTGGGTAGGTTGATTTTTAGGTACTTGATTTGTCTTGAAGATACTATAAATGAGAAGGTTTTCCTTATTTCTTTCTGGGTTGGTTCATTGCTAGTGATATTCATGTGTTCGTTGTGTATGCTGTCCCTTTCCTGTGTATATTTATGAGCTCTAAGAGGTTTATTGAGGAGTTTATCTGGTCTTCTATGGAAGGACCTTGTCATCTGCTAATAAAGATGTCTCAAGTTCTTCCTTTTCTACTATATCCCTTTTATTTTTTTCTCTTGCTTAATTGTTCTGGCTAAGTTTCAAGTATTATATTAACAAGAAGAATTTGGAGTGGACGGCCATGTCTTGTTTCTCATTTTAGAGGCAATAAAGCACCAAGAAATTTTGCAGAATTCCTCCAAAGCAGTGCAACTGAGAAATTATAGCTGCTACATTAATAGATTTATAGATGCCTGTTAAGCGATAAAAAGCCTCAACACATTTTCACCCTTTAAAAAATTCAATAATGGGACATAAAGTTAAATACAATGTCAAAGAAATGGACAAGGAATTCAAAGGATGATTCAATAAATTAAAAACAAAAAAGGAAACAAAGACTGATTCTTTGAGAGGGCTGTAACATTAATAAATGACTAGTTAGATTGGAAAGAAAACGCAAGAAAGCACAATTTACCAGTTTCAAAATAAGAAAAACTAAAACAATGGTTCTCATAATTATCAAAATGATGAATGAATATTTTGAATGAATTTATGCTTATGAACATATTGGTAGCTAAAATGGGCACAGTCCTTGAAAGCAGTGATCTAGCAAAAGCTCAGTCAGAAAGAAATATGAAACCTGAATAGTGCCATTTGTATCGAAGACATTCATGTTTAACTAAAAGTCAATTCATAAAGAAATCTCAAGTCCAAGATCAATTCACTAGTAAAGTATGCCAAATCCTTTCAGAAGATATAATAAAACTTCTTAAACAGTCTCCCAGAAATTGAAGAAAAAGTATACTCTCTTTTCACTTGATGAGGCAATATTATTTTTATACCAAAATATTATGAGAAAAGAATATTAATGATGAGTATGCTTTACAAATATAGATGTTAAACCAAAAGATGTAAGTAAATTTTAGTAAATTGTTCCAATAAATATATAAATGGATGATATAAGAATGTGTGACTGATACAGCAATAGAAATGTCAATAGAATCCACCACATTAATAAACTAAAATGACAACATTTATGATTATTTCAGTAAACATGGACAAAGAATTTGACAAAATTTGGCACCAAGTCATTATAAATTACAAAACAAAACGCTCAGCAGGTAAGGTATAGAAGAAAGGCATCTCAAGCTGACACAGGACTATACAAAAGCCTACAAACATAATACTTAAAAGTAAAACACAGAGCTTTATTATTATGCCCAGAAACAAAGTATAATGGGATAGGAGTCCTCATGTGACCACTAATTAGCAACCACTAATTTTTGTGGGCGTCTACATACGAAAGTGCCTGTGTGGAGCTATGGTTCTAGCTAGGGTTTGTGAAAAACTGGGAAAGCTTAAGGCCTAGGAAGACCTTCTTGACAGGGTAGACCCTCGCTCAAGTAGCAAAAACTCTCTGACTATGGCCCCAAATTCAGTACCTGAGGTGACCTTAATCCCCCAGGGAATTTATTATAGCTGTCTTTGACCTTGCTTCTGCTACCAGAACCATCCACCTAGGGACTCACATGATTTGATGTCCACTCGTGTGTTTGGTATCAGACCTACACATACCAGTCCCACGTTTGGCCTTTGAAATGACCCTGTATGTCCCTCTGAACTCTTTCTAGCATTGTCTTGCTGACACTTCCTACTGCAAATCTTAAAACTGGTCCTGTGTTTTGGTTCTTGCACTTCTGAACAGAAGTCTAACAGCATTTCTGCTTTTCCAGCGACCTGGAAGGAGACATGCCTCTACATGTTCACACAGGAAGGACACCTGACCTACATCTGAATCTTTCAATCTCTCTGTCTTTCTCACCTTCCTCCTTCCTTCCCGGACCAACACATGTGCAATAATTTTGCCCTGCAACCTCACCGAGATGTGCTGCCTTCACCAAAGGCTGAAAACGATAGGGCCGCCCAGAGCCGATTTGAACCTTAAAGATGTGACCTAAATCTTTTATTTTTGTAAGTTAATTGTGTAGTTAATTGTTTATTTATTGCAATGTGAATTTCATTAACACAAGTCTATAAGCCTAGAAGAAGTGCATGGATCTTCGAATACAAAGAGATCAACACAAGGCTAAATGGATAACAGACAATCAGGTAAAAATGATACCAGAAAAAGAAATTACTAAAGCTCCAGTAACCAAGCCCAAAGAAATGAAGAGCATTAAAATGACTAAAAATAATTTGAAATTATTATTTTAAATAAGCTCAGTGAGATTAAATAAAACACAAAACAACCAAATGCAATGAAAGCATTGCTTGAAGAAAATGGGAGGTTTAATAAACAGGCAATAAACACACTAAAAGGATCATTTACCACAACCAAGTGGGACTTTTTCACAGGATACAAGGATGATTCAGCAAGCACAAATCTATAAAAGTGAATCCCCAAATTAATAGAAGGAATTACAGAAACCAGATGGTCATTTCAACAGGTGCAGAAAATGCATTTGACTAAGTTTAACACGCTTTCGTAATAAAAATCCCAATAAATTAGGAACAGAAAAATAAATGTATATTAACACAATAAAGGCTGCACAGCCAACATAATCAATAGTCAGACATTTAAAACCTCACCTCTAAGATCAGGAACATGACCAGGATGAATGCTCTCATTAATTCTATTTAAAATGCATTGAAAGTGTTGGCGAGAGCCATTAGGGAGGAGAATTAAAGAGCATCCAAATCAGAACAGAAGAAATAAAACTTCCCATTTGCAAACGACATCATATTATACGTAGAAAACTCTAAAAGCACTGTAAATCTATTAGAACTAACAAAACCTGTAGCATTCCCCTTATTTTGCACACTCTCAACCCCGCCTTCACAGCCACCACTGCAATCTCTTATACTTCGACTTTGACTTGTTTTTACATTCCTCATGATACTCAGATCATACACTGTTTATTCATTTGTGACTGGCTTATTTTTCATAGAATCATGTCCTCCAGGTTCACCCATGGTGTTGCAAGGTATTTTTATAGCTGAATAATATTTCATTGTATATGATATTTCTTTTGTTAATATTATTTACACGCTAGTAGATGACACAGCTTTTTTCTGCAATGAATATAGTTTTTCAGATATGTTTTTGAGTTATTTGCTTTATTTCTTTTTAGATATATACCCCAAGCTGATGTGGCTGAATGGCTGGGTTAATTTTAATTTGGGGGATTATTTACACTATTTATATATTTTATACTTTTTCTATAACAGTTCTATAAATTTACATTCCCAACAACGATGTACAAAGGGTCACTTTCGTCCACATCCTTGGCACTATTTCTTATTTATTGTTTTGTTTTATATTCTATGATGTTCTAGCAGTCATAAGGTGATATTTCCTTGTAGTTTGGATTTCCAATTCCTGAATGATACATGCTTTTTCATATATTTGTCATATGTGTGTGTTTTGTAGGAAAATTTCTATTTGCGTTTTTGCTGTTCATTCTCTTATTTATTTGGTGCTGCTGAAGACTGAGCCCAAGGCTGTCATGTTGAGCTACATCTCTAGCTTTTTTCACTTCTTATTTTGAGACTGGGTTTTGCTAAGTCACTAAGTTGCCCAGGCTGTTCTCAAACTTGTGATCTTTGTGTCTCAGTCATCCAGAGTGCTGGAATTATAAGCGTGCAACCACAAAGCTGGCCTTGCTTGGGTTCTTGTTATCGAGTTGTGTGAGATAATATATATTCTGGATCCACCGTCAGAAATTTGACTTGCAAATGTTTCACCCGCTTCATAGGTTCCCTTTCATATTTAGGATTTTTTATTTTTCTGTGCGGAAGCTTTATGTTTTTATGTAGTCCCATTTCTTTTATTTTCCTTTGTTGCCTGTGCTTTGGGTAACAATGAGCAAAACAATTATTGCCAAAGCCAACGTTGGGGATTTTTTACCTATATTTTCTTCTAAGAGTTTTAAGGTTTTACAGATTACACTTAAATGCACTTAAGTTGGTTATTAAAATAGTATAATACATCTGAAGTTGATTTTTAGACAGTATAAAACAGGCATTTGAATTTGCATTTGAAGCTGATATTTAAAGTAGTGTAAGACAAATTTTGTGGATGCCTTTAATACATTTAAAGTTGATTTTTTTGAGTAGTATAAGACAAAGATTCAATTTCATCCTTATGCCAGTGAATAAATATTTTCACAATGCCACTTGTTGAAAAAAAGTCTACTTTTCTCTGTTGTGTATATGTGGTGCACTTGTCAAACATTAGTTGACTATACACGCACGGACTTATTTCCAGGGTAGTTGCTCTGTGTCATGGGTCCTTGTGTACTTTCATGCCAGTACCACACTGTTTCAATTGCCATTGAAGTAAAATTTGGATATGAAAAGGGTGGTAACTCCAGCTCTCTTCCTAATCAAGATTGTTTTGGCTACTGGTGGATTTTTAGTATTCCATATAAATTTTAGACTATTAATTTGTAAAGTACCTTTGAGATTTTGGTAAAGATTTCATTGAATTTGTAGATAATTGGGTAGTATGGACTTCAAAAAATTGTTCCTTCAGTCCATGTCCATGGGCATTTGTGTCTGCTTCAATTACTTGTCCTTTGTTTTATAAATGTGCAATGTACAAATTTTTCACCACATTGATGAAATTTATTCCTTATTATTTTGTTTTTGTAGCTATCATAAGTACAATTATTTTCTTGATTTTTTTTCTTAATGCAAATGAACTAACAATTTCCTTACATTCAATAAAAGCACAGGATTTGAACAGGTACTTCACCAAAGTATATATTAAAATAATCATGCAACCCATGAAAAGCAGGTAGCATCACAATCCTTAGGGAAATGCAACGTAAAAGCACACTGAACAGCCATTGCACATGTGACAGATGGTCCTTCCTTACTAAGTGCAGAGGGGATGTGGAAGAACTGTAATTCTCACACATTCATAGTAAGATTACAAAAAAATACAACTTTGGAAAACAGTTTGAAACCTTCTCAAAGTCACATGCCTATGATGCAATTCAGTTATCCCATTCTAGACTATTTAGTCAAAAGGAACCAAAGTTTATGTCCATGAAACTATTTTACCTGAATTTTTACAGAACTTTTATTCATAAGCAGTATGTCCATGAGCAGATTAATGACACATTGTGACATAATCATATAACAGACTACATATAAGAGCAATAAAAAGTAATGAATATTTTATACTCATAACATGGCTGAATTTCAATATGTTGGAGCATAAAGTCAGACATAAAAGTCCACACATTTTTATTTCTTTTCTATAAAACTGCATTCATTGTAAAACAATCTCTATAAAGGAATGTAAATAAATGGTTACCATAACAGAGAAGGATGTGTAAAAGGGAGTATGATGGTGTGGAAGGAACCTCTTAAAATTAATTAATATTTCATTGTTTTGATTGTGATGTTGCTTTAAGACCATTTTTATATGTTGAACCTTAAAAATGTGCAATTTATGTACAATTTATGCTGTGTTACATATCAATAAAGCTTCAAAATTCAAATACAGAGTTAGTATGATCTGAAGATACAAAAATCAGCTATTTAAAAGCCTTGCGATGAGCATGTTTTATCCTTGAAAAGTATCTGTTGCATAATCTGACCCAATTATCATTCCACAGTTTGGCTAGTTTTCTAGTAGTGTTATGTCATCAATCTAGTATCTTTGAACACCACAGATACAAAATTACCTTGCGAAATCTATCCACAGTGGTCATCGAAACGTTTTAGATTCAAAAGTATTGTTTCTGTTCATTTGCACCAACGAGTAGCAACTCACTTTGTTCATACAATAACTGTGAGGGCCCTTTCTACTTACAACACCAGCAGCAGGTGACAACAAACACTGTAGTAGCCTGATCCACATGTCAAAACACCACCAAACGGCATACAGAAAACACGATCAAAGTTCTGGATACTGAAGTCCAAGATCAAAGTGAAAGGAGAATGTTCTTCTGGCACGGTCTCACGTCTTGTGTCACAGATAGACACCTACTCACTGTGTGTCTGTGTATGGCTTTTTTTCTGAATATGAGTCCTGAGAGATTGACTTCAGATGTAATTTGCGTCTTTTAAGGACACTGGCCCTATTGGATTAAAGCGCTACCCATAGGACATATATTAACCTTCATTATGTCTTTTCAGCTTCTATCTCCAAATACGTGCATTAGAGATTAGGGTTTAACATTTAGAGGGACATAATCCAGTTTGTAAGAAACACTATGACTGTAACAAATATAAGACCACATTTATTGCAATTCACCTATATGTCAGAAATTCTGACAGCACCCTTAAATTCTTTAAGTCTATTAATGAAATTTATAAAATAAGTGTTGCTGTGATCTTATAAGTGATGAAAATGAGGCTTAGGCATATTCCATGGCTGAATTTATTAAAACATACCCATAATTAAATTAAATACAATTACAAAAATGAAAAGTACACCTTATTAAAATTTAAACTTTATATAGAATTTATATTTATCTACTTTTTGAAAAACTGAAGTTGTCTTCTGCATTTAGAAATTGTGCCTGACACAGAGAAGATGATTCCTAAGTATTTGTTGAATAGAATCTATTTGAATTTTATTGAACTTAGTTGTCCTTGGTCATAGAGCTTACCACGAAATATAGGTCTGTCTTATTTAAGTCCCAACTCTTAATAGTTACACATATTGTATTAAATAAAAAATGGCATTTTAGACAGAGTTTGAATGCTCAATAGAGCGCACCCTACTCTTATTTAAGGGAATATTTTTGTTAAAAAAAACAAGGCCTTGAAGTTAACATCATTTTTCTCTCTGCTAGATATAATCTACCAATTTTGACATTCTTTTATCCTACACTTTATCATTTGATGTAGATGTCACTTTCAGAATATTCCAAGTACACCAAAATACATACTCTCTCAAGCCAAGATGGACTATTCACTTATATATGCAATATCTGAAACAGAAAACACATTTAATAGATGAAACCGTACAGAAATGAAGCAATATCATAATGGAATTAGACTAGAAATTAATAACACAAACTCAGCTGAAACAGTCAAATATTTGCAATTTAAACTACATATCTCTAAATTACACATTGATTCAAGAACTCTCAAGAAAAATTTGAAAATACATAAATACAATTCATCTATGTTCATGTAATGCAGCAAAAACAGTGCATAAGAAAATTTAAAGCACTAAGTATACTTATTGCAAAAAATTATAAACTCAGTAAACTTTCATGAGGTATTAGAGAAAAATATTTAAGCTTCAAACAAGCAGAAGCATTCAAATAAAAATATTGCATAAGTCAGTAAGCATATAAAGTGATATGAAAACTAAATAAAATAAATGCTTCATTGAAGAAATAAATAATATCAAGGAAAAAGGAACTCTACTCCACTGCTGGTGGGAACCCAAACTGGTACAGCCATTATGAAAAGCAGTCTGGGGATTCATGAGAAAGCTGAAAATAGAAATCCCATTTGATCCAGCTACTGCTCTACTAGGCATGTTCCCAAAAGAAATAAAGTCAACATGCTATAAAGACACACGCATATCCATGTTTATAGCAACACAATTCATTATAGCCAAATCCTGTAATCAATCTACCTGCCCATCAACAGAGAAATGGTTAAAGATGCGGTATCTACACAAAATGGAATACTATGCAACCATAAAGAAAGACAGATATGAAGCATTTGAACAAAAATAGGCCCACCTTGAGTCAATAATTCCCAGTGAAATGTACCAAGCACAAAAGATAGACTATAGACATGTGCCCTTCTTATTAAAAGCACAAAAATAATGACATAAACAAGCCCCTACATGAAATACAAGGTAAAAAGAAAGGCAATAGTTAGATAGGAAAGGGTGAAACTCTGATAAAGGGGTGAGTTCAGATGCTCACTTATTCCCCAAAACCCATGACTCTATTGTATTATAGAACTTGGAATTTATGTATTTATAAACAAAAGAGAAAAATAATGCAATTATTGAATTTCTAGGTAGGCTAATCAAGGAAAAACAGGGAAGACATAATTTTCTTTTATAAGAAATGAAAAAGGGTCCATATTTCTATCTGATGAACACTTAAAAAGTGAGTGAAATGGAGAGAAAAGAACTGGTCACAAAATTTAAAAATTTGGACAAAATGGACCAAATTCTTAAAGATCCACAGTATTAAAACCCTCACCAGGAATAACAGGTAACCCAACTGGCTACATTCTATTATAGAAATGCGATCAATAATCACCTAAAATATTTCCCCAAAAGAAACTGTCGATCCTATTTAGTATCAGCAGTATACTAGACATTTATGACAGAAAAAAATCAAGTTTTGAGAAGCAGTGTGAAAATTCCCTAATTCATTCACCAGTGTTACCATTTTAATGGTGAATTTCAGCATACAAAAAATTTCAGAATAAAAAAATCAACAAGGAAAAATTAGATGATCAAATGGTCATAGAAATGTATAGAACATTTGAACCAACGGGTGCAGGACAGACATTCTGGACATTAGCACACAGGATTTTTTTTTTAAAGAATACACCATATATTTGGCCCAAAACTAACTTTAAGAAACTAAAAGATAAATAAGCCACAACTTGTACCCTTTCTGATCATAATTGAGTAAAACTAGATAGCAACAACAAGTGAAAATTTAGAAATTATACAAATAGGTGCAGATGGAGCAGCACACTTTTGAACAAGCCAGAAGTCATCAAAAAAGTCACAAGGAAAAATTAATAATTATCAAGAATAAAGGAAATTGAAGCACAGCATGCCAAACATTGCCGCATACAGCAAAGGCCGCAATAAGGGGGACATTTAGACAATGAGTGCCTACATGACACAAATGCAAAGATTGGAAAGTAAGAACCCAAGGATCTCTTTCAGTGGCTTTTGAGGAAAAAAACCAGTATTTGGAAAGAAAGATTAGATGAGAAATAAATAAAATCAAGACTGAAATATTCAAAACATCAATTCTAAGCAGGGTTCGTTAGTTCAAAGATAAGCAAAGTGACAAAACTTTGGCTAGACTAATCAAGAAAAAGGAGTTTCCAGCAAATAAAATCAGACATTAAAATAGAAGATATTATAACCAATACCACAGGATATCAAGTATCATTAGGGATTGTTAGGAAAAAACTAAATGGCAAAAATTAGAAAAAAAGAAATGAACAAATTTCTGGAAACATATAAGCTACCACAATTGAAACATAGGGATATTAAGTGTCCGAATAGACCAATAACAACTAATGAGACTGAAACCGTAATAAAGTCTCCCTGTGAGAAAAGCATTACTGGGTGGATTCGCTGCTTAGTTTTACTGAACTGTTAAAGAGCACATATAAATTCTTTTCAAACTCTCCCAACGAATTGAAAACAGCAAATCCTTCCCAATTCTTTCTGAAAGGCCAGCAATATTTTTTTTTTATCGAAGAGAAGGAAAACAAAAAAAAGTGAAGATCAGTATCCCCGATAAGAAAAATACAAAAAATTTTAACAAAAATACCAGCTTGTTGGATTCAAAGTTTCATCAAAAAGATTCACCCCAATAAAATTTGTTTCATCCTAGGAATACAAGGATAGTTCAATATGTGAAAATTAATAAGCATAATAAAGTGTAATGCATTCCATTAATAGAATCAAGGATTCAAAGTTGTGTGATTATTTTAGTAGATGCTTAAAAAGTACTTAGTAAAGTTTAATATTCCTGTATAGTAAAATGTTCTAAAAAATTCCTGAGCTAATTTGATATAGAAGAATCATATCTAACCATAATACACTGTATATATAACAAACTTACAGTAAATATCTTATTAAGTGAAGATGAAAGCATTTTTCTAATGTCAGGAGAAGGGAAGGTTGTGCCACCCTCTCTGTTCCTATTGAATATAGTAATGAAAGCTTTAGCCCGACCAATTAAGTAAGAGGAAGCAATAATGAAGAAGTAAAAAATTACTGTCTACATAAGAAAGCTAAAAACCCCACAAAATGAATAAGTGAAATCAGTGAAACCCCAGGATATAAAAATCAGCATATAAAAACCAGTAGCTTTTATTTGCATGAATGGCAAAATTGCTGGGAAAGTAATAAGTAATGCCAGCATCTCATTCACAATAGTTACTAAAACAATATAATATTGAAGAATAAAATTAACTTAGAAAATGAAATCCTTGTACACAGAATTACTTAACACTGATGAAAGAAATTGAAACAGACACACTCAAAAGACTGTAAAGATATTCTATGTTCAGGGATTGGAAACAATTAGTGTTGCTAAAATGGCTACATTGCCTAAATTGATCTACACATTGAAGGTATTGCCTGTAAAGCAATGACAATCACTATAGAAATAGACAAAGTCCTGAAGTTCATGTGGAAGCACAAGACTCCAATGTCTAAAGTCATCCTGTGCAATAACAGAGGGAGGCAAAAATGATGAAAATATGGTGTGTATGCATAGCAATTCCTCAAGTAGCCTGTAATTGTTATGTACCACAAATACTAACAAAAAGAATTTTGAGGGGAAACAAAAAGATGAGCTGTATGGACCACAATGCCTGATTTCAATGCATACCTCAGAGCCATGGAAAATTGGAATGGAAGAGAGATGCCAAAAATAAGCCCATGAATCTATAAGACAATCAATTCTTGACAAGGATGCCAGAATCATACCTTGGACAAAGAACCATACCTTCTGCTAATGATGCTGAGAAAATTTCATACACTTATAAGAAGATTGAAACTTAACCCTGATTTCTTGGTCTGTACAAATAGCTCAAAACGTATCAAACATCTAAATGTAATACCTGAACATTATAGAATTATACAAGAAAACTTTCAAAAGTTACTTCAATATATTGATACAGGAAGAAGTTTCTTTGGATGGAACTTCCAGGGACGAAAAGCAAGAAGTGACATGGGAGTGCCTCAAATTACAGAGCTTCTGCCTAGCAACGGAAACACTAAGCAGCAAAGAGAAAACCACAGAACGAGAGAAATATTTGCCAACTCTTCAACTTGCAGAGCTACATTTAGAGTATATAACCTGCTCAAAAAATTAAAAATAAAAAGCAAGTAATCAAATTCAATGGGCAAATTTTCTTTGAATATACTCTTCTCAAAAGAAGAAATGCAATTGGCTGAAATATATGAAAAATGCTCAATATTATAAGCCACCAAGAAAATGGGAGTCAAAGCTACCATGATATACTATGTCACTCCTATTATTTAAAAAAATATGACGGTGAAGATGTAGAGAAAATGTAACCCTTACATATTGTCAATGGGAATGTGACTTAGTACAGCCATCATGGAGAGCGTCGAGAAGAGTCCTCAAAAAACTGAAAGTATAGCCACCACGTTGATAGTGTTATCGCAGTTCAGAACACATATCCAAAGGAAATGAAACCAAGACACCAAAGAAACATCTGTGTATACATTTTTTTTTTATTGCAGCATCATTCCCAAAGCTGAAACACGGAACTAGCTTAGGGCCCACCAACATTTCAATGTCCAAAGAAAATGTGTTATTTATGCATGTAATGGAGTACTATTTAGCCATAAGAAGTATGAAATTCTGTCATTTGAAGTAACATGGATGCGACTGGAGGATATTATCTTAGATGAAATAAGCCAGATGCAGGAAAACAAATATTTAATATTTTTCTCATATGTGGGACAAGGGTGAGGTAGAAAAACAGTATTTCAAATTGATCAGTGCATTGAGTATTCACATATAACAATATCACACTGAACTTCATTACAGACATATTAGTATATGTTAATTTTAAAAATTAAAAATTACAAAATAAATATTGACTTCAAACCTTACATAAGATATATAAAACAGATCATAATTCTATACAAACAGATAAGATTTATGACATGATTAGAAGAAAGCATAGGAGAAAATGTACATTTTCTTCAATCAAATGTTGATTTTTTTACATAGAATATTCTAGCATGAATCATGAAATAATTACTGATAATGTAGCTTTCATCAAAATTCAAAATATTCATTCTTTTAAGAACAATGTTAAGAGAATATAAGGAAAAACTACTGCTCGGGTAAAAACATTTGTAAGACATCTGCTAAAGGGCTTGTATCTGAAGTATAGAAAGAACTCCCAGAACTCAATAATCAGAAGACAAAGGTAGTAAATAATAGCAAAATATTCATTAAAAAAAGAAAAGACAAGTCTTCTATACAAAAGAATTTCAAATGACGTATACAAGTACTCTACCCTCATCTAATTCCAAGTGGAAGACAATCAGTTACCTTCAACCAATCAGAAAGAGTTTAGAACAATGAATGACAAAACTGCAGTAAAGTCAAAGAGGTTCATGAAATGCACGACGGAGCTGGAAAGGAGAAAACTTTGGATGCCAGTTGTTGTTTGTGTGGTATAATGAATAAAATCTCACATTGACAGTTGATCCAATGTTTACAGTAAAATTTGAAATTGCTCTTCATTCACGTAAAGGTTCTTGATTACTTGTTTGAATGTAAATATGAGGCTGTTTGGCTTCTGCCAGGTTTTATTGCCTTCTATGTAAAACACACACACACACACACACACACACACACACACACACACACACAGAAACATGGTTTTATGAGCAGAGGTTCTTTTTTTAACAAAAGGTAAACAAAAATGGGTAAATTAAATATGAAAGCTGGCAATGCAGAGGGGAAAGAGTTATTGTTATTATGAAGAAAGCCAAAATTATTAAGTGATTAAAATGCGCCCACCAGCAAGTGAAATTGATCCAACAGCAAACAACACAGGGACTCTAGCTCGCAGCCTAGGAAAACACTATTGTTTGCTCTCCGCACTCTAATGCGGAGGTTGTGGGATTCATCCACTCTCGATACATACAGGGGTTCTATGTGGCTTTTAAGCATTGATATAGTGTCTATCCTGTAATTCTTCGAACTTCTCTTTAGCATGAGTGATTTGCTTGGTTTGGCTCCAGCACTTCTCTTTAGCAGGTCTATATGACTACAAGGTAGAAACAATATGCTTTCAGCTGTGTAGTAAAGATAGTGGCCAGATTACCGTACCTATCAGGGGTGTTCTGGAAGTGTTTGCCTTCACCTATGATCCTTCTAAGATGCAATTGTAGGCATTATGAGTTGCCAGGCAATGTAACCCATGTCTTAATTTCTTTGTCAGAGTGTAGCTAACCTTTTGCTAGTCTTTCTGGCTACTTTGTACTATAACTCCAATTGCTTAGGATTAAGGAAATTACAGGATGTGTCTTTTTTTTTTTGCATTTTCTGCATCTCCTGTCTTTGCATTACAGATTTATTATGGTATTCTTGTTTTGAGACCGCTAAGTATCCACACATAAGGGCCATGTCTGTGATGCTGGCTTTAGTGAACAAGGAGTAGCAGTGGTGACATTGTGGAGAAGAAAGATTGCTAAGAGGCACAGATTTCTAGGAGCAAGGAAAAAATGACTTTTTGAGCTTTAGGAATGGTAGTATGCCACAGTTTTCCAGATTTCAGGAAAACTGAATGCAGCAGTAGCAACTTCCACAGATGGCAGCACAGATTGGTGGCTCAAGTCTGGAGGACAGGTATTGCACAGTGGTGGCACTGGTCCTTGTGGAGGTGGCGTACCAAGAAGGTCAGACATTAGAATATCCGGTACAATCAGGCAATGCCTCTTCTTTCCAGAGCAGAGTGTTGTGGTATCTAAGATCTCAACTTCCACTGGGTGTGCCCAGTTCTCAGGGTGGTGGACCACCATAATCGAGATGTAGTTGCATGGCTCAGGTACAAATCTGGTTCCAACACAGGCAGAATACTTAGTTTTTTAGTTGTTTCAGTTGATTTTCAGAGGAAGCAAGCATTAGGAGCTTCTATCCATCAATGCCACTGTTGAGAATTTGGAACTTGAAATAAGGAAATGTGATGGTTTGACATTTGCTTTTCTTTCTCAAGTGTAATTTTGCTACTCGCTGTCTTTTGTAGTTCCATATGAAATTTAGAAGTATTTTTTTTGGTTTTTTTTTTTTGTGTGTGAATAATGACATTAGAATTTTGTTAGAAACTGAGACTAGATACATTGGGTACAGCAATATTTTAATAATATCAATTCTTCCAATTCATCATGACAGACTGTTTGTATTTATTTATCGGTCATTCAACATCTTTTTTCTACACTTTTTAGTTTTCAATATATCATTTTTGTTTTCCTGGTTTAATGCATTTCTAAATACTTCATCTTTTTTCTGCAGACCTGGCAGGGAGCCTCTTACATAGCAGGCAAGTGCTTTATTTATTGACCTGCATGCTTTTTGATGATAGTATTGATAAGAATATTCTCTTGTCTTCATATTCTTAGAGGATCATTATTGTTACAAGAAAAGAAAAAAAGCAATATCTACATGTTGATTTTAATCCTGAAGTTATAGTGTATTTTTATTATTTCTAACAGATTTTTTATGAAGTTTTTAGTACTTTTTTAACAGAGAATCATGTCATTTAAAAATGAAGGACAATGTGAATTTTTCTGGTAAGTCACTTTCTCATCGTTGGGATACAATACCCCATACTCCCAACACAAAGGAGGAGAGGTTTACTTTAGCTGATAGGTTTTGTTGGTCTGGGCCCATGCACAGTGTGTGGTCAATGGTGGAAGGGGCTGCGTGGAAGTAAGCAGCTCATAGCCGCCAGAAAAGAAGGAAAAGGAGATGTACCCCTCCTGGTAAGGCCTCTCATAACTCATGGATTCAATCAGGTGCCACTTCCTAATAGCACAGTGAATTACCAAGTGATCAATCCACTGGTAAGTATAGAACCCTCAGGACTCAACTATCTTCTAAATACACGAGACTTTGGGTGGGAGAGGGAACGCTTTAGATTTAAACCATAGATCTTCCTTTACTATGTGAATACACTTCTTTCTTTTTCATATCTGATTACTCTTGCTAGTACTTCCAGTACTATATTGAATAGAACTGGTAAGAATGGGTATATTTGCCTTGTACTGGATCCTACTGGAAAAGCTGTCAGTTCAGCTACAATAATAATGCTGTTACATATGGAACTGTATGTGGTGTTTGTTTTATTGAAGAAGTTCACTTCTATCCCCATTTCATTTAGAGCTTTTATTATATAAAAATACGTATTTTGTCAAATGTATTATTGTATCTAGTGAGAAGAAAAAGCAGATTTTATTTTTCATTTTGTTAATGTGGTTATGTCACATTGATGGATTTCCCTATGTTAAAGCAAGTTTGCGTTCCTGCAATAACTCCCATTTGATTGTGAGTTGCAATCTTTTTGATGTGTTGTTGAATTCCATTTGCTAGAACTTTAGTGAGGAAATTTTATTTATATTCATTAAAGAAAGCGATCTGTATTTCTCCTGTCATGTGTTTGTCTGATTTCGATGCCAAAATGATTAGAGACTCATTAAATGAATGTGAAACTGTTTTCTGTGTTTTGAGGGGGAAGAATTTTAGAATGATTGTCATTAATTTGTTTTTGAATGTTTCATAGAATTTGGCCATGCCATTACCTATTCCTGGGCTTTAAGTTGTCGGGAGTCTTTTGATTGCTGTTTTAATTTCCTGAATTTTTATTATTCTGTTAATATTTTTCAATTCTTTCTAAACTCAGTCTAAGCAAGTTGTATGTTTTAAAAGATTCATTTATTTTCTTGTGATTATCCAATCTCTAGGCACAACATGTTTCATAGTAGTTTCTTAGTATTATTTTGATTTCTGAGGCACCGGTTTCTAACATTGATTTTCAAGTCTGATTTTGACTGTTCTCTGACTTTTTTCATCTAGTCAGAAATTTGTCCACTTTAATTACTTGTTTTCAAAGAAGATTCCTTAAGTTTTGTTGACCTTATCTGTAGTTTTACTTTGTTCTATTTGATTTCATTTCTGGTTTGGTTTTGCTATTTTCTCCCTTAAGCTTAATGTGAGTTCACTTTTATCCTCTTTTTTTCTAATTCCTTGAGACTTAAATGTTATTTCCTTGATTAGTTTTTGTTATTAATGTAGGCATTAGTTGCTATAAAAATTTCCTTTGATAATGCCCTTGACATATCCCATAAGTTTCATAAGTCATCTTTTCATTTTTCTTTGCCTTACGACACTTTCAAATTTTCATTTTTACTATTTTTGACCTAGAGTCTATTCAAGGGGAATCTTACATAATTTCTTTATTTGGATGAATTTTCTCATTTTTCTTATTGATTTGCAATATCATCCTATTATACTTAGTATTATACAGATCTTTGAAATTTTGTTTAAATTTCATTTGTCGTCTTGCATGCAAATTGCCATAATAAATGGTCCTTATGCACTTAAGAAAAATATTTATTCTTCTGGTATTAGGGGGAGGAAAGCTTTGTACATATCAGTTAGGCACCTTTGGTCCCTAGTATTGACGAAGAGTTTTTTTATTGATTTTCTATTTATGTGTTTATCTGTTATTGAACTTGAAGGATTCAAGCATTCTACTATTACATTTCTGTCATTTTCTCATTTTAGATTGTTAAACATTTGTTTATACACTTTAGTGCTATGATGTGGGATGTGTATATATTTGTAATTGTTACATCGTCCTGTTGAATCAACCACTGTCAGAGTATGTAATGGCCTTTTTTTTGTCTCTAGGGAGTTTTTTTTTTCTTTCACTACAATCTTATTTATCTGTTACCAATATACCCACTCTTTCTTTTCCTTGTTGTATACATGTGCCACATTTTCTTCATTCATTAATTTACTGACGGACATATCAGATGATTCCAATATTTACCTACTATGAGTTGTGCTGTTGTTAACACAGCTGTACCTGTATCACTGTTATGTGATGTCTTTAACTATTTTTGGAATGATACCCAGAAGAGGTCAAATGGAATATCTATTTCCAATTTATTGAGAAATTGCCATGCGGACTTCCATAAAGGCTGTACCAGTTAACAACTCAATGCATAGTGTAGAAGGATTCCTTTCTACTTATATCAGAAGTGATAATTGATAGAAAAAATTCAGTATTGCTGTTTTTTGTTTTCTGATTATTTTGTAGTTCTCTGGCCACCTTTTGCCCTTAGCTGTCTCACATTTTCTTGTTTGTTTTTCTGTTCAACAACTTTTTATTCCATTCTCTTCTCGTTTTATGTAACCTCTGTGAGCATTATCTTCGTCATTACCAACAGGCTTACACAAGTATCACAACCGTAATGTACTTCCGTCTGGGCTAATCTCACTTCCCTTCCAGCTGTCCTTCCCTCCCCACCGTTTTATGCTTTTGTTGTCTCAATTCACATGTATTTACATCATGTTGCCATTAACATAATTTACTATTGGTGACTTTTTAACATTTTCACATTTTAGTATTTTTGTTGAACTAAAACTGACTAATTTATAAACTTCACAGTAATGTATTATTCTGTTTTCATCTATATATTTGCTTTTGTTCATGTTCCCTACTTCCTCATGACTTAATGTTATTGTTGAGCAGTTATTTATTTTATCCTGAATAGCTTGATTTAGCATTTCTAGTAAGTCAAGTCTAGTGATTATAAATGTGTCCAGCTTATTTGGTAGGCTTAGCAGTTTTGTTTAACTTTTTTTCAATATCTTTGAATATATTATCCTATTTTTTCTAATGTGGACACTTCTACTGAAAAACATCTACCAATATCTTCAAAAAATCACTTTTTTGGTTAAAATGCTTCCTGTGTCTTTTAGCTTTCACCATACCTACTAAACGTATTCCAGTGTTAAATTCATCTCATTTGGTGTCCATCACGCTTCTTAGTGTTGTATGTATATTTCTTTTCCCAAGTTTGGAAATTCTCAGCCATTATTTCCTTAAAGAGCCTTTCTGTTTCATTCTTTTTCTAGTTCCTTCTGGGACTTAATGCATATATTAGTCCACATGATTATGCCTCATAAATTTTTAAGCTATCTTCATTTTTTTATTTTTTGCCTCGTCAATTAGATAATTTTTAGTGCTTTGCATTTGAGTTCTCTCATCCTTTCTTCTCCTTTCTTTAATCTATTGTTGAACTATTATATTGAATGCCTGAGTGAGATATTGTATTCTTCATGGCTATAATTTAGTTTTAGAAAATTTTAATATGTTTCGTCTTTTGGTTGAAATTTTGACTTGTTTAAGCATTGATTTCCTCACCCCAGTGAGGTTTAAATATTCCTGGTTGACACTTTGGTCACCAATGCAAAAAATATTTAGAGATGGAGCTTCTTCATCAAGAAGTGTATAACTAGTAGTTTAACCATTAATTATTGTCCATTGGAGCAAAATCTGATGGGATTATTAGAGGTTGTGGGTATTTATGAGGTGGAAACTACTTAGAGAGACTAGATAACTTGAAATACACCGTGCGAATGCATCTTTTTCCTAGCCTCTATCTGTCTATGTCTCTCTGTTTTCACTTCCTGGCTGAAATAAGGTAAGCAGCTTCCCCTGCCACGTGCTCCCATTGTCATAATAGTCTGCCTTGCATAAGGCCCAGAGCAAGGGAGCCACAGGCCATGGAAATGAAACCTCAGAAACCCTGAGCCGAAGCAAAGCTCTCCTTCTTTAACTTGCTTTTCTCAGGTATTTCATAATGGTGTTGGAAAGCTGACAGACTAAAATTCCTATTAGTGTGCTACTTAGAACACAATCAACTTAGTATAATTGGGGCTAAGGTTGTACCTCAGTGTTTAGAGTCCTTGGCTACCTGGGTTTGCTTCCCCAGCACCACGTTGGAAAAGCCAGATGTGCTGGCGCATACTTGTAATCCCAGCACGCGGGAGGATCGGCAGACTTCTGGTTGCTGTGAATTTGAGGCTAGCCTGGACTACACAATGAATTCAGAAACAGCATGGACTATGGAACAAGGACCTGTCCCCCCCCCAAAAAAATTAGTGTAATTTAAGCATGTAAGTCAAAAATAAATTCCAATACATTTAACATATTTCCTTTTATAACCTATTATGACTAATGCTAAATTTCTTCTCATGTCTTGAAAGTTATCTAGAAGTGTAATGTTATTTATGACATTTTGTTCAGTGCAGAAGGATATTAGAATATTATTGGTTATTTGAAATAAAACGAGGAGCAGAGGGAATAAGGAACATTCAGAGAGATACATTAATTATAGTCTCATTAGAAAGGTTCTACATATTCAACTTAATAAATTTTTAGAAGGGCCATTTATCTTAACTCTGCATGTGTATTTGGGATATCAAAAATAGGAATAGCTAGCTCAATAAATAGATAATGCATGAAATATTATACAAAAATATTCTAGTTCTTTCTATTACTGGATCATGCAAGTGAATAAGGGAAACAAATTATTATCCCATATTTAAAATTGCAGTGACAATTCTTCTTTGTTTTACCTTATGATTACTGAATCCTTGTTAAGATTGATTTACTTAAATAGATGATTTGCAACACAGTGATAACCTGTTTTAAACTGTGGTAGAAGCCGTTTAATTTAATATTGTTTTATAAATATGTTGGGGTTATTTGCATGCATATTTTGCTCAAGCACAAGAAGAAAAAACAGAATTTCTAGGAAGAACACAATGACACTGTGATGAAAGTAGCAAAGCAATAATTATGAATAGTTTATTGCTTTCCCACACAATCACCAAGAATAAAAATTTTAAGCATCTCAGTAAGTAAAAGCTAGAGAGGTGACTCTAGCAAATTTTCATCATTTTAGGTTATCTTGAAATCTAATCTTTAAATATATGCATAACTTTTCCCATACTAGAACCAAGGTTCAGTAATTTGTGCTACAGTTTTCCATTCCTTTCTCCAAGTGTTTTATCTCTAATATTTATTAGTGTATAAATATTTCCCCAATATTTATTAACATATATTACTATATATTTATTAGTGTATACATATTTATGTATGCGATATACAATGGTTACACTGAGCTTGAGAATTTTGTGCACATAAATATCATGACAACATTATAATCCCTCCCTCTCCTTACCTGTCCCTCTCACCCCCTCCCTCACAGCCCTAACCCCCCTCATCACACCTACTTTGTTCTAAAGAATGCCTGTCTTCTGGGTTTCTCATATTATAGAAACTACGGGATATTTTTCCTTTTTCCTTTTTTTTCCCACTTCACTGAGCATGGTGGTCTCAAGTTGCATCCATTTACCTACAAAAGCCTCAAATTTATTTGTCTTTACATAACAGTAGTACTACATTGTGCACAGATGTTACAGTATTTTTTTATCCATTGGTCTGTTTATGGATATTTTGAAGCCTTACACAGTTGAGCTATTGTTAGTTGTGTTGCTCTGAACATGGGTGAACGTGTGTGAACATGTATCTCTGTTATAATTTGCTTTTACTACTTTTGGAAGGATAATCCAGAGAAGTATCACTGGATCAGATAGAATATTTATTCTTGGGCTTTTGAGGACTCTCCATACTACTTTCCACAGTGGTTGTATCAGTTTACAGACTTGCATTTCCTAAAAAAAAATGTTGAGTATTCTGATTGTTGTTCCATTGCCCTTTCATACATACTGAGGGCTTTGACACTCACCAGGGTGATTTCACTAGATGATCCTATTTGCAGTAAGAGTGATCATGTTCACAGTAAAGTAAAACAATAGCTCGGCAGGACACCGGGGTTTCGTAGCCTTTCGGAAAGCTGACAATACCAAATTCACGAGCATGTTCATCCTTGAAGTAAATACACTAACTACATGAGATAATCAAGCCCTTGCTTTTAAAATGTTAAAGAAAATTCATATGCCACACTCAGACGTTCATTTTTATATCTATCATTAAATAATTCATCATTAAATAATAGTAGGAAGGGTTTTGTTTACCAATTGAATTAACGTAAGTTTTTGCTTGCTCATCCAGAAAATCTGAACAAATATAAAATTCTAGGTAATCATATACTAAAGTAAATATTTGCACATGACAAAGTATTGGGGATTGATTAATAACAAAGCACGGTTTTCACATTCTTATCAAATACTTCATTTTGTTATATTTATTTTCTTCAAAATATTTTTA
Source organism: Ctenodactylus gundi (assembly GCA_004027205.1). Taxonomy (NCBI): domain Eukaryota; kingdom Metazoa; phylum Chordata; class Mammalia; order Rodentia; family Ctenodactylidae; genus Ctenodactylus; species Ctenodactylus gundi. The sequence continues at coordinate 225,849 of PVKB01002617.1, read as the reverse complement.
CAATCATGCAAAGTTCTTAATGCCAAATATGATTAAAATCATAGCCTATCTTAATATTTTTAATCTTTTATGTGCAACATCACTCTACAAGAGAGGGAAACATCTGAATTTAAAAACTAGAATAACAAAGAAAAAATAAAGTGTTATTTTCAGTCCATGAGTATTCACAGAATTAATTATGACAGTAAAATTAAAATCCTCTTGCGGTCAAATAATCTTACACAGAAAAGCAAACTCAGTGATTTCAAAAGTAGCATTTGCTCATTTTACTTTCCCCAAACCTCTGGCAACTATTACATATACAACACACATGCAAAATTTTACAAAGAAGACCCTAGAATGCTGAAATGTAACTCACTTCCTTATGTTCACAGCCAGAAAAACATCAAATTCAATAAGCAAATATGCCTTTAAAAAGAAAAGTTAGATTTAACTGAGAAATTGAATCTACGTGATGTTACATTCACATGCCATAAAAAATTTAGGAATTTCCTCTAGCTGAAAAAGCAGCTAGAGTAACTGAAGGAGGTGAGAAGCCTCACATGATCATTTCTCCAACATACAAGATAGCATATAGTCAACCAGAGAAGTCCCTACCTACCATAAGCTGGACAGTACTTCCTGATTTGGAAAGTGCGTGCTGGAGGCCAGAGAAGACTGGGGGCAAATGTGAAACCGGCTCTTGCTCACCTTCATTACTATGCCTCGACACTGCTTTCAATCTTCTACAGGTGGACCGCACATGCCAAGTCTGGTAACGCATAAAAGCAAAAGCCTCGAGGACTGTAGGTTTTCTTCTGTCTTTCTTCTGAGCAGTAGTTGACAGTCAACACTAAGAAGGAACCCTGACACAACCACATTCTGTAGCTGAATTAGACAGAACAGAGGAAAACAGATACGAATTTTGAATCAAGAGATATCACTTCACAAACAGTGAAGAGGAAGTATAGAGAGACAAATTTTCCATAAAGGAATATGCCCCAAATTCCAAATTCTCTCCTGGTCACACTTGGTATCCCCAAGTTAATGATGCAAATATACAACAATTCAGTCTTGCCAAAAACTTCTGAGTCAATAAATTTAAAGTAATAAGACACAGTGAGGAAATTCAAGAAGATTTCTTAAGTTAATATGAGTCATTTACAAGTTCAATATAAACTTGTCTTGGTAAAAAAATGAATTTCCATTTTAGAAAGCCATTATATAGCACATAAAATACTCTGCAACACAAAAGAACAGATAAATTTAAGTAGTAGTAGTAGTAGTAGCAGTAGTAGAGAAGAAAAGAAAAAATTGACAATTATAAACACAAGGCCTCTTTACTGCATGGGGATATATTTGACAACCTTAAGTCAGCTGTTAATACTTAATATAAACAATGAACTCTAAGAACTTAATAGCAAAAAGTTAAGATGGCAAATGAATTGGTTAAAAACATTTCTCCAAAGAAGACAAAAAAGGGCTTAAGGTAAATGAAAAGATACTCAAATCATTAACTATCACTGAAATGTAAATGAGAAACCACTCCCTCAAGTATGAGAGGAAGGAAATTCAGGAACCCTTATAAGCATATGAATTATGATATTTGCTTATGGAATCAGGATTGGATAAACAGAGTAAAGAAACTGAGAGCCAATTCACAAATAGTGAAAGAGTGGTGTGTCAAAATTACCTTTTCATTGATGGACCACAAAACCCGACATGCACCTTAAGGGAAGAAAGGTTTATTTTGACTCACAGCTTCAGAAGGTCTCAGTCATTGGTGGGTACCTGCCAGTGGTCAAAGGGCTTGGCAGAGGCCTAGCTGGAGAGAAACTGTTCATCTCATGGCACCCAAGAAGCAGAATATGCAAGGAAGGACAGAACTACTATATTACCTTTCCAGGCCCTGTCCCATTGATCTGCCCTTTCCAGATCAAGCCTTCGTGATCTGCTCCTTCCAATCAGGTGCCACCTCTTAACAACACAGGAAGTCAATGTGTTAACCCCCGTGACTGAATCACCATCTAAACTCGACGCTTTTGCGAAGCACTCTAGATCCAAACCATTAACATGGTGCGTTTAATGCACTAGAGGGCTTAATGTATTAAGGGGGGGGGGGGGATATTATGAGAAAATATAAGCAAAAGTGCTGGAGAAGGTAATGATCAAAATAAGATTTTTGAAATTGATGTATCAGATTAGAGACCAGAGACCAGAGTGTTGATTAGGGCTTCCATTTGGATCTCAAAGACCAATGAGAAATCGTGCAAGTAAAAGTATATTGTAAACTGGGTCTAGTAGCAGGTTATTTTGGTGAAATATAATGTTTGGATGTAGGTAGATGACAATAAAGAAAAGGCAAGATTGATAGACTAGGGAGATCACTTCTTTGGGGGATTTTGATTTGTGTTGAAGAAGGAAATGAAAGACATGGTACAAAAAGAAAAATGAAGAGACAGAAATACAAGTATTTCACTTCCTGTAAAACAAATTTGTACTGTGAGAGTGAAAAAAAGAAATCCCTCATCTTGAGAGAGCTTAGTGGTATTTCTATTGGGCTTTGTTTAAATTTGGAAATAGAGAAAATAAACAGGAGAATAGTAAAAAATATTCCATAGAATTACTTATGAAAGAAGGAAGAGAAGATTTGGATCAGAGCTAAGTGATGTACAGAAAAACAGAAAATTGAAAGGGTGCGTGACCCTCGCTAACCAGAGAGACTTGGACCGCTGCAGTTGCCAGAATCATCGGATGTATAAGACATGAAAGCCAAGTAGCTGTCCCACCACAAAGATCGCCAGCGCTTCCCGTGTTCAGTACAAGGAAAGTGCAGTCAGTGTGGTACACTTTTGTTTTCCGTCTTCCACCTTCTCTGAACCCACCTCTTGCTCCATCTGGGTCCTTACCAAGTGCACCCACTTTTTAATTCTTCCTTTCCTTTTCATTAGAATTAACTATTTTGTATCTCGTTAATACAATGCTGTGTAGATTTGTGCTGCAAAGTAGATTGTATGGAGAAATGATGGATTTCACTTTTGCATATATCCTTTATATTTTACATATGTCTTTAACAATTAAGAGGGATACAATGATTTTTTCATCAAACAAAATAAGATTATTGGTGAGCAGTGTGCTTTCTCAGGCTTGAGTTCTAAGTATGTTATATAATGAGTTTATGAAGACATCTTTACCACTAATACGTATTGTTTTATGGGGCAGCATTCAAATTTGGAATTTAATGAGAGAATTCACCAATTCCATAAAAGGCAACACAATGAGTAGTTTTCATGGAAAGTAAGCCAACATTTTTCACTTGAAAGATAGCCTGACTTCCACAACAATAGATTATTAAAATATCTTTAATGTATCTCCTTTGAAGAAAGCATCGTGTTCCATAAACTCTATCAAAACTTTATTTCAATTTCTGAGTAAAATGTGCCTGCCTTTGAAATAACAAATAGAGAATATTATGTGCTTTGATTTAACTGATATTCAGGATATAATTTTAAGTAGTTTTATTCCTCAGTTAACTTAGAATATAAAGTAAACCTATTTTATCATCTTTATATTCAAAGATTGGCTCTGCTTCCGATTTTTACTTCAATACTCAGTAGAGCAGTTCAAAACAACTGCTGAGGTAAGATTGTCCTCCAAAGTCAGCCAAATAGCCCCCTCCAGGCATTAAGGCTAAGTGCCAGACTGCAGAACAAGGTCATCTGTCACAGTGGCTACATAGAACTTACTGAGATCAGTGGAGTTTCCTGATAAGGAAGAGATGGGAACAGGCAACATACAAATCTTCTCAAGGACCTGTCTTGCTTTTGATCTTGCTTTTACTGTTTTAATTATTGCTCTATAAAACGTGTAGCCTAGCATAGGGGGCTGGTAACTTTGGTCGTAATACAGCCCACGAGTTACCTACTGCTCTGTCAGGGAGCCTGAATAAACTCACGTATTTACCAAGCTGGACTTGGTCATTTGTTCTTTGAACTCATGCCTCCCTCTCAGTTTGAAGCCAGACGTTTCTTCTGTAGGTCTTCAGGCAGTTCATGCAAGTGTCTTGCATGTCATTTAAACAATAGAATTTAAGCTCTAATTTTCTAGTTTTCTCGTATCTTAATACTTCCATTATGGATAAATATATAAAGAAAGGACTAGTACCTGCAAAATTTTACATGTAATACACACTAATTATAAAATAAAATCAGCAAGAAAAAGCAACATTCTTTCCTAAATGAAGCACGTTCAGGCATAGTTTGCACTCCAGCTTACTTATTAGTGCCTAGAGTGTTAACACTTCACAAAGAGCAACAGTAAACTGTTGCATTTTGAGGAAAAATGGGTGCTTTTCCTGTAATAATCAGGGAGATGCTTAAGTTTATGAAATTAGAATTTCTGGAAGAATGGCTCAGGATTGATCAGATTTTTGATTGAAAAATCTGTCACTGAGTTCTTTTTAGGTCCACATTTACAAACGGTCATCCCTCAAACTTGTATCAAAAGGCAAAAAAAGTCATTGTCATAGCCTTTTCTAATAGAGTTGTAGAAATTTAGTCAAATTTAACTTATGGAACCAGAATATCATTTGACAATAGGCAAGGAGTTTTAAATAAAAGATGAAGTGCATAATAAGCATAACAATCTTTAGTTGTAGGAAAAATATGTGGGTTCAAATAAAAGTATTAAAAATAAAACTTTAAACTTCTTTTTTCCAGGGGAAAAAATAGAGCCACATTCTGTGCTAATAGTCCTGAAATATTTCTATTTATAAATGTCATCAAAACTAATTGAGCACCTGTTTAGTGACAGGAATGGAATTGAACTCACAGGATATATAGTGAGGAATATTAGTTAACTCAAGTGACCTTCGTTGCATCTCCATGAAATATGTAACAATCTTAAAACCGATAGAATTCTCATCATATTGTAATTTAAACCCTATGGCCAGGAATAAAAGTGAAGGAGCAATATTTCCAATAAAGGAAGGAAACAAGAAGGAAATCACAGATAATTTGGCTGACAAGTTGAACTATAGCAAATTTTTCTAACTCTGAGTTATAATGGCAAGCATCATACCCTAACCTCGTTGTAACCAATTTAGTTCTACCAACAAATTTGTGTAAGCAAGTAAATCATGCTGAGGTTGGGGACACAGCTCGGGGACTCTAATGCTTCCCCAGGTTTTCAAAGCAAAAAACATTCCAGGAAAATGTTTGCTGCTAGTCAACAACTGTATTTTCACAAAATATTATCAATTCAGTTTTTCTCTTGACGTCAGATCATATTTAAATATATGAATGAAAACTGAAATTTAGAACTAAGCCCATTATCTAAAAATTATGCTTTTTTTATTTTTGGAGCATCACCATGCTTGAGGTTCTGGGTTTGACTTTCAGCACTGCAATCATTAAATAAAACAAAATTAATTATGCTTTATTTAGTCCCTTTGTGCCTTGAAGACTTACAGTTTAAAAAAATGTGTAACTATTCCCATATACAAAGCAGAAGTGTTTGAGAGACTTTCACCAAAATAGTTAAAATGATTATCTTATAATTCTTCATAGAAGCTTTTTTATGTTGTGCTGTATTGTTACTGTGTTCTGGCATATAGAGAATAGCTCATGAGACCGGAAAATATGTTAATACAAGGAGAGAAACTACATGGGTATTTCTGATGAAATGTTGAGTAAAGTTTCTGGGGAACTGGACAAAGAACAAAGTCAACGAAGTACAGTTTCATAACTTTTGATGATTATAATTTTGTTCTTAACAAGAATGACACAACAGTAAACATCCTAGACAATGGTATTGGCATTAATAAAGGCATGGTGACAGAAGAGAACAAGATGTATTAGTAGGAACATTGATCTGGCTGAAGATATGGTGGTGTTTAGAAGAACATGAACTAAATTTATGGAGGATAGTCGAGTGGTAGGACAGATTTATGGAAAATTGTGCATGATGGGCTAAGATCTTAAAGCCATATAACTTGTACTTCAATAAACAAAGAAAGGAATCTTTCAAATTCTTTCTCTCTAAAAATAATCAACCCCAAATCTGGATTATAATAACATTTGAAACAAGATGACATAGACTCACCTCATCTAGATTCTCTTCACATAGTAATTTCTCTCCAACATAATAGACAGTCATAAAAAATCCCTGAAAGGTAAAGAGGGGAGGTGGGTTTCTTAGAGGACTTCAGGACTTGGAAATCATAAAACCTCAGTGTCTGATGACCACCTGCACATTAGAAGAAACGCCTCACATCTCTCAACCCTCTGAAGAACAGAAAGCATACCAGGCTTAATGTGTTGCTGACAATGGACAGCCAAAAGAACAAGACTTAAAGAGCTTTCTCTGTCCCATAGGACCAGCTACTTCTAATAGGGATATTAGAGCACATGGCGGCCCAGAATAGGGCATTCTGCTCTTGCGCAAAGCATCAGGATGAATTCAGAAGGGAACATGACCAGTGCCTGAAAATTTGACAACACGTTCCAAGTTTACCAAGGGTTCTCATGTTTCCTTCCTCCTGCTAGAGGTACCAGGCTTAGGGAGACATGTGTAAGGAAAAATTGACACCAGGGAATAAAAAGAGATAGAACACCTCCAAATTCATTTTATGAGGCTGTTACTATCCTTATACCAAAACCAGACAACAACAACAGCATAGAAAGAAAAGCCCCAAAATACCCATCAACAGACCAATGGATACACAAACTGTGGTATTTATATACAACGGAATACTATGCATCTATGAAATCCAACAGCACTGGGGCTTTTGCAGGCAAATGGAAGAAACTTGAGAACATCGTGCTTGGTGAAGTGAGTCAGAAGCAGAAGGTGAAACATCGAATGGTCTCTCTGATATGAGAGTCCCAGAGCACAACTCTTATGGAACTTAAAATGAAAAAGAAAGTGAACCAGGGGAGTAGGGTGGGGAGGGCAGGAGAGTTGGGGAAGGGGAGGGACAAAGGAGAGTGGGAAAGTCCTTGTCACCTTGACAAGATACATAGGTTCACAAAATGCTAAAATTCATTGCAAACCTTAAAATTTGTAGTTATACATATCAATAAAATACAGAAAAAAAGAAAAACCTCAGACCCACAGCTCTCACAAACTTAGAAGCACTTTGAGGAAAAAAAAAAAACTTAATAAGGTATTGTGTAAAAGTTCTGTTCATTTTTAAAAATTCTTTGGTAGACCTCCCCATTGAAACCATCTGGACGTAGAAAATTAGGGGCAAGTGTTGTGGTTAGGATCTGGAGTGTCCCCCAAAAGTCTCATGTATTTTAATAGAACCATGTGATGTTGGTGGATTGGGGTGTGGTCTGGAGGGGTGGATTGCAGTTAAGTTAGGATTAACGGTGTGTAGTGGCCACACCTGGATGCAGGAGGGGCTGGTTACTGGGCGGAGACCTGAAAGGATACATAAGCTGCACCTGTCTTCTGTCCTGGAGGATTGTGGGACTAGTCTCAACTAGCCTCAGCTTGTCTTCCTGTTTGTCCGGGGAAGCTGCCTCCACCTCTCTCTCTGCCATGTACTTCGATCCTTGCTGTCTGCCCCTGAATGGACTGTGACCTTCGAGACGGTGAGCTAAGATAAACCTTTCCTTTCCTAAGTTTGTGGGTGTCGGGTATTGAGTCACAGCAACGAAAACGTAACTAAGACAGCAAGTTTTTAATTTATACATTCGAAATTAATATTTGTAATGCTATCTGCATTATTTTGTTGGTAGTTTGTGATTTTTGAGGAATTGATTTCTTTTAACTTGTTGAATTTGTAAGCCCAAGGCTTTTATTTGTACTGTTGCCTGATTATATTTTTATTGACTGAAGGATCTGCAACAATATCTCCCATTTTATTTCTGATGTTGGTGATTCATATTTTCTCTCTTTTTCTTTTTTGTAAAGTCAGCTGTATCTTAATTTCTGTGTTGCATTCTTCTTCCTAATTTTATTGATTTCTACTCTTTTCTTGGTTATTTCTGGTCTTCTTTGGGTTCTATTTGCTCTAACACTACTTCAATGTGACTCAGATTATTGATTTAACATTTCATATCCTGTAACAAGATAACATTATTTTTAATCCAAAAATCACTGAAAAGAAAAATTAAAACATTAAAAGTTGGTATGTCCGACAGTAAGTAAGTGAGTCATTTCAGGCCTAGGCTAAGATGTTTATCAGAATGTTTGTCTAGATAATTCAGACTACTAATATTTCTTTGTCCCAGAATTTCCTGAAAAAGCGAATGTTTACTTAAATTATCTTGATAATTTTCTCAATTCATAACTATATTTCAATAACAAGATAAAATACTTATACATAGATATAACATATTCTAAATTATGCAAAGTCAGGCAGGCATTTTAAAAATTCAATGTAAATTGAAAAAAAGGATGAAGGCAAAGGGAGGAAACAAATGGGATACTGCACGGTGTTTGCACCCTAAATGGTAGCGTGCACTGTGAGGCGTAACAACTTCCCAGAAATAGTGTAAACAAACAAGGTTAGGCACGAATAGGAAGGTGTAGGACCGCAAAACGGAAGCCAAAGTGAATCAAAGGAAGATAACAAAATTTTATGAAGATGATGTAAAAATGTAAAATTGAAATGATGATTGTAAGGCAGCACAACCCAGTAACTGCTAATGCTTCAGAGACCTGGACTCATTCACCATTTAATAGAGAGGATCATGAGGAGAATTTACTTCTTAAGCCCTAGTTTCCTAATGTCTATAATGGGAAATGGTAGCAGTTAGAATTTAATAGAGTTGTGGTTATGGTAAAGATTAAGAAAGGTATCTTGTAGTCGTTTAGCAAGATGCTTACATTTAGTAATGAAGAAACATTAATTACCATTTGAATTTCTGGCTGCACCTTTCTACAGCCTCAACACACACATTGAACACTTGTTAAATTAATTTTACAGTTTTCTAAAAATTTTTCACTGTCCTCATGGTCATTATTCAGAAGTGTTCCATCACCAAAGTTGCAATATAAAGTAGGTATGTGCAAACATTAACTTACCATCTTTTTTCCCTTGAGGTGTGTGTGTGTGTGTGTGTGTGTGTGTGTGTGTGTGTGTGTGTGTTTGTGTGTGTGTGAAGAGAGACTCTCTTAGGCCACATATAAAATACATAATATAGTTGATATACACATATAAGTATTAAGGTTTCTTTTGAAAATCTTTCAAAAATCAAGGCGAGAAAAGCAGCGGGCTGCAAAATTGACAAGCCTAAATAAAGGATCCGATATCCTGACCTCAGTATCATGTCTTCTGGGCTTGAAAAATGGCACAGTAGTTAAAGCGACTGCCTTGCAAGCAACAAGGTCCTGAGTTCGATTCCCCAGTACCACATTAAAGCCAAGCACAGTGCTGCATGCCTGTAATACCAGCATGAGGGAGGCAGAAGGTTTTCTGTAAGTATAAAGCTAGGAGCCTGGGGTACATAGTGGGTTCAGGACCAGTCTGGGCTATAACGTGAGATCCTGTCTCAAAAAAAAAAAAATCATAACTTCTAGACTATCTCTTTGGGCCATTTTATGGGCAAAAATCTAAGCCACAGAGACATTCAGTAGGTTGTCAAAATTCATGTATATTTGACATGATAGAACTGTGTAGGTAATTATTACTGAATGAGAAAATAAATGCAGAAAAGCAGGGAATTCAAATTCCTCAAAACTCTAAAAATTTAGGGATGATAAAAGAACTAGAAAAGGTAACTCATCTATAAGGAGGTAAAATGTCAAATTTGACTCAAAAATATCACTTGTTCCCTGTACAGATTGAGTTCAGCATCCTGGAGCTCCTTCTCCTTCAGGTTTTGTTAGCTATTGTTATGAAATGCCTTGACTCCTAGTAAATTAGGAAAGCTGAGAACCTACAAAAGGATAAAAGGCTCCTGCTAAGTTTGGAAATACGGTGTTTTGTGGGATTAGTTCACTAGTGACATTATTTCAGTGACTTTAGAGTTACAGATTTGGCTATTATGGGTAGGCTTACTAATTGAGTTCGTTTTTCAAATGGTTCATATTAAAATATTTGGGTGTGTAGCACTTTAAGATATTTCTTAAAATGCAGCTTAGATGTGCAAAAGGATTATGCTCCTATAATTAATGTTGATTTCCAACTTGAACCTTTGCTATCAGATAATTCAAGGTTTATTCGTTTATTTCAGTGGTAATTCATTATATTTCTGGCTTGTTCCTTTTCTTTTTTCTCTTTTTTTCTATAATGAAGCATTTTACTAGCCTGGTTTCTTTAGACATTTCTCTTTAAAAATCAAAAGCCAGACATTCTCAGATTCAAAACCCTATTTTTATAAATTCTTATTTCTCCTATGAACTTCTAGTCTTATTTTGAAGTCTATTTTGCAACTCAAAAAGAGAGAATTAACTTTTGTCTCTTTCAATTTATGTTGTTACAATTGTACCCTGATTAAAAAAAATTAGACCACCATTATTAAGCAGAGAATACTTCATCTTAAAATTCCTCCAACCCCCATCCCCTTTTTTGAGACAAAGCCTCACTCTGTAGTCCAGGTGTGTCCTGAACTCTCTGTAGCCCAGGCTATCCTCAAACTCACAATGATCCTCCTGATTCACCCACCGGAGAGCTGTGCTTACAGGTGCGTGCTACCATGCCCAACTTCAAAAATGTTAAATATGCAAATAAATGAAACTATGTATATAGCAAAAAATAAAATGTACTCTGAAGGTAGTTAGGTGTGGGATGGCACATTTCTGGTTATGTGAATGGGTCACAGTAGGAATAACCAAAGGTAACAACACAAAAATAATCATTTCATCATAGCTCAAAAATTTATCAAATAAAATTTAGATTTTTGCCAACCAACAAAATGCTCTAGACATAAACTTATATTAGAAAATCAGACTTTTCCTCTATCCAGAGCTTTCCATCTAGGACAGCACTCAGCATTGCTAAAAATGACTTCCGATAAGCCTGAACATTGCACCCCTAAGCCCATGACAGGCTCTGGCCTTCAGGAGATTCAAACAAATCTTTTTTATAACCAAGGTTAGGAGCCAAGTTGTGGGGCCCACGTCTGTAATTCACACACCCGGGAAGTCTGAGGCAGGAGAATGACAGTCCAGCCTGACCAACCTAGAGACTTAGACTGTCTCAAAATAAAATGAAAAGGTAAAAATAAAAACAAAAGAGAAAAAATGTTTTGAAGAATCACCCGGTATATATAATTCTCCATTAGTTCACTTAATCTCTTTAGCAAATGCATTTCCATAGCAACAGGCCTGGTAAAACTCAAAACCCAGAGATGTGGAAAGCTCAGTGAGCCAATTACTAGGGCACATAAACTAAGATGGAGTCAAGGAAAAGGAAGGTTGTAGGGTGAGTGTTGAAATCAGCGATGCAGCTGTGCTTCAGAGATGTGCGTGAGGACTCAGGATTCCAGGAAGAAAGTCAAAGCAGCAGTTTATCAGAGCTGATGAGTAGAATTGGGATCTGGTTTTAGAAAAGACCAACAATGAGAAAAATGTCTTGGAATAATTAGTCTAAAACTCCTCATATTCTTCTGTTTTGGAAAAGAAGTAGAACTGAAACCTCGAGTAAGGATGGTTCTTAGCAAGATTTAGAATTGCAGAGTAAACTCTTTGTATGCTGGGAGAATTTACCACAACAGAAATTAGCAAATCCTGAGTTAAGTTTTTTTTTTTTCTATACTCGGTATTTGAAATTATAAACCAATTACAGAACAAAAAAATCAAGTTTTTATCCAAGGATCCAGACTGTCAACCTCTTATTGATGAGACCCACATTGTCGTGATTCATTTGGGTTGCTATAGAGATATTCTATAACCTGAGTAGCTTATAAACAGCAAAGTTATTCTTAGAATTCTGTCGATGAGAAGCACAGAACCAAGGCAGATTTGCAGTGTCTTGAAAACTTGCTTTCTTGGTTCGTAGAAGATACCTTGTAATTGTGTCCTCTTGTAGGAGAAGGGATGTGGAGTTTCTTTCAGACCACTTTTATTAGGACATAAAACTGCTTATGAGGACACCACTATCTTGTCTTACTTACTTCCCAAGTAAATATCATGGAAAATGCTCATCATGGTTTTTTCCATTCACCCAGTTCTTCCTTTCACATTTGCTTTCTTATCCAGCATAGGTTTCATGGCCCAGCAATTCAAAAATACACAGCCAGCATTTCCATGAAGATACATGTATCCTCAGCAACTATCTGCAAGGCTCCAAAAACGATGTCCAAAAAGTGTCAGATAGGAATTAGGTTTTCAATATGTGAACTTGTGGCAGGAAGGTCCCCACAAACATTCAGACTGCAGCGTCGAAGGGTAAATATTTTAAGCTTCTCTTTGTTTTCTTATGAATCAGCAATTAAGAGAGAGCGTGCAGAAATAGGTGGAACTAAAACATGCATTATTTTTTTTTATATACCTGTGATGTAGAGAATTACACAGCCGGCCCATCTCATTCCCATCTTCACGACTCATTTGCTCTTGACCGAGGCAACCATCCCTCCTCGCAAAATCCTTTCCTACGCCTCTGTAAATGATCCTTGCACCATAGTGTGAAAACCATGCTGTACAACTACTCAGAATACATGTGAGCAGTACCGTCATTTTCTTGTCTTGACTGAATCCTGGATCTTCCCCTGAGATCACTTTTCAACTATCTAAAGGGGCATTGCTTTTCTTACACTCCATAGAGTCGGCAGAGTTCCATCCTCTTTCCTCTCTAAATACTACGTTCAATCATCACTTTTCCAACTTACTTCAAACCACAACACCCATAGCAAATTCCCATTCTGTTGCTAATTATACCAATCCATTATACCAACTTCTTTCCCTTCTACCTACTATCAACCTGCGATCTACTTGCCATTCTCCATCATTTACTAAACATTTTGCCATCAGGGTCATGGCTTTGTAAAACTTTTAGGTCTCAGAAGCTCTGCGTTCATCCTGGCTCACTCTTAGCTTTACATGGATTATCCATTTAGCAATACCAAGACCCATCAGCTCTTTGACTGAGATCTGGAACTTTTCCTCCTCTCCAATAAGTCCGTTACTATTTCTACAGTTATGACTTGGAATTCATGTTTCATAGCTGTTTTTGCACAAATTCATTGCTAAATCAAGACTTTCTTATTAAATATATTCTGTCTACAAATTTGGCAAATGTAGAGTTTCCAGTGGTCTATTCATGTCTGCCTATAACATACATTGGCCATTCTTTCATTATCCTAATACACACTCTTATTTCTCTCCTCTTCTTTAACAAGACTCCCTTGTGCTTTCGTGCCATCTTTTTGTTTTCGGATTTCATGTAATAGGGAAAGCATGTGAAACTTGTCTTTCTGGGCCTGATGATTAATATGTTCACCCACAGTTTCACCCAAGTTTTTGCAAATGACATAACTTCATAGTTCTTCCAGGTGAAAAATATGTCATTTTGTACATGCACCATATTTTCTTTATCCATTCATCTTAAGTTTATTTCATATCTTGGATGTATAAGATTGTGCTGCAAAAAACATCAGTATATTGTGATCTTTACTGCCTGCTGACTTTTAGTCCTCCAGGACCAAGGAGTGCTATAGCCGGATCATACATGCTAGGCTTTATTTAAGGAAATTCCGTATTGATTTCAATAATGACTGTGCTAATTTACTTTCCCAAAAGCAATGTACAAGGATGCCTTTGCCCCACAACATTCATTGCATTTGGATTTTTGTGATGAACATTCTGACTAGGTTGAAATGGACACTCCTTGTAGTTTTGATTTGCATTTCATTAATGACTGAAAATGAGGAGGATTTTGAACACGCCTCTTGTAATTCTTCTTTTGAAAGTTTCTCTTCAAGTCATTTGCCTTTTTTATTGCCTAATCCATTTTGGGAGTGTTTACTCTCTTGATTGTTTCCATTCCTGAGTAGAAGTTGTTTTAGTTTGACATAGTCCTATTTATTGACTCTTACTATTACTTCCGGTGCTCCTGGAGTCATGCTCAGGAAGTATTTGCCTATGCTTATAACACTGAGTATTTCCTCTATGTTTTCTTCTAGCAGTTTGAAAGTTTCAGGTCTAGTACCTAGGCCTTTGATCTATTATGAACTGATTATTGTACAGAATGAGAGATAGGAATCTTGTTTTAATCGTGTACATATGGATGTCCTATTTCCCCAAGCCACTTGTCAAAAGGTTATTTCCATTCTGTTTTTGGCCCCCTTATCGTGAATGAGATACCTCCATTTACCTACAAAAGCCACAAACCTACCCATCTTTATAGATGAGCAGTATTCCATTGTGTACAAATACAATAATGTATGTATCCATTGGTCTGTTGATGGGTACTTTGGTGTCTTCCACATTTTAGTTACTGTTAGTTGTGCTTTTGTGAACATGAGTGTATGTGTATCTCTGTTATATGATGTTTTTAGCTCTTTTGAAAAAAATATCCAGAAGAGGTATTGCTGGATTGAAGGTGACATTGATTTCCAATCTTTTGAGAAGCTTCCAAACTGCTTTCCATACTGGTTGTACCAGTCTACATTCCCACCAGCAGTGGAGGAGGGTTCCCTTTTCCCCATTGCCACACTAACCGACCGTCATGCTAGGTGAAGTAAGTCAGAAGCACAAGGTTAAATATCTAATAGTTTCTCTAATATGTGAAACCCAGATCACAATCATTTCATAGAACTAACTGAGATGAATAACGGAAACTAGTCTTTCTGGGCTTGGAGGAGGAAGGGGGAAGGTTGCAAAGGGAGGGGGGAAGGATTTGGAATTTTGACACAATATGTATATGCGCAAAATACTCAAGATCAATGGAAACATTATGTATTGCATTTATACGTATCCATAAAATGGGAAAAATAACAATGAGATGGCTGCAGTTGTGTGGATTTGTTTCTGTGTCTGCTTTTCTGTTCCACTAGTGTACATATCAATTTTTGTGTCACTACCATTCTACTTTTGTTGCTATGGTTTGTAGTATAATTTAATATTGGGTATTGTGATGCCAGCAGCCTTGCTAATTTTCCTCAGGATTGTTTTCATTTGTCTGGGTCCCTTTAGTTTCCATTTGAATTTTTGAGTTGTTTTATTCTAGTTATATAAAGAAATTCATTGAAATTTTGATGGCTATATGAATCTGTAGATTGTTTTCAATGGAATGGCCATTTTAATAATACTTATTCCTTGAATGTGAGAATTCTTTTTCTTTTTCTTTTTTTTTTTTGAGACAGGGTCTCACTCTGTAGCCCAGGCTGGTCCTGAACTCACTACAGGGTCCAGGCTGTCCTTGAACTCATGGCAGTCCTCCTACCTCAGCCTCCTGAGTGTTGTGATTACAAGCGTGTGCTACCACGCCCAGCTTATGTGGTGTTGGAGAATCAAACTCTGGTACCTAGTGCTTGACTTAGCGCTTCCTAGGCAGGCACTTTAACCACTAAGCCATTCCTCCAGCCTGAAAATTCTTTTTATCTTCTAATGTCTTCTTCAATTTATTTCTTCAGTGTTATGTAATTTTCACTGTAGAACTTTTGTTTATCTCCTTGTTTTAATTGATACCTAAGTATTTTAATCTACTGTGAATTGAATTGTTGTTTCGATTTTTTTTCTGTTAGTCCTTTAGCTGATGATATTTAATGTTGTTTTATATGCTGCCGATACTTTCTTTCTCTGCCTTCAATTTTCTGTCCCTCCAGACTGATCACTTAACGATTGTTCCTCTGATCACAAATTAGTATCGTGGACAAGAAGTCTCTTGTCTGTTGGTCCCTATATTTTTTCCTATTCATTTAGCCTTACTAGTCTCAGTGCTCTGAATCTCTTTTCTGCTTTGTGACTATGAGAAAATGATGAAAGAGGTAAAAGGTTTCGGAATAGAAGATGGAAACATTCAGAAGGAAATGTTCTCATTTTCCCTACACAAAATCTCCATTTACTTAAATCTTTAAGCAGCTTATTATCCTGCTCTCCAACTAAGACAAAAGAACTGTCCTTTCTTCTGTCTAAGGCTGATCCCTCAGCGTTATTTGTACTGACGGACTCCATTTCTTTATCTCTCCACTCAGCCACTTCAATTTAGCTTTCTTCCCCATTCCTCTGTGAAAATACATCTGGATAATGTCACCAACGTCACCAAATAAAATAGACTTTAAAGTTCGTAGTTTATTTGACCTCCTGTCAGCAATATGTACTGTTAAACTATGCATACCTTCTTGGAACAACCTTCTCCGTTAGCTTCTCAACAGAATAGTTTCTGTTATGTTCCTCTTCTGCTCTTTAACAGGCTAATCCTCTTGCTCCCAGCCATTATATGTCAGACGTATTCAAGTGTTTTTCTCATTGTGTAACCTTTTCTATGGCTTCAGTTAACACATATACTCAAGTGCAACAAAACATATATTTGTCCTAGGCATTTGAAATCTCAGGAATATTCAGCAACTTAATTTTTTAAAGTTACTTTAAAGGTACTTCAGACTAACACTGTATCACATGCATGAGAGAGAGAGAGAGAGAGAGAAAGAGAGAGAGAGAGAGAGAGATACTCTATCAAATTGGGTTCCAGAATCCCCCATTTTTGAGAACGGCATCTCTGAATACCAAATTGTACAAGCAAGAAATCAGAAGGCATCCTTGATACAACCTCATTCCAACCCTATAGCTTTTCCAGCATGAAGCCTGGGGGATTTGCCTCTTAATTCTGTCACATATCTCCAGTTCTACCATCGTAGCCCCTGTCTAGCATAAGCCAATTTCATCTCTTGACTAAACTACAGCAGCTTTCTAACTCAGTGTCTCGTCTATGATCATCCCTTCCTATCTGTTTAAAGATACCAAAAAATTTGTCATGACAACCCTATCAATGGCTTCTCTCCCAATTTACAAATTTCAATGTTTTCCAATGTTAAGGGGAAAAAAAAATCTTACCATTTCAACACCAACCTCCGTAGTTCAGCCTCTAACCTACCTTTCAAGTATTTCTTGCACTCCACTCACCTGGCTCTCCATACTTAAGCACCACAGGGCTTCTGGATCCTCCCACCTACTGTTTCCTCAAGATCTTTCCCTTGTGCTACCCGTGCTATTTCTTTCTTTCTCTCCTTTTTGAGGGGGAATATTTCATCCATGTCCCTACAAGTTACATAGAAGAACTCAGTCCAATATGTTTCTCATACAGTTTCTTTTCTTCCCAGCATGGCTCTTTATGTGGTCGCTAGTGTAGCTTCCATCTTGTTGGTAGACTGCAAACTCAGTAAAGGTGTATTTGCTTTTGTCTGTGCTGTATTCCCACCGCCTAATGATTTATCAGGTAAAGAAATGAATGAATGAATATTTTATCAGCACACCTATAAAATTTACCTAGCCGGGATGTAGTTCTTGATTAATCCTTTCCCTGCCATTTTTTTCCCCTCACCGAGGTCCACTTTTCTTGGATACTCAGTGTTCTCAAGGTCTTTCTTTTACACATTGTCCTAGTTCTAAAACTTTTATTTTCAAGAAATGAAGTGATAAGCTCATTAAAACTTAGGAATCACAGACTGGTGAGAATAATAGTTTTCTACTCTTCACTGCATTTGCATTTAAAAATGGATTAAATCCTAGAATTGAGGCAACGAATTGCTGTGTGGAATTTCTTCTTTCAGTCAGCCAAGTTCAGGAGGGCTCTGAACCAGAAAGGCTACCAAAGACGCACTCTTTTTTCTTGCTCTGTTATTGTGAGAACCATTTCTTGTTCATTTAATATTTTTAGCCTTACCTGGAAGTCATCTCCAAAATTGTTTATTCCTTTATTATGGAGATTTACGTGAATACCTAATTTTGTTTATGATATCTCAGTCTTGAGTTAAATAGTCACTATTCTATATTATGCAGTGTTTTAATTAACAGTTGTATGCACACACACACACAGAGTTAGTAATATATACTTTGAAATAGATATATAATTTACTGATTTTTTAACAGGTTCTTGCTAAATTGCTCAATCCAATCTCAAACTCCTTGACTCAATTCACACAGGTCCTCCAACCTTGCCTCTCATGTACCTGGGAGCACAGTGGTGTGCCCTCAGGTCCAGCTTTATATCTTTGATTTTTATCATACGTAAGGTATCGATGAGAACAGGTAATCACAGCGTATCTTTCTGTCTAATATCTTAAGGGAGAGTAACTTCTCTTGAGGACAAACTTAGCACAAGAGCTGACAAGTTCACCTTGACTTTGTGACTTGTTCAGGTTATACATTTCACCTGTGAGAAATCTCTGCATTTACTCAACAACAACAAAAAAAGAAATCCACACAAAGCTGATATTCTGACTGATATGCAACTACATTAAAATGTAAGAAATGTACTGTTTTGCTGTGTTTTCCTTCCATCACCACGGGCTAATAAAAGCAACATATTTTTAATTACCATTTCTTACTAGAATGTGGAAATATTAGCCTCCAGATACCCATTTAAAAGCTCAAAACCAGATGGTGAAAAGTATCCAACTGTACGGAAGAGCAAGGCAGACAATACGGACGGAGTGGTTTGGAACTATCTAACGAGTGGGAAGGAGGCAAAAATGACTTCAAGAGAACAGAATAAAAGACAAAACTCAAGTACCAAAGCCTGTAAAAATCTCAGAGACATTTTTGAGAAAATGGTATCATGTCAATTATGGCCAAATTCACATCTTATTTCAGGGAATGGGTGGAATCATAGGTAGTAATTTCCAGCATCAGATGTGAAATTGCTCCTTTAAGTGGAAGAGATTTTGCTGCCTTCGATTTCCATGGTATCTTTCTTTTCAGAGAAGTTTTTTTTTTTTTTTTTCCCAAACTGAGTTTTGCAAAAACATACAGCTAGGCTGGCAAGAGAATAACCATCTCGAGGCATATTGAGTTTTTTTTTTTTCTGGTTTATCTTCACAATCTTTACCACAATCCTGCCACGCTCCAAGCATCACATAACTCCTCCCCCGGAAAAAAATCCACAAAATTGTACAACTATGCATAGGAAGACTTCTTTTGAGTAGAGGAACAGAGTGTACCGTGAAACATCTCTGTCCTCAGGGAACCTATTATATCCATCTACTGACTCAATATCTCACAAAAAATCACTTTTGCCAACTGCCAAAAATGGTTTGGTGTAGATATTAAGTTATATGACCTCTCTTGCTGCAGAATCTTAAGAGAAAAAATATCTAACCCAGTTTGGGCAATTCTGAGCGACCTCCCATGGAAAGCCATGTTTAAAAGGTGGGTAAGGCCAGGTTTAACAATAACAACAAAGATGTAGGAACATATGAAAAAAAAAAAACTTTTGGTGAATATCCCAATGAAGGGACTGGTTGGATTCGGAGAAGACATATCAAGATTTCACTACTGCGAACCCATTAGAGGAATAGGAAGCTAAGGTAGAGTGGTGACTTGAGTGGAATGACTTAGGCGCGGAAGATTAATATGTTAAACACCGTATGGTTTCTCGGACTTGGAAAACCCAGAACACAGACATCCTTTGGAACCATATGAAGTGATAGCTGAAGCCGGGGGAAGGGACAGGGAGGGAGTGGGAGGGTAGGAGATGGGAAGGGATTGTGAAGTCGATGTGATACATAGAGGTACGAAACACCCAAATTCATTGTAAATACTATGTGTTACATTTGTATATTAATAAAAATAGTGGGGAAAAGGTGAGAGGATAAGAACAATAAGCAACTGATAGCTAGACAGCAGGGAAATGTAAGCTGCGGAGGCTGAGGCAGGAGGATCATGAGATCAAGGCTCGACTGCGCAACGTGGAAACACCTTGTGTCCAAAATATAAATTTAGGGGAAAAAATACAGTGGTTTTTGGAGTCAATCCTCAGGACCTTGCTGGCCCCTTTATTCCTTCTTGCAAGAGTCTACATGGCTCTCTGGCCTTATCGAAGCCTGTGTGTAAATGCCACCTAGCCAGAGGCCCTCCTTAATGTGCGGTTTCAACTCTCACCCTCCGCATGGTTCCCTAGCCCCTCGCTGCCTCCCTGCTCACCACAGCACTTATTACTACTCAAACTATTTGCCAGCTCTCTCTCCTTTCTCTTTTTGTTTTACTCAAAGTTTTAGAATATTTTTCTGGTACTGGGGACTGAATACAGCGCCTGTGATCGGAGCCCCATCCTTAGCCATGTTTATTGTTTATTTGAGACAGGATCTTGCTAAGTCTTTTAATTGCCCAGGCTGTGCTCCAACTGAGATCCTCCTGCTTCAGGCTCCTGAAGTGCTGGGATTACAGGTGAGAGCCACCAGGCCCTGCTAACTCTCTCCCCTCTTGAGACAAACATCCTTCATGCTGTTCAGGGCTATACCCCTTACACTCCCAATCGCTGCTAAATGAAGACATCAAAGGCTCTTAGAAAAGTGCCCAGAGATAGTAAGCACTAACAGGAAAAATTTAGTTGTTGTATTATGAAGTACCTGTAAGGACGTTGAGTTCATAAAAACATAACACAAAGCCTGAATGTTTGAGTGCTATAGTATTACTGACAGAAAACCTGATTTTTGAGTCTGTGCTCAAAACCTCCCACCAAAAAAGAAGTACTTTATTACTTCCTGGGACACACCTTACTATAATGAGACCAAGGACTTTTTCAATTAAGCTTAAATATGTCTTAGTAAACTTCTTTTATCTCTTCCAACTCTCTTGAGAAACACATAGTAAATCCCATCTGGAGAATTAAAGATTGCATTATGTTTCTTAACTAGAAAAAAGTCAATTTCTTCGCTTTTACTTTAAGAGTTTTGCTATCATTTAAAAATACCCAGACAAAGTATTCCACATATGACTAGGCAGATAGATATTATCTGACCAGTGAGAGTCGTTGTCCCCTTGTTAATGAGTTCAGTATTCAATAAGCACTTTCACAGCTGCTTTACAGATTATGTAACTATATCTGAATATTGTTTCATTTTGGAGCACTTTCTCTAAAAGATGCATGCTTTACTGATTAAAGTCATTTATTTAGTTCTGGGGTGGATAATTTTTTTTCCAAAGGCCATTTGAATATTTATTGCATCATGCACAGGCTACACAAAATTATCCACTTAAAATTAGCCTGTATATTTGGCAAAACGTTTAATTAGCTCACCCCTAATGTGACGGCTTAAACTGCTTCTCTTTGGTGAGGACTTGGCTGGTCGGAACGAAGTTATTTTCCATACCATGTACAGCCTGGGGGCCAATCGTATCATACCCCTGATTTAGCTGTTTAAGACAGAATTGTATCTTTTTAGACTTGAAACAAGAGAAAAATTAATCTCTTAATCAAATGCTCCCCCCTAATTTAGTCTCAATCCATGGTGTTTGAGGATTTAATATTCAACTTTTCCACTGCCCACAGAAGACCCAAATATTAACCTCCCCTGATAATCTGTAATTTTCCTAAGGCATGAGGGTTCTTGAGGCATACATAGTATGTGACACTGATATGTTTTTGAGAGAGCCAAGCTGACTCCCCAGGTTATATTTCTTAATGTCACTCTGTTACTCTGTTCATGCTCACACATCTATTTTATGGTGTCTAAATATATGTTAAGTTACAGTGATATCTGAAAATACCCAAAGTTTCAGTCATTTTTTCCCCCAGTGATTTTTCCAGATCAAACATATAGTTTTTTACATTGGTGGTCACAATACTCTACTGCCACCTGGTGACATCAAGGTGACCACTCAGCATAATGTTATCTAATCACCTCCCTCCCCCTCCATTTGTACTAGTGTGTGTGTGTGTGCAATATACATGGATTTTAAGAATTTTGTGCGCATATATATCTCGTTAACTTCACAATCCCTTACCCTCCCCACTTTTCTTCCATTGTTTTTTTAGAATTTGTTTGCTAATTTGAAGGAGGAGCTCTTGATAAATATTGGTGCTTTATATATATTCTAAAAGACACCAAAGTTTATGTGAATGGTTCTAAGTGAAAAGAGATCACAGAATAATCAGATTACTTCATCAGAGTGGAAGTGAAAGGTAGTACTTTTAAGCAGGTTCAATTGATTAAGCTATGCCAGAGTAACTTTGGAAAATAAGACTTATATTTAATACATGACATTTAAAAATTGTACCTATCTGGCTGAAGCACAAGTTTGACTATTCACAATATTTCAGAGAAAATTTCTACATTGCTCATAGTTGATCTACTAACTTTAAAAATGTTGTTTTCCATGCTAATTTTTTCATTTTGAAATAACTGCATATTTGCAGAAGGTCACCAAGACAGTAGATAGATATACTATACACCCTTCACCTAGTTGCCAGAGTGGTTACAACTTAGGTAAGTGTATTTTGATGTCAAACATGCTGTTTTATCATATGTAACCATTATCAGAATCAAGGTGATTGATGAACTAACCTGTCATCATAAGGAACTTGTATTCTGCTTTTTAAAATATATTTGTACATTCTACTGCCCCAATTCCTTGCCCAGTACTTTTGCTAACCCAGGAAAACAACTGACCATCTCTGCAATTCATCTTTATAATTTCATCATTTCCTGAATGATATATAAGAGCAATCAAATAGAATATGAAAATTTTGAGCTTGACTTTTTTATACGAAGCATCATGTATTTGATATTCATGTAATTATAGCATATTCTCAATGATTGCTCCTTTTCATTGTTGAATAGTATTCTATGTTATGGATGGTACTATGGTTTAACTACTGAGCCATTTTTTAGGGTGTTTTGTTTGTTCCTAGTTTGAACTGTACTAATGATAACATGTATTAATGAACATTTTCATTTAATTTGCTGCGTGTACACTAGTTTCCATTTTTCTTAGATAAATTACCATGAGTGTGCATGCAGGGTACTACAGTAAACATATGTTTAGTTTTTTAAGGAACTTTTATCCTATTCTCTAGTTTTACTGTATCAGTTTGAAGTACAAAAAATACCTCTTTTATATCTTTTGACTGCCACATTTGTAGCAATTTTAAAATACTCATCAACATAAAAACCATATCAAACTGTGTAAGCATTGTAATTTGTACATCAGCCATTAAATATAGGTTAGAACTGCATGAAGAGAAATATAATCTATTGTATTTACCAATTTTTTTGAGGCATGGTCTCGCTCTGTAGTCCAGCCTGGTCCTGAACCCATTATGTAGCCCAGGCTGGCCTGAAACTCAGCACAATCCCCTGCCTCAGCCTCCCGAGTGCTGGGATCACAGGTGTGTGCCACCACGTCCATGTGGTACTGAGGAATTGAACTCAGGGCCTTATGCTTGCAAGGCAAGTGCTGTAACCAATGTGCCGTTCCTCCAGCCTCATTTTTCTTTTTTTTCTGTTTTGTTTTTTAATTTACCAATCTTTTTACAAGCAATAAATTTTATGAATTTTCCATAATTTGAAAACTTCCTCTTTATTCTGATGGATATTTTCCTTTATTATAGAATTTAAGGTTGTAGTTATTTTCTTTTAGCACTTGGAAAAATATTGTGATCTCCGTGGTTTCTGACGACAATTCCTCTGTCATTTGAATAGGAGTTCCTTTATAAGTAAAGTGCCATTTTTCTCAGACTGCTTGAAGTCTTTTCCTTTAGTTTTCAGAAGCTAGGACATAAATGATGATGCTATGTTTGTATATTTCACACTTCTCCAAAATGCATGTAGTTATTTTGCATCACAAACATATTAATGAACACAAAATTCAAAATAAAAACATATTTGTTGGTTCTTACACTTATAGTTCATATTGTTCTCCATGTTCAAGGAATTTTTCAGCCATATATCCTTGAGGCTTCACCAATTATTTTCCCAGTATATTTTTTTCTCAATTTAGTCTTGGTGCTTTCTATTATTCTATCTTCAAGTTCAGGTTTCTTAATTTGTATTCTGTTCTCTCCATTCTGGTGTTTAGACCACCCATTAAGTTTTAAATATTTGAGTTTAATATTCTTTCTTAGATTATTTTTTATGTCTTTTATCTCCTTGCTGAGATTTTTCTGTTTTTATTCATGTATTTCAAGGACATTTATGACTACTCATTGAAAATTTAGTATAATGGCTGCTTCAAGATCCTTTGGATAATTTTAAAATGTATATCATATCAAAGGAATCTGTGAGCTTTCTCTCGTCACTTAAATTGAGACTTTCCTACCTCTTGATATAAATAATGATATTTGATTAAATAATATATATTTTAGATATTAGATTTTTGAGATGCTGGAATCCCAAATACTATATTCTTTATTGTTGACACAATATATATGTGCATAAAATACTCAAGCCAACTTTAAAAAATAATACTCTACTCAGCCTCAACTAACACCTTGGTTGGAGTTATGGGTATGGTTCCACAACTAGCCCCTGCTGACATGACCTTATTACTTCAGAGAGCTAAAGTCCTGACTATCCTGTAGGGCCCTTCTGACAGCATCTCAACGCAGAAGAGGAAGCACATTTCAGTAGAATAAAATGAGAGTGGAAGCTTAGGCTCGCCACTCAACTCTACTGATCAGGGTGAAAGAAGGGATTCAGACTCATTTTGTGCTACTTGGTTGGAGTAAGCACCGAAGCGTTTGTTGAAATGTCGAAGTGTTTTCTGGCCTCGTAGGCTGTTATTTCGAGGTTCTATGAGTAGGAAGAGTTGGTCTTTCTAATGACTTTTCTGTCTTCCTCTGTTGGCATTCTGGAGTTTTCAGTCTCTCCACCACCATGCAGTCTGGTAGATAAAAGGCAAAACGAATCCAGAGAAGTTCCCTATGGGGTTTTAGTTCAGATTCTGTATTTTCTAACCAGTCTGTCTTCTTTTATACAATTTTCAGAATTTGCTTAAGCTTGGTTTACATTGTAATTTCTATGTTTTTCAGCTTTACTAATTAGGAGAACTAGAAGAAAAATATATCTTCTCCATCTTTCCAGAAACAGCACTCAGAATCTATATTTCTATGATGGTTATCAAACTGTAACCAAACAAATATAAGTGAATCTAATGCTGCTGATTTTAACCCAGATAAAGCGAATCTCATTTTCCTTGTTTGGTTAATGCCCCAAAATTTCATTCTAGCACTTGGAACATATAATCAGCCTCATCCTTTTAAAAATATCACTACATACATTTTGATTACAAAAATCATATTTCATTAAGGTTTGAATCTGATTTACAATTAAAATTTAAAATACACAGATTCACCTAAGCACTGTTTTTTTCACCAAAACTTAAACTTACCTTACAAATTTGTCTCTGTGAGAGACAAATGAGTGTCCTTAATTTTTAATTCCAGTAGAATCACCCAAATTATTCACCAGCTATTTCATATAATGAGTATGTTCTGCTTAGATGTGGGAGCTAAGATTTGATTATCCTAAACTGTAGCAAAGAAAGAAAAACTGTCAATATCCTAACAGATAAAAAGAAATCTACATGCACATATATACAATAAATATTTACGTGCATGTTTAGGGTTCTGTAAATTCATATTAATCTCTTCTCTGAACATCATTGACTAAATGCAGTTTCAGAAGACAATGTACATTACTACCATTCTGAGATATTCTGCTGTTATCCAAATAACCTCTGAATATTGTTATTTAATTGCCTTCTCAGTTGATAGTAAAGTCCGCAGTAGCATGAGTTATGATTTTTTTACATGTGCCTGGACCATTATTTTACATTAATCACTGGAAAGTGCTTGCTGATTGCTAGTAAGAGATACACTACATGATTGATAGTAAATGTAAACTATGTATATACATACATATGTGTCTATATATAATACTAATTATATTACTGAAAAGAGTAAGATAAAAGTAAAATTGCCTTTAATTTGCACAGCACAGCTTTTTAACATTTAGAAAACACATGCATGTACTTGACATTTCAAAATAAAAATGGTGGTCTGGCTGTACAGTTTTTTCATTTTCAGATATTGATGAAGAAACAGAGACCCAGTGAGAAAACATTGGAAGCGAAGTTTTGAAGTGTGGCTGACATGGATTGTAATTCCAGTTTCATTGTTTACTGGGTAAATGAACTTAAGGAAGTTATTAATCTCTCTGTGATTCAGTTTCTCTAGGTTTACAGTGAGAGTAACTTTTTAGTACCTGGCTGACAGGATTTGTAAGGTTATTAAATAGAATAAAGCCTGTAACACTATTCAGAAAGTCACAATTATGAAAGTACTTGTTATGTAGTAAGCATTTGATAAATGTTAGATATTATTAAAATAGTCATCAATTAACTTCCTCAGGAATGCATAGTATGATTGAAGCTGTATTCAAATCTTGACCTTATTGCCTCCGATACAGAATACTGTCATCTGCCCATTAGTGTGCGAAACACTGTACAGACTCAATGGCAGGACTTCCTCGGCTCTGGCTGTATCTTTTCGAACTCATCTGTGCTCGCTGCCTGAGTCTTTCTTTATTTGAGATTACTCTTGAGCAAGGTGTCACTGGTTCCAGCTTCCAAGTAGTTGATTTTCAGGAATGAGAATCATTGTTGCTGTGAATTATCTCTTCCCCTAGCACAAATAAAGAATATTAAAGAATCTCCAACAACACTAAGAATCTAACTACCTACCTCCTTGGAAGTTTCTGATGACTGCTCACAACTGGTTATGTTGCATCTGCCTGTTTGTGATTTCATTGTGGATTTACACAAAGAAAAGAAGACGATGACTTAGGATCCAGTTAAATTTGTTAGAAAAGAAAGGTATAAATCAAAGTTTCAATTAAAGATTTTAATTTAGAAAATGATTTCAAAACCTGACCACCTCAAGTATCATCACCATTCTACTCTGGTGGTGTACGCATGCTTGTTACCTAGTTAATGTTTTATATATCTTAGATAATACATAATTCAGAAGTATTAACAAACATTAACCAACCAATGTAGATGCTCTAGTCTATCCTGCACTGAGGAATTTGAAAATGATCTTAGATTGACCAAATCTGATAGGAATTAGATATCACATTTTTAGTGAATATACTTGAGAGGAAGATTTATTGAAAAAGACTTTTCAAGTATTCTCTTTCAGAGTTATTGAGTGTTAGAGAATTTGCATATTGGCCAATAAGAAACCATCCCCTATCTCTAACACACGCACACACACACACACACACACACACACACACAGAGAGAGAGAGAGAGAGAGAGAGAGAGAGAGAGAGAGAGAGAGAGAGAAAATTTCTAATTCTGTCTACAACATCTGTGGAAGCTCATCTTGTTCTGGGAATCCTTCCTCAGCTAAATAAATGTGAAACCCTTGCAATAGATCAGCCATTTAAGATGAATCCAAGCAGAGTTCATTATATTATCGCTAGTGCTTCTCACCCGACGATATATTTTTACGTGAGCAAAACCATACTGAAGAGCACTGTTGTTTTTCAGGAGAAGATGTCGGCACACTTTCCTTTCTATTTAGTAACAGGCAGGTCAGAGAAGATTAAGAGTCCTGTGAACAAGTCCCTCCGTTCCTTCTTATTTGAAAGCAGATTTTAAAAATGAGACATTAGTTTAAAGGTAAACAGGAAGAAGGGAGACATGTTTTAATGTCTTCAATTAAATATAAATTTAAAAGACTCATAGTTTTGGTACAATATTTACAAAATCAGACAAGCTGTTTTGTTCATAATGTGAAAAACAGCACTGTCCAAAAGTGTGGTAACAAATAGTCTTTGGGTCTTGTCCTGAGCTTATTAAACTGTCAGTGCTGAATTATCAGTAAATCAAGAAAGATGTTAATGAGCATGTGTGCTTCAGCTTTCAATGCCATTTGGCAAATGGTAGCACAGAAAGGAAATGGTAATTAGCAGTAAAGGTGTGTTTATTGGTTGTGCAATTGAAGGAGGCTGTATGTCTCCTCTGCACAGTATGTGTCTTTTATAAACCTGCCAAACAATGCATACAAAACCTGTTCTTTTTCTCTTTCAAGCTAGAGCTTCATGACCTTGAAGTGCCACTAAAGGAAAATCAATTAACATGGAAGGAAAGTTTGTTCTTCTATTGAGAGGCAAAGACAAATAGGCCTAAGAAAATAAGTAAATTTTGGCTAGTAATCTCTACTTCTTTAAAGACCTTTCACAAAGCCCGCCTTTCTGCAATCCGTCCTGCGTGCTGCGGCCTAGGATCCTTCAAAGGAGAAAATTTGATCATGACATTCTCAGAACGAAAATCCTAGAATTGATTCTCAATTGAGATCAAAGTTTTCTAGTAAGTTCTTTAAATCACTTCAGGAGCAGTCCTTTCCTCTTCCCCAACCCCTTGTCACTCCTGCACCTCCTCATAATTTATGCTTTGAAAAAGTATTGCAGTGGACTAGGAATCAGGAATATTTACACTCTGCTGGAAAATGTTCACTTTGTCCGTCTAGCAATCTCTTTATGTAGGAAATATCCGTGCTCACTACTATGTCATTGCACTTCTGGGTATATTTTGGAATTTTTCAAACACTAGTATTTTTATTTTCAGTATTGATTACAATGACAAAAAGTAGGGCGATACTACAAAAAATCCCTCCACACAATAAGACATAAATAAATTGTGATCTTTTCAAATAATGTAGGGAGTGACAATTAAATATTGCTCACAAGATAGGTAAATATTGAAAATACAATGTTCAATATTTGAAAATACTGCCATATGATAAGTGTAATGTAAAGTTAATATAAAGTTTATATAACATCTTTAAATCAATAAAACATTTGCAAGCATATATGTATGTGTCAAGATATGAAGAGGAAAGACACACAGCAACTTCAGAAAAGAGATCACTTCCAGGGCTTGGAGGAGTAGCCCAGAGGGTACAAGATTTGCCTAGCAAGTGCAGAACTCTGGGTTTGACCCCCAGAACCATATTAGTGGGGCACGGTGGTGCATATCCATAATCCCACCACTCAGGAGGCTGAGGCAGGAGGATTGCCTTGTTTTTGATGCCAGCCTGCGCTACATGACAAGTTCAGGACCAGCTTGGACTGAGGAGTGAAACCTTGTCTCAAAATAGAAATGAGATTATTTCCAGGGAGAATGATGGGAGGAGAATAAATCAGAGGAGATTACCAAAAGGCATCCACCATATTTACCTGTAATATTTCGTCCCATATATATATATATATATATATATATATATATATATATATATATATGTATGTATGTATATATATACATATATATATATAAAACTGTACATGTGTACTTGTGTACACACATACCTTTATTACATATTTTTCATTTTCTGAAAAAAGTTCATCTGTGCAGTATTTTTAATGAAAAATATCAAACTAAAGTGCAAAACCAATAGATTGACTATTTGTGCATTCACTAATGTAATAAATGCTAACATTTCATTATTTTAAGGAGTTAGGAGGAAGAAGCTGTGAGGGTCAAAAAGGAAAGGAGAAGGGCTTGCAGCTGTGACATGATATATACATACACATATTTATATGTACAAAATACTCAAGTTTAATGTAAACATTATGTATCTCATATATACATACTAATAAAATTAGGAAAAGGATATATATTTACACAAATATTTATGAACACAATATATATCATATAAATTCTAAGGGTATTACCTTATTCCGTTAGTATTGTTGTGAAGTGTCTCTGCAACTGGGTAATTTATGAGTGAGAGATTTCCTTCTCACAGTTTTGGATGCTGAAAGGCGGAGATCAAAGTACTGCTGGATTTGGTGTCTGGTGAAAGCCTGTCCTCTGCTTGCAAGGCCATCCCTTGCTGCTGCATCCTGTGAAGATGAATGCGGTGTACTCGTAAGAACAAATAGGGACACAAGGCCAAGAAGAGTCCTGCTAGTTCCCTTCAGACCTTCTGTGAGGTTGCTAATCTTGTTTGTAAGGGCAATATCCTCAAGACCGAATCACTCCTTAAACGTGTGCCTTCTTAATTGCTCATGACTAAGCTTCAACAATATGAACTTTGAGAATCACATTCAGACTACAGCGTGGGGAATACATAGATGTTTAA
Organism: Ctenodactylus gundi; assembly: GCA_004027205.1. NCBI lineage: Eukaryota > Metazoa > Chordata > Mammalia > Rodentia > Ctenodactylidae > Ctenodactylus > Ctenodactylus gundi. The sequence continues at coordinate 195,890 of PVKB01002617.1, read as the reverse complement.
TGTATTATTTTGTAGTTTATTTTTTGAAATGTTTCATTAAAATACATCGTGAAATCCAAGCATAGTGACGTGTCTGTAATCCCAACAGACATGGAAGCTGAATTCTGAGGATTGCAAGTTCAAGCCCAACCTGGGTAACGAAATGATGTAGTGAAATTCTATCCAAAGTTAAACCTAAGAGGAGACAGGCTCATAGCTGTTTTGAAGGCCTTGGGTTCAATCTCTAAATTGAGCTATCATTAATACACATATAAATTTTGTCTCAAAATGAAAATCATGCAAACAAAATCTCAGCAATGCAATGGATGAGATACAACAAGTGGGTAGACATTGTGTTGCCTTTCCCTTATTCTTCTTTTCTTTCTTTTTAGGATTATTATCCATAAAATAAAATACGTATTTTATGAGCTTTTATCTTGTTGTACTTACTGAATGATAGACTATGTCCTAAAGCGGTAGCCTTGAGACCTAATGGCAGGTGACCTCAGACACCTAGGTGAGTTAACACTAGTTTATTTTGTCATTAAATGTAGCTGTTGGGTCATGTAATTGCCTCTGGTGGCATTCTCTTTTCCTCAGACACTTTCGAACTTAGTTGTCAGTATTGTAATAAAGTGTGTTAGTGCAAGGAGTGTGAAAAATGCTTCTGACATTAGTAATGAATGCACTGAGACTGCACTTTATTTATTTATTGAGACTAGGTCTCACTGTGTTGTCCGAGCTGATCCTGAAGTCACTATGGAGCCCAGACTGGCCTGCAATGTCTGGCTTCAGCCTCCAGAGTGCTGCGATTACAGGCGTGCGCCAATACCCAAGTTATGTGGTGCTGGGGAATCAAACGCAGGGCCTTGTGCTTGCTTGGCAAGCACTTTAACCACTTAGCTACACCCACATCCTGGAGGCTGGATAATTTATAAAGAAAAAAGCATATTTTCTCACAACTTTGGAATCTAGAGTATACAACATTAAAAGACTGGCAGGTTTAGTTGTCTGGTGAGGGTGCTGCTCTCTTCCACGACGGTATGTTGTTGCATTTTCCATAGGGGAGGAGTGCTGTGTTCTCACATGGCAGCAGGAAGAGGGTCAAAGGAACAACCCCTTCCATCATGTCGTTTAATAAGAGTGCCTAAATTCATTCATTAGAGGTCTACCCTCATGACGTAGTAGCTGAAGGCCCTGTGTATCAATACTGCTACACTGCTGGTTGATACTCAACATGGATTTTGAGGGAGACAAAAACATTCAAACCATAGCATCATCCAGTGGAATTCTAAACAGCAGGGCAAATGAGGGAACCAGAAATACAAGAAATCACTGAAGGACATGTAAAGGATTCCTCTGTTACCTAAAGGCTAGGGCATAAAAATTACATTATTTTAACAGGTTATGTTTATATATAGCAAAACTATGAAGAAAAACCTTAACGTGATGAGTATATTATTCAGAATATTAGTTTCCTTTGGAACAAAACCTATCAAGTAGCAGCACAGAAAATGTCAAAAATTTTACAGTATTTTTGTTACAAAGATTAGTTAGTAGTGGATATATTATATGAATATGTAATTATATAATTATGCTATATATAAATATTTTATCTTATTATTTTAAATATGCATCCATGTTCTTTTTCATATACCTCATACTATAAATATTTATTTTAAAAGACAGTTTGGGTAGTAATGTACCAGAAAGGTCTCTCCTCGGTGAGAACAAAACGTCTGTGTTTCCAAGTCATGGCCCTATTATATTCATGGATTTTCAATCTTCTTTGACCTGTGGGTCTTTGAACACCTGGTTAAATGTTTTGTGATGTTTTGAAAGCTACTGAGCCATTGTATTATGGTTTGAGGAGTATGAGAATGACACCCCATTAATAACTATCTTGTCTCCTAATGGCAAAATTATCCTAATAAATATGTATTTTGCAGTTTGAAGAACTTTTATTATATTTATTAGCATACATTAAGGGTACAAGTTAATGAATTGCACTATTGCATTTCCATACTTGCATATATTGTGCTTTGATCATATTCACACTGCCTTCTACCCACCAACTCAAAATAAAAATCTGTCTAAAAGAATTAGCACCCAAAACTATCACTTGAGTGGAATAAAACTAGATTTTTTCTCTCCTTAGGAACAGAGAAATGTGAGCAGGCTGAAAACATTAGATGTCTCACATGAAGAAGGGCAGGAATGGATGGAAGTATGAAATGGGAGAATAACACTGAGATCTTTGTGGACTTCTCCATTTTTACTACTCCTGATGTTACAGAGATTGAAAGGATACTGCAATGTTTATTTTCTGAATAACCACGTTTCTTGTGCCGGCAAAGGACAGAAATTTTAAAATTGCTCTTCTACGTATTGGCGTTGTTCCGCTAAAAGCAGTGAAGTGCTGGCCCAACCCGGGAAAGTAAAGTAGTGTCACTATGCGAAGTCAAGTGCTTAGTACGCCCAGTGAGCTGGAGTGAGAGCGAGGGGCGAGTACTGTAGGGTTAGTGAAAGAGAAATCTCACATTGCAGAAAACAAGCAGCAACTGCCAACCTAAGAAATGATAACATTAACCAATATTAGGGATGCGTAGGGTATTAATCATTTAGAGGCTTGAAGCCTGCCACAGCACTGACGGGGCTCATAAAAGCCACATAATTTCTCACATCTATTCTTGCTACTCATGGCGTACTCGTGTGAACATTCAGACAAACATTTGTCTTTGTTGGTTCTATAGTGAAGCTGATTCTCCTGCCGTAGACAGAGGCATGGCACTCGGCTGGTCTGAGGAAAGCGGCTTGGGACCAGTAGTTATAGTTCTGGCACACACACCAGTGTGAAAATCACTCCCCATCTAAGGGCCAAGTTTGGCAAAAGCAAATTCAGTTCTCCTAATTGTCATGCAGCTGGGTTACAACTGTTTGCCTGTGATGATGCCAGTAGCTTTTCAACTAGATTTGTACATCATAATTGTTTGACAGAGGTGTAAAGTCATAAAAATACACTACTGAAATATTAAATGTGACTCATTTAAAATTCAAAATGCAGTTCCTGGCATACAGTAGGCACTCAATAGACGCTGGTTGAATTGAGTTGAAATTAGGAAATTAGGAGAAACGGCCTGGCTTTCCAACAGTGTATTAAGGTAGACACACTTTTCTTCAGACTGGAAGGAAGGTGAATGAGCAGATATGGGTCTTCTTGACTGACTCACAACCAGAACGATGTGAAGAACATGGAAATTATTTGGATTATTCAGCTCTAATTTTGCCTCACATGTACAGATGAGTGAGACTTCTGGTTTTATGAATCTTCGAATTCCAAATGCCCTCCATCTTTTTTCCATTTACATTTTTAAAAGTCACAATGAAGTACTCTAACCCAAATCCTGAATTTGTGAGTGAGTATGGCGTCCTTGGCTGCACCTCCTCAGAGTAGCTGAGTAGAGTCATGGCAGAAGATTGAAGACAGATGCATGACAAGATAGGTGTTTTCTGAATGTTCTCCATCTGCTTTCCTGCCTGTTTCTGACTTAGGGAATGAGACATTGGTGACTCTTCAAAAATTGTATTTTCCTCAGTTAATGCATTATTCCATTTTGGTGGCTAACAAGGTGATTTTTGTTTGAATAAGGCAATGATCTTAAGAGCCATCATCTCTGTCATTTGTGGTGGCACACACTTGTAAATTTCAACTGATTGGAAAACTGAGGGAGGAGGATTGGGAGTTCTGGTCTAGCCCGGGAAATGTAGGGAGGCTCTAAGAAGAAAAGGAGCCTGAGGAGGAGGGCAAGGAGCAGGGGGAGCAGGAGAGGGTAGGAGAGGAGGCAGAGGAGGAGGGGGAGGAGGAATGTGGGAGAAGCAGACAGAGGAGGCAGCTGAGCCTGGGGTGCAGGCTAATAATCCCAGAGAAGCCAAAGCAGAAGGGTTGAAAGTTTAAGTCCAGCCTGGGAGAATTTAACAGTTTAGGGAGACCGTCTTGAAATAAAAAGTTTAAAATATTGATTAGGGATGTAACTCAGTGTGAAGACCCTTGATTCAGTCTCCGTACCAAAAAAAAAATGCTGGGGATGGTGCTCATGGGTTCAATCCTGAGTAGAGAAAGAGGGGGGCAGGGAAAAAAGAAAAGGTTACCGCTGGGATCACGAATGAGAATGCCTAAAGCAGATTGAAGAGGGAAAAAATAAACAGGTAGCGTGGTCTCAGAGGCACCTAGAGGAAGGGACTGCTTCAGTCTCACAGAGTGTATTTCTCCTGAATTAACCTGATCCACAAGCAGCTTGAGGGATGATAGGAAAAATAACCAGATACCCAGAAGAATGTCTTTAACCAGATGCTTTTCGTAGGTAACTGTTACTGAAATTGTCATATTTCTTTTCTGAGATGAAATCACATAGCTTCTCTGTTTTTATCTGCAGATCACTCATGTGCTTTCTCAGGAGTAGTTCGCTATTAGGACATGTTATAGTAGGTTTGCCTGTGCAGAGTGTGCCTGTGTGTAGACATATGAAACCACTTGCAGACACATCAGAATGTAAAAAGGGATTTGGGCATGTACCTAACAAGTTAGAGTTTATACATTCAGAAAGGGGGAAAAAGTTCATAAGTAAATGCAGTTTGGTATTATAAAAGTTGTCTTCTACTGTGTGGCCTTGGTTTCACCTTCTTAGCAGGCTAAGACATGCCTTTGGATCTGATTGTCAGTGTAGGTACTGTGCAATTCCTAAACAGACTTCAATGTCTCTACCGTGAAACACAAAAATGTTCTAGTTTGTGGTAATTATATTGCTGGCTTTATTCCTATACATGGTAGCCACCTGTGGCAAGGGACCAATAGGAGGTACAAAATAGAATTCAAAACACGATTTTAAATGCAAAACTTGATCTCGACTATGGAAGTGAAGCCCACAATTGTCTCTCTGCAAGCCACAGATGTCCTGGCATAATCTGGCTTGAACAAAGCACCAAAAGAGATTATAAAAGTAAAGTGTTATTACTTAATCTTTGTATATCAAATACACTCAAATATAATTTCACGTTACCCTGTTTTATATACCTTACCAGTAGGAGCATGTTAGATGTATATGGAAACATCAATGCATGAGACAGTCTAAGAATTGAATGAAAATATTTTTGGGGACAAACTATTCTTGTTTCTGATCTGATATCTGATATCTTTGGTGCCTGCCTGCCTGACTGCCTGCCTGCCTGCCTGCATGCATGCCTGCCTGCCTGCCTTCCTTTCTTTCTTTCTTTCTTTCTTTCTTTCTTTCTTTCTTTCTTTCTTTCTTTCTTCTTTTTTGAAATGTGTTCTCACTTTGTAGCTCAGGTTGCCCTGGAACTCACTATGTAGCCCAGGCTGCTCTTGGACTTGACAATCTGTCTACGTCAGCCTCCTGAGTGCTGGGATTATAGGCATTCCCAACCTATGTGGTGCTGGAGAACTGAACTCAGGGTCTTGACCTTGCCAGGCAAGAGCTTTAACAGCTGAACTATTCCTCCAGATTGTTTTTTATAGACATAATCACATTGATGATATAGGTAGTTGACGAGGAAATGATGTGCTGATGGAGTTGACATTACTGCCTAAAAGACCAGTTAATAAGTTTCTGTCACTGTCCAGCAAAGAGCGAGAATGATCTGGACTACAGGAGGTGGTAGGGAAAGTTCGTAGCAACAGGGAAGTAGAGCTTCATACTTTCATGGTGGAATCCTAAAGAGTATGTGATGAGAATGTATCTCAGTGACACAACACTTGCCTAGCATGTGCGGGATCCTGGGGACAATCCTGAGCAGTGGGGAAGGGGAAAAAAATTCTCACAACTAACTATATAAAAGAAGATAGCACAGGAGAAGGGGAAGTCTAAGATGACTAAGACACTAAGTTTAGGAGTGGAGAGTAGGGAAATGCTATCTGTTGATAGTATAGGTAATGAAATCACTGGTGTGCAGAAAAGACTTGTGTCTAGTTTGGGTGAATAACCTGTGTTGTTCTATAACACATTATGGTAACTGTGGATACATCTCGTTTGGAGGAGTAACTTCTAATGTTCTGTAGCACAGTACGGTATCTATGATTGACAAAATATAATTGCATATTTCAATATAGCTAGTGGAGAGGACTTTGAATGTCCCGGCACAATGAAATGATAAATATTTGATCATTACAATACATTGTAGAATGTGCCAAAATGTCAAAGAGCATCTCATGAATATGAGAAATTAAATGTGTTCATTAAAATTCTTAAAATATTGTTAAAGAGATACACAATCAAAAGTCCTGGTGGGATGTTAAAGGAGTGTAGCCAGTGACAGAACAAAAAAAAGGTGTTCCTTTATAATTCTTACGTGATACATTTTTAGCATTTCTGAATTTTGGATATGTTTTAAAGAATAATGCTTTGATATCATTTGGTTCTGTGTTCCTCCTCAAAGTTTCTGTATTAGTAACTCACTTATCCATAGTTAGGATCAGTGAAAGAGAAGGTTTTTCTTTCAGGTCAGTAAATGACAAAAACAAACAAACAAACAAACAAACAAAAAAACAACTGCTTTCCCACTTCATTCAACACAGAAATAGAAAATTGTTGAAAATTATAACCAGACTAATTGGCCATTAAGAAAGACATCTAAATTAGAATGCAAGAAGGAAAATTATCTGTATTTACAAAATTCACAAATTATATGATCTTATAGTCGGGAAGATTGCATCCATCTACTCACCTACATACACAAACTGCTAAAATTACTTAAAACTAGTAGGTATGAAATCCAAATTTAGAACACAAAAGTCAATTGTATTTTGAAACATCAATAATAAACAATCTGAAAAAATAAGGGAGATTTTAATTTTATCTACAATAACATCAACGAGAATTCAATACTTAAATATTAACTTAAGTAAGGAGATAAATTATTTGCATTCTGAAAACTGAAAAAGTATTGAAGGAAATTAAATGCATAAATAGATAAAAAGATATCCCACGTTTCCGGATAGAAGGAGTTATTGTTATGAAAATGTAAATACCATCTAAAGAAAAGTTGAAGGCATGGTTAACCTGCAGCCAACAATGAGTTTTTTTATTTGTCCTCTTTAGAGTTAAGATGATCTATCTTGAGTTACATATAAAATGAACTATGCAATACAGTTGATATGTAAGTACTTAAACATTCTTTTTAATATTTTTATTTATAATATTTTAAAAATTCAGGGTCCAAAATACTGTTAACCACAGATTAGGCACACTTGGTCTAGAGTTTCAGGACAATCATATCAAATCTCCAACAATAATTTTTTTCTAGCAATAGAAAAAAATCATCCTAAATTCACATTGTCAGTGTCACACACCAAATAGCCAAAATGATATTTTAACTATGCATATCATTTTATTGGTAACTCCATGTGTTAATAAGTGACACTGTCAAAGGAACAATTGCTTAAAAAAGCAACAGCCAACACACTGGCGTTGAATTTGATGTTCAAAATTAATAACAAAAAATCAAATAGAAGTGGTCTTTAATGTTAATGATGCGTATCATTAATTCTAACTCTGCTTATTAGAAATACATTTTAACTCGAGTAACAAAGTGTACCTGTGGAGATAGAACAGGGAACACTTAGCAAAGTATTAAATAAGATTTTAAGGAGCCCCTAAAATTAGGTTTAAGAACTTTACACCTAATTTTGTACGTGCAAAACATTAGCTACAAATTTCTTCTATGTTCTTTCATATATAATCATTTCGAAGCAATACGTTTGTGTTTACTAGTAAAATTTATGTCAATAAGGCATTGTATTTTATTTGAAACGTTTGTTCCCCAGTAAGTCACTAGAGAAAATGGTTATTTTGGAGATTAATCTGGATTTCTATTAAAACCTAAGTCTTTAAAGAACCCTGTTTCCAAAAATAAGCTAATTATTCTACAATCCGTTATGAATAAAAAAAATCCTTGGTTTTTAGTTTCAGTGGCAGGAAGGTTTTTACAAAAAAAGAAACATTAAACAATAAAAACTGTTAAAAAGTTCATTAGAACAATAGGAAAGTCCTAACCCTATCGGGCTCAGTAGAGTATTTAACCTGCCTCAGGTTCTAATAATACAACCAACTTTGCCTGGAGTTCTAATAGTCTTGCATAGGGTTCTTACCATATGGAGAAGGCAAAGCTGAGAAGGTGATGTCCAACAATGATGATTGGGAATAAGAAAGAAGTGAAGAAAAGCTGATAAACACGAGAAACCGGAGATAATCTGTTCCACCTCCTGTGTTTATAACAAGATGACGAAACAGAGGCCCACTCAGAAATAAGACAACCTCAGTTCACATTTCCAGATTCCTAGTTCATTTCTCTGAGGGCAGAACAAATTCTAGGTTTTAATTTCCATAAATTTTATTGTATAATAAACCAAGTGTGAATGGTTTCAGAGACATAAACTTCAACAACAACAATAACAACAACAAATGCTCATCAAATCCCAAAGGCAACTTGGAGATGTATAATGCTTTACTGTCTTAATTCCTTTATACCATGTGTTGGACAATTATATAATGTGTTAATTGATTCATGCTACCCCTTTCCATTCTATCTAAAAATAGACCTAAATTAAATGAGAAGGTTACAGAAGATTCCATTTGGGTATCCATGTGGTCGTGATGCTTAGTATGGGAGGAAGAAGATACCTAACGTCCAGTTTTGGAACAATGCTTGTGATTGGTTATTTACTAGACTGTCCACCCTTTAATAGCAATGGTGAGGCATATGCTTTTAAAAATCTCTACTAAGCTCACAGAAAAGCTAGTACATCCTACACTTGTGACTGACAATAGAACTGAGACTGTGATTAGTTGTTTGTAAATGTCTACTGTTCCATCACCCAATGTGTGCAATAGACAGAGCTGTGAGTGAAAGTAAGAGACATTAAAAGAAGCCCGCTAGAGAGAAAGAAATCATCATCGAGGCAACAGAAACTTAAATGTAAGAAAAGCTGAAAAACTATGAATTCAATTATGGATCTCTGAACTGCAGCAGGTGATTCATACTGAAGCTCTGTCCAATACTACTGTGTTGAACGGCATTTGGGGGACAGCGGATTCCTACCAGACCAGACAACGCACTGTGAATTAGATAACAGCACCAGTTATGAAGATGATTTGCCTATACCATATTTCTAAGGCCCTTTCCTTCACAAAAAATATCAGAAATGGCTCCAGTGTAACAAACAAGCTTTACAGTGAACGTAAAAATTTGTTTCCAACCGTTTCCACAAGGCAGAGCCTTCTACATAGGGAACAAACACACACTGCCTGTGGATTCAATAAATCAACATTCTTTACTGGATTAATATAATATTGTGAATTTAATAAGCTGGAGAGAATGAAGATTTGGAAGGCAGCACGATTCTGTTTAACTTACTCTCTGGGTGTGTATATAAGTTGCATTTCTATAACTTCTGTTATGGTTCCAATATCTTTATCTCAAAGGTGACATCTGTTTTTATAAACTGTAAAAGCAGCTACTCTGTTATAAATTGCATGTAGTATGTTTAAATTCTATGTTTTTTTCTAACACAATTTGTAAATTATTTCAGAGAGCTAAATTCAATCAAGAACTATGGCAAAGTTTGATCCAAGTTTTTAAATTGTAATTCTAGCATGTATCTCATGCAATCTGGGGAGCAGCAAACTAAACCTGCAATTGTCATAAGCCTTAAAACATTAACTAAGATATATATATATATATATATATATATATATATATATATATATATATATTAGTGTTCATGAAAAATGCAGTCATTATCTTATTACACTTTTAGTATTCTCTAAGAAATTAAGCAAGCTTTAATATAAAAATATTTGTATTACACTTGCACTCAGGTAATAATGAAACGTTGTTCTTTTCGGCCTGGAACACCCCTCCCAGCTATGACCCGTCTCTTGTATGCTGGGAGCACCTATGGCTACTTGGCAAGCCCTGGTGCTTCTTCACTCTGGATCTACTGAAATAGAAAGCAATTTGTGTACTACAACAATTAATTAACTGGAGCAAAAGGTGAAGCTATTTCTTTACACAGATTTAATCAGCCTATGCAGAAATGTACATGGTGAAAGCCAAACAGTTTATTTACGCAGTTTTTCTTTTCTTAAATGTATTTTCAACATGGTATGATTATACCTTTTTAAACTATGAAATCTCTGAAAGATTGTGCCTTCTGGGTTGGTTCAAGTATTTATAATAGTTTGTGGATTCAAATACTGTTTGCTGTTCTTAGACCAGTAAGAAACAATGTTCTTAATGAACTTCATAGAATTCTGAGGTAAGGTTTGTTATTTGGGTGCTTGTTGTTTTCTTTCAAGTTCAAAACTGCTTTATTTCTCTAAGGGGTCTGGCTATAGGTGTGGCAATTCAGATGTTTTCTGAGAGGATGTGAGGGAACACTTGACCACTGAATATGTTTCTCACGTTAAAAAGTATCAGTTTATATATCTTGATACTACTCTTTTTTTTAATAGTATGTTCCTCTGGAGTTAATGTTGCTGTGATAGCCTCATCAAAAAAAAAAAAAAAAAAAAAAACAGTCTTAAAAGATGGTGGCCAAGGGACAAAACTCCACAATGTCTTCTCCTGGATATTTAAAATTTAAGAATATAGTGAGAAAACCCCACCTGTTCAATGTAGCTAAGACAGGGAGAAGCCACCCAACAATTGAAAGGAGGCCACAGGAAGGCCAGAAACCCTGAAAACACACTGGAAGTGCAGGGAAACAGCAGCCCAGGAAGCTGCCCCTGGCCAACAGCAAACAGCTTGGAGCTACCGGCATCCACAGAAGGAGAAAAGCCCACCCAGAGCCTGGAACCTCTGACCAAGCTAAGAGAGGGAGGAGCGGCCTGGCAACTGAATGGAGGCTACAGGAAGGCCAGAAATCCCTAAGACATATAGGAAGTGGAAGCAACAGCAGCATGAGAAGCAGGCTCAGGCTCACTGAGCATGAACCCTGTGCTGCTGCCATCCACAGACAGCCCAGAACCTCACACTGAGGTAAGCACAGATCTGGGAAAAGTGGGAATGGACAATTGTTGGTAGTGCCATCCTCTAAAACATGAGCCCACAGGTGGTTCATACCATAAACACAATGCAAGCTCCCCCTAGAACCTCCTGGAACTTAGATAAGAAGCAGTACTCAGCAGCCATAACAGGCAGTGATGTAAGCAGGAACGTTTTTTTTTTTTTTCCCCAAGACTAAACTCTTTAGACTGAAAGAAAGCTCAGAAGAGCACATCAGGATTTTTGGAGTCACTATTAAACAGTGCCTAGGAAGAAACTGGCACAAGAGACAATCTCAGGAGAGAAAGGTTGCTGATCCTCTACACTGGTCAGGTGTATTTGGAGTACCTGCAAGGATGGAGAGCCTTGCTCTCAGGGGAGGGAAGCCAGGATAGGTGGGAGAGCTTTTCAGCGGTGGGGGGGGGGGGGTGAACAAGACACCCCAGAGGCCATAGAACTGTTATATTCTCACTGCCTACCTCCGGCATAGAACTCAGAGGAAATTCAACTTCCCCACCACACACACGTATCATACCCATTTAAAGAAACTTCTTGACTAGGCCTGTAAAGTGAAGTCCCTCAACAATAGAAACATGGGAAGAAGGCAAGGCAACAGGATGCATACAGAAATACCTGAGATCTCAGAAACTAAGGTCACGGGCCCTGAAATAGTAGAACTCACAGGGAAGAAAGTTGAAAAGCAAATAAATGAGTTAAACAGCCAGTTCTAACAAGAAATTCTCAAAGAGATGCAAGGAATGATTAGCAGACTTAAAGAGGAACTTACTAAACAAACAATGGTCCTAATGGATATGAAGCTTACTGAGCATATAGAAGCCACAAATAAAAAAATTGGCTGAGGTAAATAAGGAAATGTGAGATATGAGGGAGCATATTGATAGAGAAGTAGAAATTTTGAAAAGAAATCTAGCTAAAATTCAGGATATGGAAAATACCTTTGAAAGAAAGGGATGTCAACTCAAACATTGTGAGGGCAGAATTTCAGACCCTGAAGACAAGGCTGAGGAAACAAATGACATAATTAAGCATGACTCCAAAAATTAGAAATGATCAAATTAGCTGGATACAACAGCTGATGGATGATTCAAAGAAAAGTAATTTCAGAACTATGGGTGTGGGAGAAAGAGCAGAAGACAGCACCAAAGATATAAAGAATCTATTCAATGAAATCATGCAAGAAAATTTCCAAAATCCAGGGAAAATGATTGATTTTCAGGTACAAGAAGCTTTCACAACACCAAATAACCCCAGCCATCAACAAGACTCACCATGACATATCATAATCAAAACCTCAGAAATACAATATAGAGAGAAAATATTAAAAGCAGCAAGAGAAAAAGAGACATTATTCTTCTTCTAACGTAAACCCATTTGAATTACTGCAGATTTCTCTATGCAAACTTTAAAGGCCAGAAGAGCCTGGAGCAAAATCTTTCAAGTTTTAAAAGACAGCAAGTGTCAGCTCAGGTTATATCCAGCAAAATTACCCCTGAAAATTGAAGGAGAATTAATATCTTTTCATAACCAAGAATCCCTAAAGAAATTTGCAACCAGGAGCCCAGTATTGCAGAAAATACCTGAAGGAATTTTTGAGAGGATCAGAGAGACAAGCAGCATCAAACAACAGGGAAGAAAGGAAACATCTGAAGAGAAAGTGTAACCAATAAAATAGATTGGTAGGTATCCCACTAAAACACTACCAGTTTTCTCCTAAAATCTGTGAAACTTCCCCCATAATTATTATTTAAATTATATAATAGTTTGCAAACCATAGTAATTATATTCAAAATGGGGAATATGTATAAAATCATTTAAAAATATGTACGCATGAATTTATGGAGGGATAGGTAGATAAAATGCTAAATCAAATCTGGCAAAATGTTAGTAATTAGTGATTGTGGGTACATAATTTAGAAAAGTTTTAAAAATTCTGAAATAACTAAGGATGTCATTATATCTATTGCTTTATGTGTGATACACTTTTGTCATACAAACATGTTTATTTCATGTAGCAATTCAATATAGTCTTAAGGTCATTTAAAGTAGCAATTCACTTATTAAGTCTTTGATGTAAGTTTATCTTAAGAAAACTGGTTGAAGTAATGATAACTGGAATGTGTTTTGAACATACAGATATTTATCTTTCAGTACTCGACTAAAAACTTTGAAATTTAACTTCTCTCTTTTCTTTCTCACATTTTCTACCCTTATAATTTTCATTCTTATAGTTATTTTTTGTGAGGACTGGTGTATGAAGCCACATTAAAGAATTTCAACAAAGACATAAAAAAAGAACTTTTTGTAAATCTCCCCAATAAATGGCTTTGGACCCTCATAAGAGGCATCAAGATATAGCCACTGCAGCCCATTCTAGGGGTGGGAAGCTGGGCTAAAGAATGGTGATTTGAGTGGTAAAATGAGTCAGATGCAGAAGATGAAATATATTAAATATTCCATGGTTTCCCTGATTTGGGAAACTCAGAATATAGGCATTCTATAGAACCAAATGGGTGTGATAGTGGGAGTTAGCATGGATCTGGAGGGTGTGGGAGGGCCAAGAGTGGAAAGGGGTTGTAATGTTGATGTAATATTTATGCGCACAGAATAGTCAAGTTCATTGTAAAGGTTATGCATCACACACACACACACACACACACACACACACACACACACACACACACACACGAAAAATCTACAGGGAATGGTGCCCTGGAGATCTTGCCCCAGACCTGCTCAGCCCCAGTGCTTCGCTGGGGATCCCTGCTGCTGCTGCTGCCTGTCCTTCTGTTCTGTGCAGCTTCGCCCCCTGTTGGAGAGAGGAGGGCCAGCTAGCCTGGAGTAGATCCCCGCCCACTGCCAGGATCCCTGCCCTGCCCATGTCCCCGCACCAACCTGCTAGCACTCCCTCTGTAGCCTTGCATCCCCTGGGAGGATCCACTGGAACACCCCAAATCAATCTTGAAAAAGCAAAAATAATAATAATAATAAGTTGGAGGACTCACGCTTCTGATGTTTAAACTTCTCACAAGGCTAAAATAATCATAACGCTGCTACAATATAGCAATGCAAAATAAACCCTTGCATATTAGGTCAAATGATTTTTGACAAAAGTCTGAAGACCATTGGATGTGGAGAAAACAGGCTTTTCAAAAATTAGTGATATAAAACTAGATATCCACATGCAATGGCATGAAGTTGAACCTTTACTTTGTACTAGTATGCAAAAAGTCAAAGTGAATCAAAACCTAAATATAAAAACTAAAACTGTAAAATTTTTGAAAGAAAACACACACATTTTTTTGAGGCAGAGCCTTGCTCTTTAGTCAACCAAGGCCCTGTGTAGTCTAAGATGACCTTGAACACTCCCAGTCCTCTTGCCTCAGCTTCCCAAGTGCTGGGATTACAGGCATGAGCCACCATGCCAAGCTTATGTGATGTTGGGAAATCGAATTCAAGATCAAGTTCCAATCAAATGCCCTAACTGCTGTGCTATTACTCCAGCTCACGAGGGAATCTTCATGATATTTTAGTTGGCATTTTGTTTTTTGCAATATGACACCAAGAACATAGGTAACAAAAGAAAACAAATAATTTGTGCTTTGTTATGGACTAAATCCAAATGTCCTAAAATTCATATGTTCAAATCTTAACCCCCCATTGTGATTGTGTTTTGTGATAGACTCTTTAGGAAGGTAATTAAAGTTAAATAAAATCTTGTGATTTGGACCCTAATCGTACAGGACTGGTGTACTTACAAGAAGACCAACAGAAAAGTTATTTTCTGCTTCTGACTCACTTCACTAAGCACGACGTTCTCAAGTTTCTTCCACTTGCCTGCAAAAGCCTCCAAGCTGTTGAACGTGGAATGGTCTCTCTGATATGAGAAACCCAGATCACGACTATCTCGTGGAACTTAAAGTGAAAAACAAAGTGAACGAAGAAGTAGGGTGGGAAGGGAGAGAGGGGTGAGTAGGGGGAGGGACAAAAGGAGAGCAAGAAAGTCCTTGTCACCTAGACAAGATATGTGTGTGCACAAAATGCTCAACTTCATTGTAAACCTTAAATTTTATACTTATACATATCGATAAAATGGGAAAAAGGGTTTTATTTCTCTCTCCGTCAGAACCAAGATCAAAGCTAGATCCTTCACAACTACACCCATACACCTTACTCTCAACACCATCACTAGGGTAAAATGGTGGGACTATCTCGCACTGTCCATGGTGCTCCCCACACATTCCACACGATGTATCCGGTTCTGACTTTATCTTGTAATCTGTTGTTCATGCTAGTTTTCATGTCCTTTCGTTGGCTTGAATATGTATTGCAAAGGTGGCTTATGGTAACGGACACGTGGCTTATCTAAAGTCACTCTACAGGGAACACATTGACACCATTTTTTCCCTTCCCCTAAAAAGAGAACAAGAAGAGTAAAGATTTGAATTCAGTTTCACTTAAACCCCAGACATAGCCACACAAATGAACAATTACTATTGTATTAACATTAAATAATAATATACTGTAACATACACCTGCAAGGAACTCTCATCACGATTATAATTATAATACATTAATTCATATATTGTGTTTCTTTCTGATGAGGCAGCAATATCTGTACATTTTGGGTTGTTTTTACATTTGTTCATTTGAGACGATGTGGTGGGGCTTCACTTACATGAAGAAATTGTGTTGATTTCTAAGTTATAAGCTACCACCCTACTTGTTCCTTGGATGAGACAATTAGTAATTTGCCACATCATTTTTACCATAAAATTACCGGATAATGGTGCTGGAAGAGACCGCAAATAGCTACTCATGTAATCCTTTTATTTTAGAGGTGAAAAGATTGAAACTAAAATGAAATTATTATTCTGGGCCAAATAATTCCAGGACCATGCCACCACAGGTCACCTGTCTTGGCTGTCATATTCATTAATCTAAAAACATTCATTTTCCCATATAACTCAGCACATTTGCACTTGTTTCCTTCTGCTCTTTTATTCTTCATAATCTCCCCAACTGTCCCTCTCTCCAACTCTCTCCTATCTATGATCCATTTCAGCAGTGTAAGGGAAGCACTACACTCAGCATTCCCCAAAGTTACACACATACACAAAAAAAATAGCTGTGAACAAAGTGGATCCCTTTGAGGGCCAGGCCGGAGCTCCTAAGATAGCCCTGCAGAACTCCCGAGGCAGCCACAACTCTTCCCTAACATCTACTATTTTGATACTTGCGAAAGCACAAAATGTCAGTAGCTTTTTCATACCAAAATTGGATAATAGTACTTTTCATTACAGCCATTTTATAGAAATTCATTAAGTACCGGCTTCCACATCGTCAATGATCTCATTCCAAATTTACTTTAAAAAAAGACTCTAAGCACAGATGTGTAAACAGACCTACTGCTGTCAGAAAATGACTTTAGTGGCACAGAAAGCCTACAATGACTTGATTTTGAGAGATATTTTGAAAGTAATTTGGACTTTAGAGGGAATACTGAAAAGGTTGTCCAGGACAAAATTGGCTCAAAACATATTGAGAAAATCGTCTCTTCTTTCTCTGAGACCCAGGATATTCTTGCTAAGACAAATTCATTACTGTACAAGTAACCACGGGGTAGTGGTAGAATTTTGACATCACCATAAAGCTTAATTCACCACCTAGCCATATTTTCTTACTCTCAAAAGTAAAACAGTAATAATAGTTCCTGTTGTTGAACCATCAATATGTCTACACAATTGATAAGTATTCAAAGTTTAATATGTGACAGGCCAGGGATTATGTGCTGCCCCAGGGACAGGACAGATGCTAAGACATCTACAACTGATTCTACTGGTGAACATAAGAATTTTTTAAATGTTATTTTAAATGTTATTTTAAATTTTATTTTGTCTAGCTTTCTTAAGGTATAATTGACAAATAAAATTGAATATATTCAAGGAATAATTTAAGGTATATATATATATATATATATATATATATATATATATATATATATGTGTGACTTATTATCAAAATGAACCAGTCAAAGTGCCTATCAGCTCACATCGTTATTTGTGTGGTGAAAATATTTAAAATCTATTTGTTGTACAAAATTACAGGTATATAATACATATATTTTTTTTGAGGCAGGGTCTTTGTATATATAGTCTTTGCTGGTCCTGAGCTCACTAATGTAGCCCAGTCTGACCTTGAACTCATAGCAGTACTCTTGACTCAGCCTCCCGAGTGCTAGGAATACAGGTGTGTGCCACCACAAATGGTTTACCTGGCACTGGGAAGTTGAACTGAGGGCCTTACCCACACTAGGCAAGCACTTTTAACCACTGAGCTATGCCCCCAGCCCAACACATTATTATTAACTCCAGTCACATGCTGTAACATTTTCATACTTTCCCCACAATTACTATTTTATTAGTATATATTTATAATACATAATAATTATATTTGACTTGGAGGATTGGTGTATATACCAATATACATGTAGCATCTTAATCGTTTTTACTTTCCCTTCCTCTTCCTGTCCTCCTGTTTCTCCCCAAACTCAGGTCCCCTTCCCATTCCCACAAAGTTTACCTCCATGTTTCCTATCATTTTTCTCTTAAAATTATTAAAATTATTTATACTGGGAGTTTCTATAGAAGAGTAAGTATGCCATATTTAATCTGTTGCATCTGATTTAGTATTATGCACTCAAGGTGCATCCATTTCCCTACAAATGATGTAAATTTATGCTTATACTTTTTCAAAATCCATTCATTGTGGAACTGAAATTCTGTACCCTCTGACCAACATCTCCTCTTTTCTATCACCTCTTGCTCTGTCAACTACCCTTCTACCTTATCCCTTCTCCTAGCCATGTGGTGGTGAGCAACTGGTTGAGTGAGACATTTATGGGCACCAAGAGTACGCTTGGGGAATTCTCCCTGGCAGTAAGTAAGTGATGCATGAAGGGTGTTTTTCTGTGACCGTGACTCTCTTGAAGAAAGTTCACATGCAAGGTATGCTAAGCAGAAGATGGTGGGCTGCATGACGGAGAGTTAGCAGCACTGGTGGGGCCTGTAGACTCACTTCTCCACTGTAGTTCTTATTGAACTTTGTCAATTATCTCAGTATTCTGAGGTGACGAGAAAGAAGTTAAGTGTTGTGTGTAGCCCTCTACAGTGTCTAGACCCAGGAGCGCACTCTGTACAGTATCACTATCCCCTGTGAGAGAAACCAAAGGCCATACTCTGGCTAATGTCACATCTTCTCATTCCCATTCCGCCACCCTTTGAGACATGGCACTTCCTAGAATGTCGCCCTTTATCATCCCTTCCCCACTTGTTAAACTCTATGTATTGGTGCTAGGAATCAAACTCCTGGCCTTGCATATATTAAGCACATGTTCAATCACTGAGCTACATTAGAAACCTAAAAATTCTTTTCAATCCATTACAATGCATTTCAAATGTAAACTCTTACATAAAGTCTCTCTGGCTGACCAAGTTTCCTTCTTCTATAAAACTCTCTGGCCTTTTTATCAATCTATAGTAAGCCTTAGTTAACATCTTCTAAGTAATTATTATTTGCCCAATATACATTATACATTTTCACACATGCTTTTTAGTTTCCCGATTAAAATATCCTTTAACATAGCTGGTATTATTATTCTAGTTTTACAAAAAAGGAAGAACTTTAAAGAAAATTAAATGATGAGCCTACTGGCACCAGTCTGTAATCCCAGCGTTTCGGAAACCTGGGGCAAATATGCCACAAATAAGCTCAAAAGACAAATAGTTGTTGGGGAAGCAAATTTTAACACGAATTTAGACATTAACACCTATAATACATAAAGAATTCCTGTAAGCTGAGAAGCAAAAGGCAAAAGCCTAGCATAAAATTTCCTGAGGTTAGAAAATGAACTTGCATGAGAGATAAAAATCAAATACTCAAGAAGCTTATAGAATGATATCGAAATATGCAAATGACCCCGAGAGTGAAGTAGATTGGTAATATATGAGAAGGTGCTTTCTTTTGGCAAAACTTGACACAGTTCTTAAATGTTCAAGTGGATCACATAGAACGAATAGCATGGTCCTTCTAAGACTTCACAAAAGTTGCTTTGATATTTTTCCTAAAATTCACACAAAAAGACATGGATAACGTTCATTATGTTTAATTCCAGTTAACTATCCTCTGCTAATAAGTTACCTACTGGTCTACACTCCACGTCAAATTGCATGATATATTGCCTAGTCAAGTTATTAAGGAATACAAGCTGCAGCAGATAAGTCTCTATGACATAAAACTCACAATACTCTAAATGTGTCATCACCTTATTAAAACATACTATACTTACCTTAATCATTAAAAGTTAAATTTGCTGAATGTCTTGCTTCCTTAGCAAAAAGGTCAACGGAATGAGCATCCTCTTCTCTTTTTTCCAAAAGCCAATTGACTCTTCTGATAGCCACAGTACCCTTTGCCATTTACTCTAATGCCACTTAGGTTCAGCCAGAGGACTGCACTCCAGTAACCCAAACTCTGGTATCTTCTTTCAGCAGCTATATCTGCCAGCATGTTCACCTCAGACTGATTCTGCTGCTTTTTTAAGAACATCTAAGATTGAACCATGCCACCTGAGTCAGTCATCTACACACCTTGTCTAAGTGCATCAGTTACTAGGAAACTATAATATTCCAAAACAGCCTCGCTGTGATTCGCAGGATAAAAGAGGCCTTTCAATAAATTCACCACCTAAAATTAATTTCCATAACTTTCCCAGATAAGTTAATGATGTCAAAACCCAACAAACATTACAACCTGGACACCTATTACTATTGCCAGCCACAAAACAAAGCAGAAATTATTATTCGAAGACAGAGACAGGCAGATAGAATGTTGTATCCAGCACTCAAGATATATGTTGTTGTAAAATTATGTTGACCCCATCCTGCTCTCTAGGGTTTCTTTTCCGTGGCAACATCATGCACAGAACACAAGTGGCAATTTAGATTGACAATAACTGGTTTATTTATGCTAGCTAAGATTACTCCAATTAGATGAACAGCAGAAAATTGTAATAATAATGAAAACAGAAAAGCACACAAGTTCAAAATGTCATGAACATGGAAACAACCTATTATCTTCCCTGCTGTATGTATTATAATATCTTTCACAACAGAATTTCATTAAGTTAGGTAATTTGTAACATATTTCAGGAATATAATATAAAAGATATGCTAAAACCTTTATAAACTCCTTAATCCAATAGTTTTAAATTCTAAAACATCACATTTTTATTCTGAAGAGTATTGCTCCAATCTATTGCATATATCCTTTGGTGTTAATGTCTGTATATTAAATCTCACTTTGAGTTTCTCCATGTATTTATCTCCAGTTTAAATTAAAACCTTGTCATATACTAATAATGTAGTCCATATCTTCATTTGTTTTAAATTCTTCATTGACAAAAAGTTGACTGTAGAAGTTACAAAAAGTGGATTGATCAATATATAGCACCCTTATAAGCAATACTGGAAATTCTTATATTCATTACGAGCATCTTTTAACATAGTTTATATTATAATTTTAATATAATCGTAGATATATTTAAAAAAATAGATTTCACTGTTCCAATTGGTTACAATCATACCAATTTTTGTGGTGAGGGGTAGAAATCCTCGGAATTTGCAGCCCCAACTCTTTTGTTTTAATTTCTGAATTTGAGGCAGGGTCTCGCCCTCACTGAATATCCCAAGCTGGGCTTGAAATTGCTATCTTCCTGCCTCAGCCTCTCAGCATGCTAGGATTACAGGCAAGCTCCACCGTGCCCAGCTCACCGCACACTTTTTAATCCTCAATTTGGACACTTTGCCTATTGCATAGCTTCTTCAGGTGGACTCCGTCTTTAATGCTCAGTATGTTACTCTTTGCCTCACAAAGTCTTCTTCTGGCTTGTTTTCCCTTTGCATCTGCAGCTGGCATTCTCATTTCCTCTCAATGGCAAGATGTTCCAGGCTCATCTTAGTTTCTCTAGTCCCAAGACTTGGTGCCAACTGCTTTGCAAGGAGCCCTCGCGCCCTTTTGTTGAAAGTAGTTTAAGGAGCCACAATCTGGGGCAATAGGATACAGCATGCATTGTTTTTTTTCCCATACTGCAGCTAGTCATAAGTCAGGTGACTATCGAGACCACCAATTCAACAGGAATGCACGTGATAGGAGACCTCTTGGTCACGAGTTTATATTTCTAATTTAGCTTTCCAAATCTTATTTTGTCTATGATTGAGATTGAACTTGCGATTCGCTTACTTCAGCTGCCTAAAGTGCTGGGATTGTTATCCTGTGATACCCGGCCCAACTGTTGATACGTAGATGCTATATATTTTTGATATTCAACTTACATATGCAGATTTCCATCCTGACAGATGTTTAGAAGCTTCCATTTCCTGGTTTTTGACTTTTCATCCACGGATCTTGAAGTTTGTTCCAAATTGTGAATGTCCAAAATGAACCAGAAAGAGAAAGACAAATACTGTATCACACATAGGCAGAATCTCAAATAAGCAGACTCACAGAAGGAGGGAGTAGAATGGAGGGTAGAAAAAACTGGTGCTGAGGAAAATGGAGAGATGATTGTCGTGAGTACAAAGCTTCAGTTAGGCTGGAGGAATTTGTTTTGAGACTTATTGTAGGGCACAATGACTGTTATTAATAATAATGAATAGTGTACTCCAAAATTGCTAAATGAATATAAAGGCTACCATCATAAAAATGATAACCGTGTGAGCTGATTTAGTCATCTCACAATTTTTAGATACAGAAAAACATTAAACTATACCCCATCACACACACACATATATCTGTGTGTGTGTGTGTGTATATCAAATCATTATTTGTCAGTTAAGAATTGTTTAATGTAATGGTCCAAATGCTCTCAATTGCAATAAAATTTATATTACTTTTACTTGAAAGAGAAAATAAATATTAATGTACATTTGGATAGAGTTGTCATATATAGCAAGTAAAAATGCACTCAATATTTAGAACACGCTTACAAAGATCATCTCCATATTAAACTTTAACTGAGTATCTTGCAACTTCTCTAGAGATTCTAGCTTCAAGGGAATAACAGGAAATCTGAAAAATTATATTTTCAAATATCACAGATACACCATTGCTTAGGAGACATGAATTGAAAGGAAAATACACAAAACACTGTCTTTTAAGGTTCTGTTAAAAATCTTCCCAATTTTTCTTTTCATAGGTCCAAATGGAGATTTATAGTTCCTTATCTGAGTCTCTCCTTTTGAACCTAGATTTTCCCTTATAATTGTTTTATTAATGCTATTTGAATTCTTGTAACAACAGCTCATTTGGAGAAGTGAACGTTAGTATTTACGAGATTGTTAGGTATATACAGGCTAGACCCATTGACAGAGATTTTCATCACTTCTGATTCCTTCAAAGCAAATTAAAATGTCGCAAACACAATAAATATTTTTATCAACAATCAATAACAAAACATTGTTACTCTTATGACTTTTAAAATTACTGTGCAACAAGTTAATACAGATTTATTTCAATAAATTATTTTAAGTTTCAATTTTTTGTGGTGCAGTCATCAAACATAGGGCTTCATTCATGTAAAGCCAGTGGTCTAACATTGAGCTACATTACCGTCCCAAATATTGAAATTTTTGTCTCAATATACAAGTTTTCCTTGCATTACAATAAAACGATACAATGGCAGACATTTTTATATATTACAAAACATTTTGTTTCATATTAAAGTAAAAACAGAACATTCAGAAACGTGTTGCTATAGAAAATTTAGTGGAAGTTTCCCAATCTTTGTGTGCATTCAAATACGCCACGCCGAATTTTCCCAATTTTGCCATCAGTAGTAGTTACACTGCCACCACAGAGTTCAAATGTGTCACTTTATCAAAATGCCTCATAAAACATAACAAAATATTTAATCAAGGAAAATTATTCCCCATGCCAAACTGTCACAATTTTAAATAGGAATATCAGAATAGATCCCAGAGTAGAGGAAAATAATACGACACATACACACGATTTTTATAGGATAAGCACTAAGTCTCAGTTGTTAGAAATGTCTCATCTTTAGACATTGTACAACAAAAATAAAAATAAGTGAATTGCACATAAATAGAGAACTTAGAATGCAAACAAAGTAACAACAATCCTCCAGAAAGTAGAAGGAAAGAGAGACAATTGCATGTATTTGACTGCATGTACAGAACAGAAATGACAAAACCAGCAGCTGGTTCTGCTCAAGGGACGAAAACTAAAAGATAGAAACCAAATTTAACTAAATCAAAACAACAAAAAATAATGTTGGTCTGGAATTGCAACTCAGTGGTGCAACATATGATTAGCACTGTCAAAAATAAGAAATTAATTAATGAATAAAGAGATAAATAAGCAAAGGTAATACAAGATATCAAAAAAGATTGGGAATAATGACGTTCTATATCTACCTATATAAATGCACACAAGTAAAATTTATAAAAACAAAATACATTTATGGATAAAAACAAACGTTGGTTTTTAAAGTAAAATTATGCACGAGCTGCAGTTTCTTCTTTTGCTTTTTCTATTGGATTTTTATTTTAGAAATAAGTTAATTTTAATAATAATATATGAGAATACACAGAAAAAGAAAATATATGCATGCAAATATTAAGAGATTGCCTTGAGGTAGTTTGATTAGCATTTCATGTGTATACATGTGTCTCTCTGAATTTTTCAATTGTAAATGAATGGAATTTTTAAAAGCAGATGCTCAAAATATACAGCTTGGTTTGATTAAAGAAATGAAAACAGTGTGCTTCTGCATGCATTTCTGTTTGTGTAGTTGTCTGCCTGATAAAACAAGACTAGTACTATAAAGCTCAAAATTTCTGAATGATACTTTATGTGATTTTTAATATCTCATGTGTACTTTTTCTATGTCCTTCATACTATCAAATTAATGAAGGAACAAGTTATCAATAATTTTATAATCAATTCTCTTTTCATAAGGAAAGCAACACGACTGCTCTAATTCATATATGTAGTTACATTCAGAACTAAAAGTAAATGAAAATATTAACTATGTCTGAGTGGCAAGGTTAAAGATGGTCTTTACTCATTCATTTTTCTTCTTTGTTTTTATATAATACCTGATCAAAAATATATTTTCATTCAGTTCATAATCATAAAAGAATCTAAGGATATAAAACAGGTGCAACTGAGCAAGAACCAAAAATGTGGGCAAGACCTCTAAAGTTTTTTACATGCCAGCGATTTCTACATTTAAAACACACATTTCTGCATGAGAAATTCATCGAATGACATATATCACAATCCCAATCCCCTGTTCTATGCATGCTGCAAGATAATACAAAACCGGAGAAGCTAGGCTGTGACTGAAACCTTCTTTTGTGAAGAATTTTCTGGTATTAAGTTGCTTACCCTTCCACCTATTTCAGCCATAATTCGCAGAAGAGAACACTGCACTTGATGCTGCTGCTCCTGCAGTGGGGATGTAGTTACATATGGGTAAGAGGATTGGGAAGAAGGAAAGGGTGACAAAGGAGTGCCCTGGGTACAGGCATTGGGGATGTCAGGCGCGGAAACAACCTCCGCTCCCACTAGGGCAGGGATGTCAATGGCAGCAGCACTTCGGCGTAACAGACTCACCATTTTGTCCCTCATGCAATCACTTCCTGTATCCTGAGCAAACGTAAAATTGCCTAAGTTCTGCATATCACTTTTATGTTCCTATCCTGTTTTCTTTTGAGTCTGAGACTGAATGGGTATCACCCTAAGAAGCTCTTTCCTGAGTATATTTCTCTCATTTTCTGTTGTGTGGAGTGGGCGCTGAGCTTCCTTCCTTTCTTGCTGCTGCTTATATCTGAGTCTATTTATTAACCCTTTCAAAACATTTGTAGACAGCTTCTGCTCATCTAGCTGATTCTGTATCTTCCTTATCATTTCTGTACACTCATGCGTGTGCCTCTTGGCCATGCTTACTGCCAGGGCCAGGGCAGTCGAGGCACAGGACATCTTCATGTTACCTGCAACGTGAGCGTCACTAAGAATGCTCTGCAACTTTTCTTAAATCAAACCAAGAATCATACCTCTGCAGTTTTTGTAACTCTGAGCTAATTCCATTTTGAATTATTTGTTTATTTATAAAATCGACAACATCCCTGTACTAGAAGCCACAGGCTGAGTCATCAAAATTTACCGCCATTCTTAAGAAACAGCCGCCCGGCTTTACTTCCGAGAACAAACCAGGAGAACCCACTGGCTGCCCTGCTTTACGTCAGAGAACCACCCCGGGAAAGCTCTGCCGCCTTGCTTTACGTCCAAACCAGAAGATAATGCGACCTTTGAGCCTTTGACCTCTCCACTTATTAATCGTCAGCTCCTCACAGCAAACTGAAAGCTACTTCATAGCTACAGTATAGGGCTTTCAAAGGTCAGTGGGTTTTGCATTAATTAGGAACTAGGTATGAAAATTAAGGTCCAACACAAAAAAAACCTAATAAAATATTTATCTTAGGTTGTTCATCCTAGTAGTAAATACAGACACATAATACATATTCACTAAATTGAATTAAGTAACAGTGATTTTATATTATTATATCAATATTCATTCTCAAAGTAACTATTTTTGATGAAATTCATACCTTATGTAAATTTCCTCAGACTATATAAATGAATATTTTACCAATTGAGACTTTATTCATGTAAGTAAAATTTGTATTTTATACTATATAGTTCAATGATCATTTACTATCCTTTTAGAGTCAGGTAGTGTGCTTGCAATTAGGTATGAAAGTTCGTTATTTTTTTATTGTTTATTTTTTTTGAGACAGAGTAATCCAGGCTGGCCTTAAAATCAGCATTTAGCCCAGGCTAGTGATTTGTGAGGCACAGGCTGCTGGCTGTGAGTTGTGGGCAGTTCTGTCTTCCGCAAAAACGCTCAATCCTGGGCGCTGTCAGTTAGGAATGGTTTTGTCAGTACTCACTATGCTTCATGCTCAATGAGCCAACAATCCCCATGACGAAGGAACTGAGTAGAGAACAGAATTACTCTCTGCCACTTTACCTTCAACGAAAAAATACTTTCAAAACAAGCAGAAAAAGAGGAAAGAACAGGTTCTACCTCAGGTGCAAGCATTTATGAAGGACAAAAAGTTGTTTGCTTAAAAATCTGCTGTCCAGGATTTTCAGTCTATTCTGTTTTTTTTTTTTTTTCTGTTTGTTTGTTTTCAATTATTCTAGATAGCTTAGGAATCCCTGGGAAGAAACAAGGGCCACTGTGTGGACTGAACAAGTCAGTGTTGAGCCAGACCAGCCTCTGGGCATGCTTTGCAACTCATGGCCAGTTCAAAAATTAATAGCTGTTCATTAAGGATCTTTGGAACAGGAGACACCCTAAAAGCCATCAAGATAACAGCAGATAGGTGTTTAGTTAGAGCTGCAAACCACCAGGATGTTAAAGTTAGTTTTTTTATCCATCAGTCCGGAACACTTACTGAGAGCAAAGAGGCTCTAGCCCCACTCCTACCAGAAAACTATGTAAATGAGAATAAGTAATAGTGGTATCCTTTAAATATTATCATGGAAATAAGTTATTTATAACAAAGGCTGGGTCTTTCCATCTAAATTGGGGAGGGAGGCCTGTGGCCAAAACAAAGCTTACAACTCTAAAACCAGTATAATACTTCCATGTATCTCATCTACATTTAAAGTATATAATTTCTGAAAGCAGAAAAACCACAAAAGACAACCTTATCAAAAGTCTATGTTGTGGCAATTAGGAACAGAAGTACATATGTACAAGGCTTTTAGATATCTTGTAAAACCTTTGATTCAGTAGGCTTGCAGCCTCCCTGGTATTGGTCATCATATCTCATGAGATATAGCCACACCACATTTTGCATTCACTAAATATCTGGAGAAATTACTGAAAAAAGAGAAAGAATACAAATGGTTTTAGGCAAATATATGCTTGATTTATTCAAGAAGTTTGTGGGGCCCAATCTAGCTGAAATGTAATTAGAAAATAAAAGAGTAGTACCAGTTTAGGTGAGAATGATGACATTGGTCCTGGTTATGTAGGACCATTTCAGCCATAGTTTCTTAGTAAATGGAGATGAGAAGACTTTGAGTAATTTAACAAAGGGCGTAACTTTTAAATAAACCATACTGGTCACTATTTGGATAACAGACTATCTTGGTTTTCAGGGCAAATCTTAAGCCAGTTACAAAAGGCTACTACAATAATTCAGGTGAGAAATTCTGAGGGCCTGTTTCCTTGCATGTCTCCCTCTACAAACCTGTATCATTTCCAGTAACCTATTTTACCAAGTCCAAAGTCCTCTGTTCAACACTGGAAATCAATTCAGTATTTCCAAAACAAATAATACCCAAAATAAGCAGAAGAAGTACTGTGAAGGAATCTCTGTAGAAAAAAAAAATTGTGGCTATGGCTGGGCCCATTGTGAAAAATGTAGATAAATCGTGTATTACATGAAGCAAGCATCCTTTATGGAGATATAGCTAATGTTTTGGTCAGCTTTGTCTGCCTTAATAAAATTTAATGGACTAGGTTACTTAATCACTAGAAATTTACTTTCATATAGTTCTAGAAGCCAGAAGTGAGAAAGACACAGTCCTTTCATGGTGGTGAGACAGCAGTCTTTCATTTTCTCCTTTTCTAAGGTTTAGTTAGGGTTGAGCTCTTATGACCTCATTTAGCTGTAATTTTTTTCTGTCTACACATCTAATCACATTCTGAGTAAATAGGTCAATGTATGGAGGGGATTTGAAGGAGCAGGAACTCCATGTATTGTTTGTGGGAAAAGAGTTTAGCGGGTTCTTAAAAAGTGAAACATACACAAACAGAACGATTCAGTTATTTTATTCTAGATACTTAGGCAAGTTGGGAAAGGGTGCAGCAGTGCAAAGAAGGGTACGTGGATATTCATAATGGTTATATTTGTAGTAGCCAACATCTGGTAACAAGTGAAATATCCATAAACAGAGGAATGAGTAAACTCTAGTACATCTATACCACATGGGGTGCAACTGAGCAAGTAGTAGACACAACAGCATGGATGAATCTCTAATGACAATGCGGAATGAAAGAAGGCAGCTAAAAATGAAGAGTTAATACTATATCACCCATTTACAAAAATTCTGGAAAATGAAAATTAATCAGTCTTGACGGAAAGCAAAACAGTGTTTACCTGTGACAGAAGAAGAGGGGTGTATCAGAGGAAGTTCCTGTAAGAAGTTACAAGGTGTAAGGGCTGGGGAAATAGCAGAGGTTAGAGCACTGGCACAGCAAGGACAAGGTCCCAGGTTCAATGCCCCAGCACCACATACGCTGAGCATGCTAGTGCATGCCTGTCATCCCAGCATTCTGGAGGCAGGGGCAAGAGGACTGCTGTGAGATCCAGGCCAGCCTGGACTACAGAGTGAGACTCTGTCTCACAAAATAATTTTAGGTGTGATAGAAAAAGACTATGTGTGTATATATTAGAAAAAAATTATTACCGTAAAAGGCACACTGCCATCAATCCTCCTCAAAACCTTCCCCTTCACTTTGAGCACACTTATTCACAGTAAATAATCAAACTTTGCTATTTCATTTGGTAATATTTTCAATTACATTATACATTGAGTATATAATCACCATTTTATGAAGAAGAAAACTTGAGATTTATTTCTCCAAGATGAAACTTATATTTGAACTCACACTGTTTGATGATTTAACTAGTGATTCACGTTGACTCCAAAAGGTAAAAACAGACAATAAAAATGTTTTAGTCTTAAAGCGTACCACGGAGATGCATTAAGAGCTTGGGACGTTTATGGGTAAAGCCTAACAATAAAGTCTTTTTCTTCAGTATTTGTAATTTTTTTGTGCCTATCGTGCCACAAAACTGCACTGCCTTAGGATGAGTTCATGTGCTTCAGAGAAGAGCCCATGGCACTAAGTCAGTTTGCTTTTGCTTTTTAACTTGCTTTTTAAAAGCTCCCATGTAGATGCTTCCTTTTAAATTTTTATTCATTAGCCTAGATAAACAGCACGGTAATCAAAGCATTTCCCTAGCATGTACAAGGCCCTGAGTTTGATTCCCCAGCGCCACATAAGCTGGGCGTGGTGCTGCATGTCTGTAATCCTAGCACTTGGGAGGTTGAGGCAGAAAGATTGCCTTGAATTTAAGGGCAGCCTGGGCTACAGAGTGTGCTCAGGACCAACCTGGACCACAGAGAAAGATTATGTTTCAAAAAAATTTTTTTTCCAGCATTAAGCTTGAAGCCTGGAGTCAAGTTATGACTAGAGGGCTTAAGATCCTCAGCTGGATGTCGTAAAGGACACCTCAAGTCACTAAATCAGCGTGGCAAGGCTGAAGAAACTACTTCTGTTCAGGTGTGTGGCAGCTTCAGCATGCCAGAGAGCAAGCACACTGACTTTATTCTTACAGCAGGGGTTGGGTCACGGCGAGGGCTGCACCATCTCTGATTGGCTAGGTGTCAGGTGTCACAGTCTTTTTTGATTTGCTAATATAAATGATACTTGCTATTAGGCAGGAGAAGACCTGAGATGAATAATACTTGTTGTTGGGCAGGAGAAGGATGGAGAGACCAGGAATGAGGAAACTGGTACAGGCATCTGGGAGGGGCAAGATCGTGAGCAAGCAGTCTAGAGTTATGATGGAAGCAGCCACAAACTGGAATTTTTAAAGGAAGAAGCAGTGTACATGTTTGACAAAAAAAAGATTTTGATTTTCCCACAAAGTGATCCTTTCAGGTAGCCTCCAGCATAGACGGCACTAAGAGCATAGGCCACTATTCCCAGATCTCTATATTCTTTTTTAAAAATGCTGTCAGTGGAAGTTCATAAGCCACACAAGAAAAATATGATTGTGATTTTAATGGTCACAATCTACGTGTTTAAATACACATTGTTAGAAACGGCGCATAGCAATCTTCCTGTCCAAACAAAGGATGGACTTGGGAGGCATGGACGACAGGGTATGAGGCTTTAATTTCCTTTTGCAAAAGGGTGTCCTTCCCACGTGCAAGTGGAGAAAAGACCGGCAAGCATGGCCGGGGGGACCTTTTTCCTAACTCGCAAGGCCCTGCCCCCGCCGTTTCCCA